>CM060883.1:45645000-46180000 GCA_030762935.1 Hymenopus coronatus
TGTTTTTGGTTTCAGCTATAAAAACTTATACTTTTCTCATACAGGACTTTGCGAACTCGTGTCTATACAAAGGAACATCAGTCGCAGAGCAACCAGCTTTTGACTATCACTTTAACCTATTGTACCCCCTTATTTCGTTTCTACTAACAAGGAAGCAAGTAAAAAGGCTATCTCTGCTAATTTTTCCTTCATTAGATGAAGTAAATAGAATAATTTGTTGCAGTGATATAGAGAAAGTCATGTGAATGGAACACATCAGATTTTTCTGTATAATGCCGCAACGAATGAAACAACATCTGTTTTGCAACCATATTACACCGTGCATCTGTGATCTCTGAGTCATTATAATTTTTCATTTAGAAAATGTATTAATTATTTTTACGTAATCATGTTATGTAACACTAAACATACACCTGTGTCACGATCAGTCAGATTATACACTAGTTACATAAATAACTATTTCAGTGCCAATATAGATGTATCAACAAAACACCTCATTGTGGATTAGCAGTTACCAAGGAACAAAGCGGCGTGTGTACCACACGCTACCGGAATTAATGCAGGTTAAGTTGGGAATCACAGACGCCTGCCTTAGCAGTGCTTTTGTAAACATACCGACATTCTGTGCTGTGGTTAGAATATTAAAGGCTTCCTTTCCTTACAAAACCACAATAAGGAACTCATAACTTTAGTTATTTGTTTATTCTTCCAGCACGGAATGACATTCATAATAGAAAAATGAATGGAACAAAATGACTTAGAAAATTAGCTGAGAAATCTATGTACGAGGGTCGTTTACTTTTCAACTTCCAATAGGCTATAAATAAAAGACAAGTTCATAAAAAACAATTAAGGTGATCAGTGCAACAGTGGTCTAACCCATCTTTTTAAAAAAACACCTGGTTTCTTTGAGAATAACGAAAACCTAATTTTAATCGAGCTGATTGTTCACTAACACTTTTCCAGATTATTACACGACAACACATTGAGTACTGTTAACATAATGCTGAGATATGCTTAACAAGTTTTATTAGTGTGGTACAAATCTTTTTCTGGGTTAGACCACTGTTGCGCTGACCCCCTCAATTATTTTATTACTAAAAGTTTTGTACACTTATGGTTAGTTTTCAACATAATCACCGGAAAGATTGAGACATTTATCGTACCTGTGCAGAAGCTTTGTAATACCCGCTTCAAAAAATGTTGCCGCCAATAATTTAAAATGACAAATAAAGGGTAATTTGTGTTAGGGGATTTTTTTTTTTTTTTTTTTTTTTTTTTTTGCAAATGTTCATGTAGTTCTCCTGGAAGACTTTAAATATAAATACTAAATTTGGTATGTAACGGTCTTTTCGTTTTGAGCTATGCTGTCCGCAGATGCATACGCACAAACACGCGGAGCTTTTTCTAAAAATGCTAAACATGTATTTCCGGAGAAATCTCAGAATAGAATATTAGGGAGCATTACTATACACACACTACCACCACACTAGCCAGGCGGACGATATACATTTTATTTCTGATGTAAACACCTTTAACATAGGATATTTTAATCAAAATCTTTAGAGCCATGTTTGAGAAAAATTAAGCTTTCGACATTTTTTCCATGAAAAGAGTAGTTTGTGGTGGAAGGATTTTCTTCAAAATCTTCGTGGCGTATCCTTGGATTTGTATGAGTTTGGTATTTAACTGACTATTTGTTTTTAAGCTATGCTGTCCAAAGGCACACACAGACACACACGGACTTTCTCCTAAAAATTCTTTTCTCCGACTCATATATTTTTGTTAAAATATCAACATCATTTTTTGGGTGGAATACAATACCTTCTCTAGCTATTGTGTACATTGTATGCACATGCATGCTAGAAAAAGATAGTTTCTGCAATGGTATATCTCGAATAATATGAAGTAAATATGCTTTGAAGGGCATGAAATGAACGCTTCTGCCTTGGAATGACAGACTCAAATGTTGTTATAGATACAGGTTGAAGACAACAGCACGTAGTGACAAATGACGAAATGAACTCCCTGACAGCCTTCTATTGTTGAGAGAAGAGCATCAGTGCCTTTGTTTCATGTCGCGACTCTAATTGCCGTTATTAAAGTAAATATTTCCTCTTGTTCCGAGAGGCGTAAGATCGCACGGTTACCATGGCAACGCTGGTCTAATTGGCATTCACGGTAGAAAAACAAAATTATTGTACCTCAAGGAATCGCGTTCTGTCCCGGCCCGCATTAGAATTCCGTCACTAACGCCTTCTTCCCGCTGGAATATTTTATTCCAGGGTTTCCATTTCACTCCCGGGGAGGAGGAGACTAATGTAGCTAACGATGACGACGGAGATGTGGGTAAGAAACTTGCAAAAGTACGGATTTGTTCTCATTATAATTGGATTACACAGAGCGTTCCGTAAAGAAAGGTAATGGTCCCCCCAGGAGAAAGTAGTCGATAATGGGGACGTGACATTGTTGTGGTAGCAGAGCGTGGTAGTCGAAAATAATGATCAAGTTACGCGGTCGTACGTCCAAAACACGTTAACGAACTTCAACATGTGTATCGAGATTCACAATACTGCACATTATTTAAAAGTTTAGTAAATATAACACAAAATCAGACGTTTTCAACTCACATGACTTTCTCTACATCCCTGTAGCAATTTATTGTTAAAAAGCTTATTCTTCCATCTACTTCATGCTAATCGAGGTAAACAGCAGAAGTTGCTACTTGCTTCCTTTCAAGTAGAAGAGAAATAAGGGCATACTCTAGGCCAAGCTGGTTACCATTTAGATGAAACCGTTTCTTTACATAATCAGAGTTTACAAATTTCCATAGAGAAAATTTTGTTTTTCTTAAACTTTAACCAACAAAGAATATCTCTCGGAGATTATCAACTCTATAAAAAAGTATATGTAATAAATTACATATTTTAACGAGATATACATTGTTGTGTGGTACGTTTTTGTCTATCTCTTACATTTACTAGTTATACAAAATTCAGCAAAATTCATCACAATTAAAGAAGCCTTCAGAGGCTTATCAGATATACATTATATTCAAGATATACATTTTAATAAAAATTGTTAATCATTTTTGAGAAAATCTACATTTTCGAAAAATATATCATGGAAAGGGTATTTGTGGTTTGGTGATGTTCTTGAAAATCTTCATATCGTATCCTTGGAAGATACTGAACTTAAATGCCAAGTTTGGTATTTAACCAACTTCTTTTTTTTTTTTTTTTTTTTTTGAGCTATGCTGCCTACAGACACACTCACGGATATTTTTCTAAAAATGCTTTTGTCGTACCCAAAACATTTCCGTTAAAATATCGAAATGGAATTTTTGGGTGAATACAATACCTTTTCTATCCACATGCTCTTCTTTGACTACTGTCGTTAATATTTCTATACTTACAACCTGTTATTAAAAAGTCTGATGTTTTACACTCACATGACCTTCTCTGGCTTTTCTACAAACTTCTTACATAACATTATTCTTCTTTCTGCACCTTGCTAATCGAAGTACTCATTAGCACAATGCTCTTATTACTTAGTTCCTTATAAGTAGGAAGAAAATAAGGGAATAAAATAGGCTAAACCGATAGTCAAATATTTTGAAAGCTGTCGTTATGTGATTATCATTACAAATCGCTTCTTTTCTAGACCAGGAGTAGAACAAAAGAAATACGGACACTCGCGTCTGAGAAAAGTGTAAGTACTTCACAACCGAAACTAATAGCGAGGAATACCTCGAAAACGGTAAGATCCACGAAAAAAATGTATACGACATAAATTGTGTATTTTAACAAGACTTACATTTTTTCCAGCGTAAGTTTTTGTCTATCTCTTACGGTTTACTAGTTATACCAAATTAACCAAAATTAATCCAGAATAAACAGGTATTTAGAAGCTATTCCCAGAAAATTCAAGATATACATTTTATTTGTCAGGTAAATATCTTTAATATACGATATTTTCATCAAAATCGTTAGAGTCATTTTTAAGAAAATCAACATTTTCAAGAAAGTTCCATGCAAAGAGTAGTTTGGGGTGGGGGATTTTTCTCAAAATCTTCGTGTCGCATCCCTGGAAGATACTAAACTTAAATACCAAGTTTGGTACTTTAGCTACTTTTCGTTTTTGAGTTATCGTGTTCACAGACACACGGACTCACACACGGACCTTTTTCTGAAAATGCTTTTTTTGGATACAGGGGGTCGTAAAACATGAATTTCCGGTAAAATCTCAGTATCGAATTTTTGGGTGGAATACAATACTTCTGTATCCCTATGTACATTGTACAGACGGGGCTAGAGAAAGCAAAACATATTATATTATTTATTATTATTCTACATTATGTTAATCGATATAAGCTTTACATAAATAGCTGCATTACAGGGATTCAAGAAATTAAATCGCAAGTCAGATGTTTAAAAAGCGGATCAATATCTGCTGATCTTGAAATTCCATACCTTTCCATGACATTGGCAACATTTCCGATGCCACAAAGAGTTATTTGAAATACGTTTTGTGTTTTAAGCCAAATCCATGACATCTGTCATTGACCGAGATTGGGGACGCAGCGGCCGGGCGGTAGGCCAAGGTTCCTTGTGAACAGTCATGCCATGGAGTTATATTACATTCCTTTCGAATGAACAGGACTTCATTGACTGTTCCCAGAATATTCCATATTTATTTATTTATTAGTCTGACCATAAATGAGTTTGCCAAGTGACACAGAACAATATACATTTAGAGGTTTTTAACAAAAAATGTTATGAGCGAGTACTACAAAAATATTTTATCATAAGTTATAATAGTTATATAAAATTAAGCTATGAGAACAAATTGTAGCAGATTATAAAAGATGTGCAACAATAAAACTTATAACAATAAAAGAGAAAAAAACTACAAAAATAAAGTGATTTATGAACCATAATACATATTACGTTGTATTCAAACCATATAAACGATTTCGAAAAATGGCTACGGAATGTTTTCCGTGATTGCTTGTTCCACACTTCTGTTAATTTTATATTTTGCCCTCCATTTCACAAACATACTTGTAATTGTTCCTCGAGATCCAAAAAATAGGCCTACTATTGTTATTTTTCTGAGATTGTATTTTTCTTTAAAGTATGGTATGGTGGGCTCATATATTTTCTGTTTTTTCAAGCTGAACTTGTTGAGGTTGGTCTTTATTCAGTTCAAAGCGGATGGTCGGGTCTATTCTCTCTGCTTCTGATTTTCTTCTGTTTATCGCACTGTCATCTATGCGACGATTACTAGTATCATCAGCTAGGCAGTGAACTTCCTCATAAACTTCTAGACCAGTTTCATGTGTATAATACCAATCGCTACAGCCATTTTGATTTTATATTATATATTTGGAAGGAAGTCTTCGAACTTAAATACCAAGTTTGTTATTTGTACACAGACGGACTTTTTCTAAAAAAACAATTTTCTACTTTTATGCATTCAGGGGTTTTAAAAACAGAAAAACTCAGTATGGAACAACAGTATCATGAAACCTTATTATAGGCAAATATTTACTATAGGTAAATATTAGAGAAAGTATAAATTACTTACAAAAATGTCTTAAAATGTGACAATATTTTAGCCTACTTCCTCCGATAATTTCTATTTATGTCCAATAATCTACTAATAGCTTTACCTATCTATATTATGCTTTAAACTTCATTTTAAAACGAATGTCCATGTGCGTTTGTGTGTGTGTGTGTGTGTGTGTGTGTGTGTCTGCAGATAATTACTCCAAAACAAAAAATTGGATGATACCAAATTTGGTACCTACTAAAGTCACACAATGTTTAACCATATTGACAAGGTTATTGCAAATTAAACTTTTCATTTAAAAGGCTTCCATATTTTACTATTTACAAACAATAATTAATAATATTGATTAAATCATTACAAATAAAATACACCTGTGTCGATTTTGAAAAACATTTATTCAACTATATTTCTTTATCTTGCTCACTCGTTTTAATGATTTTGTTTTAAATACAATGTATATATTTATTACTATCTCTACACGTACTATGTACATAGTGAATAGAGAATGTATTGTATTCCACCCAAAAATTCGAGACCGAAATTTCCCCGGAAAACATTTTTTGGGTACCCCTGAACCCAAAATATCATTGTTGAAAAAAGGCCGTGCATGTTGTGTCTGTGTGTGTGTTTGTTGACAGCATAACTCCAAAACGAAAAGACCGTCAAATATCAAACTTGAAACTTAAGTTTGGTATCTGCCAACGATGCGATACGAAGATATTCAAGAAAATCCCCTCACCACAAACTACCCTTTTCATGGAAAAAATTTCGTTAATTTTGATTTTTTTCAAAAATGGATCGAACGATTCAGTTTAAAAGTTCTTATATTTAAGATATTTACTTGCCAAATAAAATATGTATCTTGAATTTTCTGGGAATAGCTTCTAAGGACCTCTTTATTCTGGATGATTTTTATTAAATTTTGCATAACTGGTAAATCGTAAGAGATAGACAAACATTTACCACACAAAAAATGTAGATCACAATAAAACACACAATTTATGTTATATATACATATATTTTTCGTGGTATTGATCGTTTTTTAAATATTCCTTATTTTTGGTTTCAGCTTTGAAAAACTTATACTTGTTAACTCCTGTCCATACAAAGGAATTTCAGTCACATAGCAACCAGCATTTGACTATTACTTTAACCTATGGTGCCCCCTTATTTCGCTTTTACTTACAAATAAGTAAGTAATAAGGCTATTTCTGCTTTTTTTGTCGATTAGCATGAAGTAAATGGAAGCATAAGTTTTCTTACAATAATGTGTTGCTGAGATGTGGAGAAAGTCATGTGAATGGAAGATATCAGACAAAAACATACAGCTCGTTAAAGGATCAGTTTTATATCAAATACGACTTTTCGCTGCTTTAGTTATTTCCGAAACATTCGCTGTTATTGATCTGTTATTTTTCTGTCTCTCTTGAGTTCGTACACGGAAAATATATTATGAAGACAAAAATGTAGAGAAGAGCCAATTGTGTGTTTGGTATAAATGTTTATTGAAATCGTTTTGCCAGCATTTATCCTCAGCAACGTAAAGTAGAGAGAATAAACTTTTGTATGAGTGATGTGTAGAATAGAAATGAAAGTAAACGATTGTGGCTAGAAAAGATGTTGCGAATGTAAAATACTAGGTTTGTAATTCCGCGACAAGCGAAGAAAATTTCATTTTCACTGCTACAGATGTTTTATTTCACAGTTAAAACCTTTTAACCGAATACCGTGCTGCGCTTTTGCTACCCCTGTACGAGTTTTATGTTGGTAGCATTGCGGGATAATTAAAAACTAAGAGCGAAATGAATTTAACATGGAGTTGTATTCTAAACCAATACTTTCATTGACGTTTTCTTTCTGTTTTCTGTTGGTTTGTTCCTTTTTATTAAAAATTATGAATATCTGCCGCAAAGCTCTTGTTTTCATATAAAAACACTGCCTTTGTTCTCTCACAGAAACAAGAGCATCAGCGTTGTTTTGTCAGATAAAAAACAAAGAAAAAATTTAACGTTGCAAATGTTTCAGAAAAGGCGGCAGAGGCGATCAAATACAGAATACGTGAGTTTATCGATGGCAGAAATGATGGGATATTGTCTTGTCTGGTGTTGAGTTGCTGCAGATGCATACAAGAGTCCTTGCAAGTCCTCTAAAACACGAAATAAAACAATGAGCTAAGAGCTATTTATAAAAGTTGGTTTTGAATGTTTGTGGAGAAAGGCCGCAAGTCTAATGCATATGTGGCATAGTTTATTACTTTCTCTAGCACTTATGCAATGTATATATTAGGTAGAGAAGGTATTGTACTCCACCCAAAAACTCGATACTGAGGTTTTACGAAAATACACGTTTCAGGGTCTCCTAAATCATTCGCCTCCTGTGTGTTTCTGAGTGTGGGTTTAGTCTGTAGATAGCATAACTCAAAAATCTGATGTGTGCCATTCACATGTCTTCCTCTACATCTCTGCAACAAATTATTGTTAAAAAGCTTATGCCTCTATTTACTTCCTGCTACTCGAGAACAAAGCAGAAATAGTCTTATTACTTGCTTCATTGTGTGTAGAAGCGAAATAAGGGAGTACCATAGGTTAAGGTGATAGCTTAAAGCTGGTTGCTATGTGACTGAAGTTCCTTTGTTTATATTGAAGGAGTTGACAAACTCATATAAGTGGAGTGCGACACGAAGATTTTGAGAAAAATCCCCCCACCTCAATTTTTCTTCACACACACATACGACTTTTTTGGATACAGGGGACCCTAAAACATATATTTCCAGTGAAAGCTCGGTATTGAATTTTTGGTTAGAGTGCAATACCTTCTCTATACTCTATGTATATAGTACGTGTAGAGAAAGTAAAAAACAATGGAATGAACTGCCTGTAGCAGCCTTTCAGTGCTGCCCTCTGAACTTAAAGAAGTTTAAGAATAATTTAAAGAGAATAAATATTTGATATTAACTAAAGTAAATATTGTGAAATAATTAAGGATCGCAAAAATTGTTCTACAGTTCTAATGTTAAGGCTTCACAATAACTTTTTATACACATGCTAGTAATTGACATGGTATTGCTATACTGAATAATAAGTATTTAGGTATTTAAAAAAAAACATGAATATATAATACGTTAGTTGTATTGCTATTATTAATTTAATTGTAAGGTGATTGTTTTGAGTGAATTTTGTACATTTAACTCTGCCACTGGGCAGTACCCAATTGCAGAGTATAAATACATAAATACAATACATAAATCAACCAAACTGAATCAGAATTCATTGTAGTGAATTACAAGATATACCTTTATTGCATCGAAAGAAAAGGCTCGCCTCCTGTCACTCAAATATGTATTTGAATCTTCCATAAATTTGCCTATTTTCGACATTTTGCACTCTGCGCTCTCTTTCAGTGTTCACTGGTGTAGCTACTAGCAGAAATTGAACGAAGCTAGGCAGTGAGCAATGCTAGATAGTGCAACATGTTTTGAAACGGGCTGTAAACAGCACGCACGCCTACTTCATTGTTATACCGAACTTTATTCCGGTAATTTCACGATCCCTGGCCCAGCTCTGGTAATAACCGAAAACGATTAACACCATTGTCTATGGTCAATATGTCCCAGACGCCTAGATATTATCATTGCTATTAAAGGCGGGGTATAAATGGAACAATTAAAAAACTGAAATGTAAAAACCAATTAAGCCAAGCCAATGCATTAAATATATGCAAATAAAAGGGTAATTGCCATTATATTGACCTGAAACCAAAGTTGGTGACAACATAAACATTTTATCACACTAGAGTCATAAACTTCAAGCTTTAATGCGTGTGCCTTGTGCTTAATGCTCTACTTATAGAGTCAGCGTTCTATGTATATGTTTTATGCGCTACTAACTTGTAATTTGCCTCTTTTTTTTCTACATTCCTAATAACCTAAATATAATTTTCTTAAGCCATGTATGCAAAACGTACATAATGGATAGTGAAGGTGTTGTATTCCAACCAAAAATTTGATGTCTAAATGTTATTGAAAATATATATCATAGGGCCCCTGAGTCCGGAAAAAGTATTTTTTAGAAAAAGGTATGTGTGTGTGTCTGTGGACAGCATAGCTCAAAAACGAAGACCGTTAAATGCCAAACTTCGTATTAAGGTTTGCTATCTTCCAAGGATACGGCACGAAGATTTTAATAAAACAATCCCCCCACCACTAACTACCCTTTAAATGGAAAAATGTTCGAAAAATTTTATTTTCTCAAAATTGGCTCTAACAACTTTGATTAAAATCCCGTTATTAGAGAAAGGTACATTCCAAATAAAATGTACATCTAAAATATTGTGGGAATAGCCGCTGAAGAATTCTTTACTCTGGATGAATTTGGCAAATTTTGCTTAGCTCCTAAGCCGTAAGAGACAGACAAAAACTTGCTATGCCAAAAATATAGATATCATCTAAACATACAATTTATGTCCTTTACGTTTTTGTTGCAGCAGTAACCGTTTCCGAGATATTCCTTGTTATTTGTTTTAATTTTAAAATCTTACACCTTTCTCAAGCGAGAAGCAAGGTTTCATTTCATCTCTTTTGTTTTACAATGCAAGAGAGAATCAAATTTCAATTGTTTCAGGTAGCATGGTAGATAAAAATTATTTTATAAGAGAAGAGCATTTCTTTTGTAGGAAACTTAAGCATGAGAATGGAACACACCGGATTTTCTTTTTATTAGGCTGGAATATCTATTTCAGTTCACATGAGTTTCTCTTCATCTCCGTAAAAAATTATTTTTTAGAAAACTTCTTCATCTATCTAGTCCACGCTAATCGAGATAAAATTAACAGAAATATTCTCATTACTTGCTGCCTTGTAAGTAGGAGGAAAATAAGGGACCAAACTTTAAAGCAACAGTGAAATATTTTAAAAAGTGGTTCGTGATTGAAATTCCTTTGTTTGTATGGCCAGGAGTTGACAAATTCTCGTTTGAGGAAAGTATAGGTATTTTAAAGCTAAAACTAATAACAAGGAATATCTCAGAAACGACCACCTCTACAAATAAAAACGTATATGAGATAAATTATGTGTTTCAACGAGATCTACATTGTTTTGTGAAGTAACCTTTTGTCTATCTCGTATGGTTTGTCCGTTTTGTAAATTTCAGTAACATTAATTCAGAAGAAAGAGGGCTTAAGAAGCTATTCCCAAAATTTAAGATATACATTTTATTTGTTATATAAATATCTTTAATATATAACATTTTAATCAAAATTGTTAGAATCATTTTTCAGAAATTAACATTTTTCGAAAATTATTCCATACAAGGGTAGCTGGAGCTGGGGAAGTTTCTTAAATATCTTCGTGTCATGTCCCTGGAAGATGCTCAATTTATACCAAATTTGGTATCTAACGGACTTCTGGTTTTTGAGTTAGCCACCATCAGACACACACACATACACACACACAGACACGTGTCTTAAAATTATGTTTTGGATACAGGGGATCTTATAAACTGTATTGCCCGTTAATTCTCGGTATCAAAATTTTGGGTGGAATACAATGCCTTCTCTAAACATTGTGTTAATAAAATGTGTAGAGGTAAATAATTTTTATGTATGATTCGTATGCAGAGGCGAATATTATAGATAGTTTCAGGGCTGATTTCTTGATTTTAGTTCAGGTAGAGGGATGTTATTTCATAATTATAATAATACTAATTATAATTAGTATTATTATTCAATTTATCCTTTTTTTTTTTTTTTTTTTTTTTTTTTTTTTTTAGTTTAATGTCCTTTAACCTGGTTGGTCATATCGGACGATGAATGAATTTGGTGAAATAATGCTCAAATGATTTCAGGACCTAGCAGCTTAAAGTTACTCGACATTCGTCTTCTCAGGACAAGGAAAAACCCTTATCCGGGAAACTTACCCTAAGCGAGATTCGAAATCACGACCTGTTGAATATGAGGCAGGCACGTTACCACCACACTACCCGGGCGGGCGATCTCCTTATTCTTTACCGGGAAAATGCGCATCAGTTGGGGAATTTAAAGTCATGTCGGCATGTTACCATGGTAACTCACTTAGTAACACCAATCTGACCCAGCCGACCTAACAGTTGGTTAAACAATGAAACCTGCGGCTTTAAGTACTTGACATTGAAGCCGTCATTGGGTATATTATCTCAAAATAATTTGAGAGTTCGTTGTGTTTTAACAGAAAAAAACTATATTCAGTTGGTGAATTTAATGTTGCGTCAGCAAATTGTTATGGTAGCTCAGTTGTTTAGAGTAACCGGATGGAAACTGAGAGATTCGTGGGTGATATTCCGGCTATGGCACTGGATTTTTTCAGTCCGACTCTGCCTTTCCATTTCCTGTTCCACATGGCTCACGTGGTAAAACAATTCATCACGATATGTTCCGTGAGGAACAAAAACTTCATCTTCATTAATATTTATCAACTGCTAGTGAAATGCAGTATAAATTAACCGCTTCTGGCGTAGTGTTTTCAATTGGAACTGAACTGCCATCTAAACCGCATTTCTAAACTTCTATAATCTCCATCCGAAGGTGCAACTTTATCTTGTGTTGGGATGTTTTGAAGTACTGTCTTTGAATCTGTTACTACATATACTTTTTATAATGTTCTTTGGATGCAATGCACCAACTTTCTGTTTATTCTTTGAAATTATGTAAATATACATGGCAATTACAGAATAACTTCTGGTTTATTACAAATTAACCAGAAATCAATGTTTAGAATGCTATATAATATTAGTTTAAAATGTAAGTGTAGTAATGTATTGCCAACATTTACAAAAGGGGTGCTTCTATCTGTCCCGTCATCATCTAGCCATGCTCTTGCAGCTATTATATAACCTGGGCCCACCCCATCCTTCACCAAAGTCGAGATAGATAACGCAGTGGCTCTAGCCATCTTCCACCATAAGGATATATCTGCTCGTGAAATAGAGGCTGGCTGAACTGCAGAGAGCAGCTTGATTCGAACAAATACATTTATTTTAAATAAATAACTTTATATTAGAACTACTTTAAGTTAATATACTTTTCACGTTTGTGTAAAAATACAACAGTAAACAAACAAAAATGTGTGTCTAAAAGTGTTAAAAGTGTAAACTTACCCATGACCGTCATGTTGGAGGATTGTGCAACTGTTTCAAAATTAGGACCTTCTGTTGAAACTTCGCACTTGTAGTTGCCGCTACTGTTGAAGGAAAGGTTGATCAACCGAACCTGGTTCATGTTGCAGCTCTCCAACTGTGAACAGAACATCAACGTGACTGGATTAAAAAAAAAATCTGATGTATTTCCATTCACATGACTGCAACAAATTATTCTATTCACTTCATATAATGGAGCAAAAATTAGCAGAAATAGTCTTATTACTTGCTTCCTTGTTAGTAGAAGCGAAATAAGGGGGTACCATAAGTGAAAGTGATAGTCAAAAGCTTGTTGCTCTGCGACTGAAGTTCCTTTGTTTGTATGGCCATGAGTTCACAAAGTCCTGTATGAGAAAATTATGTTTTTATAGCTGAAAAAAAAACAAGGAATATATCAAAAACAATCAACTCCACGAAAAAATGTATATAACATAAATTATGTGTTTTAAGGTGCTCTACATTTGTTGTGTGGTAAGTTTTTGTCCATCTCTTACGGTTTAGCAGTTATGCAAAATTCCGTAAAATTGACGGGGAATAAAGTTGTCTTCAGAGGCTATTCCCAGAAAATTCAAAATATACATTTTATTTGTCAGGTAAATAGCTTTAATATACTATGTTTTAATAAAAATTGTTGGAGCTATTTTTTAGAAAATACAAATTTTCTAAAAAAGGTCCATGTAAAGGGTAGTTTAGGGTGGGGGAATTTTTCTCAAAATCTTCGTGTCGCATCCCTGAAAGATACTCAACTTAAATACCAAGTTTGGTATTTTACCGGCTTTTCGTTATTGAGTTATCGTGTTCACGGACACACACACACACACACACGGACCTTTTTGTGAAAATACTTTTTTTTTTTGCTACAGGGGACCGTATAACATATTTCCAGTGAAATCTCGGTATCGAATTTTTTGGTGGAGTGCAATACCCTCTCTATACACTATATACATAGCACGTATAGAGAAAGTAAGAATCCATTGATTAACTATTATTTAACAAACTATAAAACAAAATGAAACTAGATGGATGTTTTTTTTTGGTAGTGTTTAACGCCCGCTTTAACTACTTATGGCACCGCAGGTGGTGACACTGGTGATATATGAATGAGGATGGAACACTGGTGGAATGCGATGGCGGGGGAAACCGGAGTACCCGGAGAAAACCCGCCCCAGTGTGTGAGAGGAAAGTGGTTTAACAACTCGGCCACGGCGCGGCCGGATGGATGAATGGATAGATGGATGGGATGGATGGATGGAATAATTTGTGCACAACACACACCTATGCTCTGTGTATTTCCAATTTGAGTCGTTGGGGGGTAGGGTCCGAAGAGCGACCAGATGCGGACGACGATATACAGGTGTATAACGAACTACTTCGACACTATTGACGTTCTGATATTAGTAAAACAAATTGGTTGCAATTGCAGTTAAGTCGATGTTAATCAAAAGCAGATAAAACCTAGTTTGGAATGCATTTAAAACGTTTAGAAGTGTCGATTTTCAGCAACTTGTTATTCGCGTTCTCAAGATCTACTGCCACAAAGTTATCTTAAAACTCAAACAGATCACTTGAAAGTTCGACACTCTCCATAGATCAACTTCCCTCTTGCGATGTTTAGCCTGCTCTAGTAGCTTAATGTATAACAACAAAATGGGATGACCCAAAGGCTATAGGTTCGTTTTCTGCCATGCATTTATCTTCTTTGTTTTTACTTTCTCTACACGTACTATACACATGGTGTATAGAGAGAAGGTATTATATTCCACCCCAAAAATTCGATGCCGAGATTTCACCAGAAATACATTTTCTGAACCCCTCTGATTCCATAAAAGCATTTTTTGTGTGTATTCTGTCTGTCTGTAGAAAACATAACTCAAACACGAAAAGTCCATTAAATACCAAACTTGGTATTTAATTTTAGTACCTCCGAAGAATGTGACACGAATATTTTCAAGAAAATCTCTCCCCCCTCTTCAGCTATCCTTTACATGGAAACATTTATCGACAATTCTGAGTCTCTCAAAAACGGCTATAACAATTCTGATTAAAATACCGCACATTAAAAATATTTACATGAAAAATAAAATGAGATTAACATTAGCAGAATGTTTTTATTACGTAATTCCTTATAAGTAGAAGGGAACTATAGGTATGCGCTATGCTAAAGTGATAGTCAAATGTTTTAAAAGCTGTCGTTATGTGACTGTCTTTAAATCGCTTCTTTGCTTCTCTAGGAGTAGAACAAAAGAAACACAGGATAAGTATTTTACCATCGAAACGAATAACAAGGAATATCTCGGACACGGTTAACTTCACAACAAACCAGTAAATGACATAAAATATGTGTTTTGACGAGATACACATTTTTATACAGCAAGTTTTTGTCTATCTCTTACGGTTCAGCAGTTAAGCCAAATTCGGTAAAATTCATCGAGATTAAAGAGGTCTTTGGAGGTTATTCCCAGAAAGTTAAAGCTATACATTTTATTTAGGATGTAAATATCTGTAATATACGGGATTTTAAACAACATCGTTAGAGTCATTTTGAGAAAATCTAAAATTTTGAAAACTTTTTCATGTAAAGGGTACCTTGTCGTGGGGGGATTTTCCTGAAAATATTCATATCGCATCGTTAAAAAGTACTAAACTTAAATACGAAGTTTGGTATTTAACGGTCTTTTCGTTTTTGAGGTGTAGGACTTTTTTCCAAATACATATGCGGCTAGAGAAAGTAAACATCTGATTGTTCCATATAAAAGATATTCTTACAGATTATTCTTTTTCTACGCCAAGCATTAGCAGAATTGGTTTTATTACTTAGTCCGTTGTATATTTTGATGCTGTCATGGTAACAACATTTAATAAACGTGTTAAAACTTATCTGAATGCATAGGCTATGCAGATGTAGTATATAATTTTACAACAACGTGTTACTTATAGCGGAATACGCCGGGTGACTAGGCAAAAGAAAAAGTAGAAATTCATAGAGGGGGTGGGGTGAGGTTAAGTAAAAGAGCCGAGACAAATTGTAAGTGGAGAATGTGAAGCAGAGTGAAAGAAAGGTAAGTGGGAAGAGATAAATGGGTAGAGATAACAAAAGTAAGAGTGCTAGGAGGGGTTTAAAGCAAGGAGAAATTTAGGCATTTCAAGAGTAGAAAGGAACTACAAGGTAGAAAAGTGATGAAAGGTAAACTGAAATGAATGACTAACTTCAAAGGTAGTCATGAACACTATAGAAGACACACGTACACACTTAAATAATATTTAAAATATGTAGGAAACTGTCCAATGACAGAAAGAGAGAACCCCAAGTTCAAAGGGCAGCCCAAAATATATTTGACTACTACTAAATAAACTCATTAATTCATTAAAGCAGTTCCAGTATAAAGTTCCTATTGAGACATTGAGCCCTGTTTGTCATTGTTGGTAAATTTGATTTCGTTCACTCGCTACACTTGTGTTCAGAAATGGGAAAATCTGATATGTTCCATTCCCATGTGCTTCTCTACATCTCTGCAACAAACTGTTGTTAAAAATATTATTCTTCTATTTACTTCATGCTAATTGAGAAAAAATTAGCAAAAATAGTCTATTACATGCTTCCTTGTAATTAGGTTAAAGTGATAGTCAAAATCTGGTTGCTATGTGATTGAAGCTCCTTTGTTTGTACGGACACGAGTTCACAAAGTCCTGTATGAGAACAATTTTTTTATAGCTGAAACCAAAAACAAGCAATATCTCAAAAACAGACAACCCCACGAAAATGTATATAACATAAATTGTGTGTTTTAAAGTGCTCTTCATTTGTTGTGTGGTAAGTTTTTGTCTATTTCTTACGGTTTAGCTGTTATGGGAAATTCCGTAAAATTGACGCAGAATAAAGTAGTCTTCAGAGGCTATTCCCAGAAAATTCAAAATATACATTTTTATTTGTCTGCTATATATCTTTAATATACGATATTTTAATCAAAATCGTTAGCCATGTTTTAAAAAATCAAAATGTTCAAAAAAGTAAAGGGTAGTTTGGAGTGGCGGGATTTTTCTCAAAATCTTCGTGTCGCATCCCTGGAAGAAACTAAACTTAAATACCAAGTTTGGTATTTTACCGACTTTTCGTTTTTGAGTTATCTTGTCCACCGAAACACGGACACACGAACACATACACACACGGAGCTTTGTCTGAAAATGTTTTTTTTAGATACATTGGACCCTAAAACATGTATTTCCGGTGAAATCTCGGTATCGAATTTTTGGGTGGAGTGCAATACCTTCTCTATACACTATGTACATAGTACGTATAGAGAAAGTAAAATTAGCAGAAATAGTCTTATTACATGCTCCCTTGTAATTAGGTTAAAGTGATAGTCAAAATCTGGTTGCTATGTGATTGAAGCTCCTTTGTTTGTATGGATAGGAGTTCACAAATTCCTGTATGAGAAAAGTAGACTTTTTTTTTTTATCTGAAACCAATAATAAGGAGTACCTAAAAAACGATGAACTCCATAAACAAAATGTATACAACATACATTTTGTGTTCTAACGTGCTCTACAGTTTTGTGTGGTAAGTTTCTGAACATCTCTTACGGTTTAGCAGTTATGCAAAGTTCCGTAAAATTCATTAAGAGTAAAGAACTCTTCAGAGGCTATTCCCAGAAAATTCAAAATAAACATTTTATTTGTCAGGTCTACATCTTTAATATACGACATTTTAATAAAAATCGTTAGAGCCATTTTTGAGGAAATGAAAATGTCTGAAAAAAGTTCCATGTAAAGGGTAGTTGCTGGTGGGGTGATCTTTCTCAATATCATTGTGTCGCATCCCTGGAAGATAGTAAACTTCAATACCAATTTTGATATTTTACCGACTTTTCGTTTTTGAGTTATCGTGTTCACAGACACACGCACACACACGGACCTTTTTCTGAAAATGTTTTTTTGGATACAGGGGACCCTAAAACATATATTTGCGGTGAAATCTCGTATCGAATTTTTGTGTGGAGTGCAATATCTTCTCTATACACTGTGTACGTAGTACGTATAGAGAAAGTAAAAAACCAAAGCAAAGAAACCTTCTGTGTTCTATTAACATAAAGTTCTCTACCTATTCTGCAACAAATTATTCTTACAAAAGATTATTCTTTTATCTGCATCATGATAATAAGATAAATATATAAATATTATCAGAAGTACCGTTATTAGTTAGTTCCCTAAAAGGTGGCCCAGCAGCGCCGTATTTCGTGTTAGCAGATAACCATTCCTGCGTTTAGAGAAATGCAGAACTCAGCGGGGCAAATTCAAGAAAACACCTCCCAGTGAGGCAATCTCGCTCATTGAGAGCAATTCTCAGATTTGTATTAGAGTGGGTGATTTCGTATTCAGAAACAGAGCAAATAGGTCGAACAGATAAACATGTTTTCCACTTCAGTTGCAGGTCATTTATATTTGAGAGAATGGAGTTATCTGATAGATTGGGAATTAACTAAAAAGTGCTTAGTTTACTTATCAGAATCCACCAATAGTTAATTTTGTAATTGTGTATTCGCCATTCTTATTCCATGATAATGGAGATAAACATTAGCAGAATCGGTCTTATTACTTGCTTCCTTGTAAATAGAACGGAAACAAGCGAGTGCCATAGTTTAAAGTGATAGTCAAATATTGCATTTTGTTCACTAATGATGCTGTCAATTGCCAGGACTTTATCAGTGCCACCGGTGTGCCGGAATTCTGTAGGAGTTCTTTCACATGCCAGTGAATCTGCTGATGAAGCTATCGCTTTTAAGCACACTGGGATATTTTGAACCCGCGACCTTGAGCTCTGAAGTCCAGCGTCTGGTATTTAAAAGCTGCTACTATGCGAATGAAATCCGTTTCTTTGCATGGTCAGGAGATTGCAGATTCCCGTATGAGAAAAGCTTGAGCATTTTAAAACGGAATTCAAATACAAAGAACATCTCGGAAATAGTCAAAGCAAGGAAAACCCATATATGATATTGTTTGCGTGTTTTAACGAGATCAATATATATATATATATATTGTGTAGTAAGTTTTGTATATCTTCTACGGTTTACTATTTATGCAAAAGACGTCAAATGAACATGTGCTCAGAAGCAAATAGCTGCTCTGCTTGTCCAGGATTAGAACAAAAGAAAAAGTAATTTACAATTGAAACCAATAACATGAATATCTCAAAAACGGTTACCTCCACATCAAAAATGTAAAAGATATAAATTGTGTGTTTTGACTGTATGTTTTGTTCAGCAAAATTTTGTCTATCTCTTACGGTTTAGCAGTTAAGCAAAATTCGGCAGAATTCATCCAGAAAAAAGAGGTCTTCAGAGGCTTTTCCCAGAAAATTGAAGATATACATTTTATTTGTCAGATAAATATCTTTAATATACGATATTTTAATCAAAATCGTTAGAGCCAATTTTAGCTTTTGAGCTATGCTATACACAGATAGACAACCTCACTGACAGACACAGGCATAAACAAGACCTTTTGTTTTGGATTAGGGGCACACAAAACATGTATTTCCGGTGAAATCTCGGTATCGAATTTTTAGGTGCATTACAATACCTTCTCTATACACTATGCACATAGTACCTGTAGAGAAAGTAAAAGTTAGCAGAAATAGTCTTATTATTTGCTTCTTTGCATAGAAACGAAATAAGGAATTACCATAGGTTAAAGTGATAGTCAAAGGTGGTTGATATGCGACTGAAGCTCCTTTGTTTGTATGAACACAAATTGACAAATTCTGGTATGAGAAAAATATTAAGTTTTTCAAGGCTGAAACCAAAAACAAGGAATATATAAAAAAACTATCAACTCCTTGAAAAAATATACATAACATAAATTGTGTGTTTCAACGTGCTCTACATGTCTGTGGACATACACACAGACACATAGCATAGCTCCAAAAGGGAAAGACCGTTATATACCAAACTTGGTATTTAGCATTGGTATCTTCCAAGGATGCGACACGAAGGTTTTCAAGAAATCCCCACACCCCACTACCCAATACATGGAACTTTTTTCGAAAATTTTGATTTTTTCAAAAATAGCTAACAATTTTGATTAAAATATCTAAATAAAGATATTTACCTGACAAATAAAATGTATTTTTTGAATTTTTTGGGAATAACCTCGTAAGACTACTTTATTCTGGATGAATTTTACGAAATTTTGCTCAACTGTTGAACCGTAAAAGATGGACAAAACGTATCACACAAAAATGTACAGCACGTTAATGTAAAGGACACACAATTTATGTTATATTCATTTTTTCGTGGAGTTGATCGTTTTTGTGATATTCCTTGTTTTTGGTTTCAGCTTTAAAAAGCATACTTTTTCTCATACAGAAATGTGTCAACTCCTGTCCATACAAACAAGGAACTTCAGTCATTTATCAACCAGCTTTTGACTATCACTTTAACCTATGGTACTCACTTATTTCACTTCTACTGACAAGGAAGCTAGTAATAAGAATATTTCTGAGATTTTTTTAATTTCTCTACTGTACTATATACATAGTATGTAGAGAATGTGTTGCATTCCACCCAAAATTTATCGGAAATAGACATTTGAGGAACCATAAGTCCCAAAAATATATTATTTAAAAAAAGATCTGGTTTTTGTGTCTGTAAACAACATAACTAAAAAACTAAGTCGGTTATTAAAAACACTTGACAATTATGTTTATCATCTATCAAGGATGCGCCACACGAAGAGTTTTGTGCAAATCCCTCACCCCAAACAGCCCCCTATATAATAAAAATTTATAAATTTTTTATTTTCTCAAAAATATTTCCAATAAGGTTGATTAAAGTATCGTATATTAATTACATTTCCATGACAAATAATATGTATATCTTGAATCTCAGGAAAGCGTCAATAGAGCAATTATAGAAAGTAAATTTCTGTTCTGCCTACTGTCACACAGAATTCAGAGGTTAGTGTACGACAGATTAAACGCAGTGTGGAGAATGTTACGTAGACGCAAATTTCATCTGTCACGCAACGAAAACTGTAAGGGAATGAATTCCGAATTGCATTATGTTTTTTACTTTCTCTACACGCACTATGTACATAGTGTATACAGAAAGTATAGCACTAAACTGAATTACCAAGTTTTGTATTTTACCGATTTTTTGTTTTTGAGTTATCGTGTTCACAGACACACGGACCTTTTTCCAAAAATGTTTTTTTTAGATAAAGGGGACCCCATCACATATATTTCCGGTGAAATCTCGGTATCGAATTTTTGGGTGGAGTGCAATACCTTTTCTACATAGTGGTATAGAGAAACTAATAAAAAGGTAAAACTACTAACTATAACTATTGTTATTAAAACACAAGTATGAAAACGATAGAACTAAAACATCGGATTGGCATGGTACTTACGTCGAGGGTGATGCCAGGTACAGGGAATGCCTGGCTGTTGGGAGTGTAGTCAGGCATGAACCTGAAGAATTCAAACTCGTCCTTATACCATTTGACGGAGTAGAGCTTGTTGCCCTCTAGATCATGTTCACAAGTCAACACGACGGGCTTCCTGAAGTCAACCTGCGGGGGCACAGTCAGGCGTACCAACTTCAGCGCCCTGGATCCTGAAACAAAGTTACAAGTTCAAACACTGGCCTCAAGTGAAATACATTTTCATGTATATTTACAATTCATATGATAATAATTATATAATATTGCGATACCCGACCACAATCCAAGCTTATCGGGACTCCGACCGACCGTGCAGTCTTTTCTTATTTCCCCCCCCATTTTTTTTTTTTTTTTTGCATTTTCCTAGCATTTACTTTGTTTTCTGTTTTATTTCCATTTTGCTGTTTTTTTCCACACATATACACAAACATATAAACACTCATTCCCAGGGCGGGACTCTGACCCACGATTTTCTGCACCACAAAACACCAGAGCAAGACATTTTAGCGAGAGCGGATGCAGTTGAAGACAGCACTCTTGCTCAGCGTAAAAAATAGAGACGATAGACAGAAAACCAGAGTGTGTTATAAGTTGATGTTCTCCCCGCTTCTCGAGCGTTCTGGAACTTCATGGAAATTTCCAACGGGTATGTCAACTAACATTTTCACGATTGGTTTAGTGCTTTGATAAGTGCGTTTCTGCTGCGATAGAGCGAAATTTTGACGACTGTTGTGAGAAATGGTATTGCAGGAGACTAGAAAGGTCTGGTGTTTGATCCTCCAGGGAATGGACCGATCGAAAATGACTTCGCGCATCACATTAGAAAAGTGGTAGTGCGAGCTAATTAAAGTCAACGTGAAAGCTAAACTAAATCAAATTAGTGAAGTGACAATGAAAACTGGACAGTTACAATATTATTTCCGCAGATTTTTCCCCCGAACAGTAATTGTGATATTTATCAGATATTTTGGGAACCAAACCCAAAATTCGTACCGTTTTTTAACTCGTCATGTGCTCTCCAGGCCAATTTATCGATTTTTCTTAAATTGATAAAAGAAATTGAAAAAATTAGATTATCTCTTTTTGCATTTTTGTTGTACTTAAAGCATACACCTTCAGGAGAAATTTAATATACACAATTTAAACACAGATCTACATTTAATTGGTCCCGTTGTAGTTGGGTAAAACACCGGATTGAAATTTAAGCTCCGCTTTTTTCAATTACTTTTCTTCTTCTTTTGTTTGTATTTTTAGTTGTTCAGAATATTCCTTGGTCACAGTTTATACTTTATTTGCTTGAACTTTTCAGAAGATTTTCACGAATTTAAAATTGTTATATGTTTCTAAAACATAATTAATTCCGTTTAAATTAACTATTGAATATAGCTCACACTGTAAAATTAGAAAAATCCAGTAACATATAAAACTTTTTCCCTCTTAAATTAAATAAAATGTCTTCATAAATGTTTCATTAAGCTTGTAAACTGAGGGTAAATTAAGAATTTGGAAGCTATTGAATAAACCGTAGGGTACCAGCATAATTTAAAATTACCATAACAAAATATATTATGTACAAAACGAACGGTTAAGAACGAATATCTTGTTAAAATTGTGTATTTATTATATTTTATGTTCTAAAGTAATAGTAAAATGTCAAACTAATGATAATAAAACATATATTTTAAAACTGATGTAATTCATTTTAATACCTCAAATATAATATTTTAAGAAAATGACTAACTCACTCTTCGATTTAATGAGTTGTTAGGGATGGAAGAAATTTCTCAAAAATCTTAAATGTTTATGAAAAATATAATTCAGTTTTTAACTTGATTATAGTTTTAACTCTAAATACACTTTTTTTGTTGTTAAAATAACAATTTTTTAGGTTGAAACTTCAAAATGCTTGCCTGTCAAACACTGATATCAAACGTTTAAATCTATAATTGCTATACCATGACTTGACTTTTGGGATGGTCCGGAATCACTTGGCAGATATAAATAAATGTGTAAACAGTTGAAGTGTTATGCAATGCTGAAAGCTTTAGGTAGAGGGAATTGACTGTCACGCATAGATGAGATTGTCACTGAGCTTTCTCAAGGGACAAATTACAATTATAATGCAACACCTATTACCTAATGGGCATAGGGAGAAAAAACAAAAGTGTTTAATGCACATGACTTTCTCTAATTACTCTTCTACAAACTATTCCACAATAAGATGGCTTTGATGGCTTTGTGCTGCTGTTTGCACAAGAAAAAAACCAGACATTTTCCATTCATATGACTTTCTCTACCTCTTCTGCAAACCATTCTTACAAAAGATTATTCAGGGATTCTTTACGTGTGATGCAATACAGCGAGAAATTTGTCTCAGTCCAAAGGTTTGGCAATGCGCAGGCGAAAGCAGACAGAAACAACCGAAGACTACGAGCTGTATTGCTTCTTGCCAACCGTCATTTCTAAGAATCGTAGCCAACCTCTGCAAATAATCCCAATACATCTGCACAACAAAATATGCTGCACCATCTGGAAGCGAATAACAACCAGATTTCCTCTTGTGTTTTATTTTGTTTTTGCGGATACATGCATTGGCTTAAGGAAGAGACAAAATGGCGAACATTTCCAAATGTGGCAGTGTTAGTTTATAAGTAATCTTATTAATTGCAATTTCGTCTTTGATCTTACGCTTATTTTACCACTATAGCCATAATGTTTATATAACAAGGAATATCTCGGAAATGGTCAACTCCGCAAAAGAAAATGTGTATCATATAAATTGTGTGCTTTAACGAGATCTACATATTTGTGAAGTTAAGTTTTTGTCTATCTCACACGGTTTATCTGTTATGCAAAAGTATCAGGAATGAATAGATCTTCAGATGTAAATTTTATTAGGTATAGTAAATATCCTACTATGCGGTATTTTAATCAAAATCATTAGAACCATTTTTGAGAAAATCAAAATATTGGACATTTTTTCCATGTTAAGGTTAGTTTGGGATGCTGGGATTTGTCTCAAATTCTTCGTTTCGCATCCTTAGAAGATACTAAATTTAATTACCAAGTTTGTTATTTTATCGACTTTACGTTTTTTGTTATCGTATTCACGGACACACACACACACATGGACGGATGGTTTTATTTTTACTAGGCAGAGGACCATGGACTTTTTCGAGACTAAAAATCCTTTGCTTGGCTTCCTTCGGAAGGGAAGTGAAGCCGTTGGTCCCGTGTCGTAGATTTACGCTAGCCTAATAAAGAGGCATCTGAGCAAAATTAAACGTCCTTTCATGCCCGATATAGAATGGGGCACTGAAAGCCACAGTAGTTAAAGGGAGCTCAGAAACAAAACTGCATTTATTTACGGACGCTTTGTTAAGAATGCTTTATCTTTTGCTTATACGGGGAACCCAAAAATATGTATTTCAGGTGAAATCTCGCTATCAAATTTTTAGGTGGAGTACAAGGTATAATCTTCTTATGTATTATGAACTAATTAGAGAAAGTAAAACTATGTTATTGAACAATGAAAGCATAATGTATTTCCTCTGATGTCATAAATTCAGCAGATTTAACATTAATGGGATAGGACTTTTAGTCTCCATAAACATATCAGTAAGTGGTTTTGCTGCATGATTCATTTATAAATCTATGAAAAATTTCCAATTTTTTTCTATTTTTAATAGAAAATGTGGTCTTTTTGAGCGCATTTCAGTGAATCTAAGCTAGCTACTTTACAAAATCTCAATTTATGACAATAAAACTAAAGTAAAATGCAGCTATTGCCATGAGTCAAATTTCAAACAATTCCTTTTCTTCCTTTAATAATTATTATTTTAATATTCGGTGGAGCAAAGTCCTATCTCTCCTAAAACAATTCAAGCGCAAACCAATATATCACGTAGCAACGGTATGAAAATGAGTTTTAGTCTTTTAGTAGACACGGAATGATTATATTAATTGTAATGCATTCTACTTATTCTTAGCTGCTAATTAACAAATATTTCAAGTATACATATAGTGATCAGTACCAATATTAAAAATCTGATATTTCCATTCGCATAACCTTCTTTATCTCCAACAAGTATTATTACAAAAAATGTTTCTTTTATCTACAACACATTAATCGAGGTGATCGTAGCAGAAATAGTCTTATTAGGCACTTGCTTCCTTTTAAATAGAACGCATATGAGAGAATACATTAGGCTAAAGTGATACTCAAATCTTTAAAGAATCTGATGTGTTCCATTCACATGAATTTCTCTATACCTCTGCAATAAACTATTTTAAAAAGCTTATGCTTCTATTTACTTCCTCCTAATTGAGAAAAAATTAGCATAAATAGTCGTATTTCTTGTTCCTTGTAAGCAGAGGCGAAATAAGGGAGTAACATAGGTTAAAGTGATACTCAATAGCTGGTTGCTATGTGACTGAAGTTCCTTTGTTTGTTTGGACACGAGTTCACAAAGTCCTGCAAATCCACGAAAAAAATGTATACAACATAAATTGTGTGTTTTAATGTGCTCTACATTTTTTGTATGGAGGCTATTCCCAGAAAATTCAAAATATACATTTTATTTGTAAATATTTTTAATATACGATATTTTAATCAAAATCTTCAGGGCCATTTTTTAGAAAATCAAAATTTTGGAAAAAAGTTCTATGTAAGGGGTAGTTTGGAGTGAGGGATTTTTCTCAAAATCTTCCTGTCACATCCCCGGAAGATACTAAACTTAAATACCAAGTTTGGTATTTTACCGACGTTTCGTTTTTGAGTTATCGTGTTCATAGACACACATACCTTTTTCTGAAAACACTACTTTTGCATACAGGGTACCCTAAAATATATATTTCCGGTGAAATCTCGGTATCGAATTTTTGGGTGGAGTGCAATACATTCTCTATACACTATGTACATAGTGCGTATAGAGAAATTAAACACACATGCACGCACACACACAGGATATTAAAGGTGTAAGGGTATATAATATTTGTATTTTTAATTAATAACAATGTAACGAACTACATCTAATCCATATTTGCATCTTTACGGACTAATTATTTTACCTACTAACAGTAGTATATTATGAGGTTGTTTAGTACTTTCAGGTGTGGCATACTCAAGACGTACGTGTTCATTTTTCCTGAATTGTCGTGTAGCAAGGCGTAAGCTTGATTGGATGGGCCTCCCTATAGCGAATGTTACACTGGAACCGAGTTTGAATGCTTTCTGCAAGGCCAAAAACCTCACACTACCTACACCGGTAGGTCACGTATTGAGATGTGAAAAACGTGGCAACATGGATAGTCTAACCTGACAGGCATTGTTTCTTTCGCCGCGGAGTTAAGGTAGTAAATTATGTGTTTGGTTTGTGGGGAAGCTGCTAGCCGAAGAGAAAAAGCAATTGACACACCGAAGTGTATACATAATAAGGCACCATTTATCAAATATAGGTTCCTAATATTTCCAATCTTCCAATAATTATATATTTTTGGAGCTCTAAGTAGCATTATTGTGATATCAATTCAGCACACAGTGACTCATTTCAGTGTCGTTTACCTAACTTTACCTAAAACGACATGTAATAATATCTAAAACGTTGAAGTGAAGTGATAGTTTACAGAAAAGTAGATAATCTCATGTAAATGTAACGCTTCAGAGTTTTAATGAAAATTCTAAGTAGAAATAAATCGTAAATGTATCTTTTGAGTCAGCATAAATAAAAAAATGCATGTACCATTCACATGACTTTCTCTATATACCTGCAACAAATTATTCTTAAAAAGCGTATACTTCTATTTACTTTATGCTAGTCAGAAAAAATGAGCAGAAATAGTCTTATTACTTGTTTCCTTGTAAGTAGAAGCGAAATAAGGGACTAACATAGGTTAAAATGGAAGTCAAAAGCTGGTTGCTATGTCAATGAAGTTCTTTTGTTTATATGGATAGGAGTTGACAAGTTCCTGTATGAGAAAAGTATAAGTTTTTCATAGCAGAAACCAAAAATAGGGAATGTCTCAAAAACGACGAACTCACGAAAAAATGTATATAACATAAAGTGTGTGTTTTAACGTGCTCTACATTTTTTGTCCATCTCTTACGGTTGAGCAGTATTTCAAATTTCAGTAAAATTCATCCAGAATAAACTACTCTTCAGAGACTATTCCCAGAAAATTCAAGATATACATTTTATTGGTCAGGTGAATATCTTTAATATATGAAATTTTAATCAAAATCGTTAGCCATTTTTGAGAAAATCAAACTGTTCGAAAAAATTTCCATGTAAAGGGTAGTTTGGGGTGGGGGGATTTTTCTCAAAATCTTCGCGTCGCGTTCCTGGAACATATAAAACTTAAATACTAAGTTTGGTATTTTACCGAATTTTCGTTTTTGAGTTATCGTGTTCACAGACACGGACACACACACACACGGAAGATTTTGTGAAAATGCCTTTTTTTTTTTTTTTTTTTTTTTTTTTTTTTTTTGGATATTGGGAACCTTAAAACATATATTTCCGGTGAAATCTCGGTATCGAATTTTTGGGTGGGGTGCAATACCTCCTCTATACACTATGTATATAGTGCGTATAGAGAAAGTAAAAAGAATGCAATTTTAGAAAGAAAAAAATAACGTGTGTCTGAGAACAGAATAACTCAGAAACCTAATATTTGATAGATACCAAACTTGGCTTTTGAGTTAAGTGGTCTCCAAATATGCAACACGAAGATTTAAAGAAAATCTGTTCACTCCAAAATGCACTTTAACAAGGAAAAAAGTTACTACAATTGCTTCCTTAAAAATGGTTGTAACAATTACTATACTATATGTTAAAATATTTGCATTAGAAATAAAAGGCAAATCTTGAAATTTCTAGGACTAGGATGTAAAGTTCTCCTCATTCAGTATGAAGCTTGTCAAACTTGTAAAGCCAAAGATAGACAGGCTTGCTACTCAAAAAAAACGGAAATTTCCTCAAAGCATGATTTATGTAAAAGAATTCTTTGTGCATTACTATTTCCGAGATATTTCTTATTATTCATTTGTAGTCACAAATATAGTACATTTTCTCCTTACTGTGGCCGATGCACGCATGTTCAGCGCCGGAGGATGCAATTCGGACTCCCGCCGTAAGAATTATAGTAACCACGCAAGCATCTCCTGGTTAAGTAGAACTATAACGAAGATATGTGCTAAAGATATTCGAAATGTTGCCATCTCTATACGATATTTCTGACATCCTTTCAGGAAACATTCAATCGCGCTGAAGGGCTCATTATTCGAAATTGAGCTAATTTCTCATTTGATATGTTTATTTATTTATTGTGTAGCTCCAAGTCCTTTAAGCTGTTTGGTCATGTCGGACGATGAATGAAGTCTGAAATGATGTTCACACGGTCTCGGGATCCATAGAGCTTAAACTAAAGGGATAAGCGAAACCCCCGAAAAACCTGATCCCCCCTAAGCGAGGTTTGAACTCGCGACCTCTGAATTTGAAGCAGACACGCTTCTCCCGCATATTTCCGGTGAAATCTCGGTATCGAATTTTTGGGTGTAATACAATATCTTCTCTATACACTATGTACATAGTACGTGTAGAGAAAGTAAAAATACAAATGTCATAGCCTGGATTTGAACCACGAATTTTTCCAGCCACTTTTAGGTGTCCCTTATTGACAGTGGCTTGATAGAATTTATAAGCAATTCTTCGATACCGAGATTTCACCGGAAATACATGTTTTGGGATACCCTGAATACAAAAAAAAGTTTTAGAAAAATGTCCATGTGTGTCTGTGTATATGTATGTGTGCCTGTGGATAGCATAGCTCAAAAACTAAAATACCGTTGAATACCAATCTTGGTATTTAAGTTTGGTATCTTCCAAGAATGAGACACGAAGATTTTCAAGAAAATCTCCCCACACCCAACTACCCTTTACATGGAACTTTTTTCGAAAATTTTGATTTTCTTAAAAATGGCTCTAACCATTTTGATTAAAAACTCGTATATTTAAGACATTTACTGAAAAAATAAAGTGTATATCTTGAATTTTCTGGGAATAGCCTCAGGAGACTACTTTATTCTGGATGAATTTTACGGATTTTTGCATAACTGCTAAACCGTAAGAGATGGACAAAAACTTAGTACACGGAAAATATAGAGGACATTAAAACATATAACCTATGGTATATAAATTTTTTTCGTGGAGTTGATCATTTTTAAGATATACCTTGTTTTTATATTCAGCTTTGAAAAACTTTTACTTTTCTCTACAGGAACCAGCTTGTAACTTTCACTTTAACCTATGGTACTCCCTTATTTCGCTTCTACTTACCAGGAAGCAAGTAGTAAGATTATTTCTGCTAATGCTTTCTCAATTAGCAGGGAGTAAAAATAAGCATGAACTTTTTAACAATCATTTGTTGCATAGATTTAGAGAAAGTCATGTCAATGGAACACATCAGATTTTTTGTCCTAACTTTCTAGCTCCACAGGAGACAGTTAATTGACACCTAACAATATTTCTTAAAGCAGATTAAATTTCTAATTCAGGATTTCGTCACTAACAGGTCCACATAATGAGAGGATAGTTACTCCCCCACAAAAGGTATCGTAGGAATAAATCACAACTGTGGACATGAAAATGGTAACATTTTGCCCAGGGACCTTCTCTTTCAAGGTATTAGGTTCTTTTACTTGCTAATGAAACACATACGGAACCAAAGCATTTACTTCGCTGGCGAAGTAAGGGTTGTTATGTCCGAAAAAATCCATCAGTCTATGCCGGGGTTGTACCCACAATCTTGGGCACAGGGGCTAGTATGTTACACAATGAAGTATATGTGATCACTAGGCAGGTAAATTTCCGTAATTGAATTTTACGAGATGTAGAGTAATTAACCTCACTTAATGTTCTTCTCTGATGGCTGTATGGTTGTTTCGTCGCAAAATAAGATAAATAGGATTTTAGATATGAGATTACCTTGCATCTAAAATAACAGGAGTGCAGTAAATGCATACTGAATAATAGGATGTATATGTTTTGAAAAAAAAAAAAAAAAAGAACAATAAACACAGAGACGGAATGATTTACACCATGTTTGAATATCTGAAGGCCAGTCTGCACATACAGTGATGAGTTACCAAATTTAATTTAGGAAATGCTTAACATGGATAATTATTAAGAATTGTGGCCCTCACGATTCCCTGATTTAACACTATGTGGTTTATATCTATGAAGGAACTTGACCTGAAGAACTAAAAGAAAACCTCAAACGAGAAATATATTCAATTTCGGATATTTAACATTCGAGTACGAATGAAAATCTTCTGACAAGATGCCATAAATGAAGGGTTAGAAAAGGACATTTTCAATGCTTTTTATGATGAAGTATTTTCTTAATACCATTGTAATTGTAACCATACAATTGAGAACATGGGATAGTTGGGAGAATATTACTAGTTGGCTCAACAGCAACGTATTTGACATATACGTTAAAAGAATTGCAGAACTTAACGGGGCAATTCCAAGTAAACTCAGACAATGGTGAACTGGTACGTTAACTCGAATGACCTTCGTTCTACTCTGCTTATTTATACGCGAAAAACATGTGCAACAGCAATACAATACTTTAATGTTTTGATTTAATTATTCAGTGCGTTATTTTAGGACAATAACAGCATAAACAGAATGAAAATGTTTAGGGGCGGATAATGATAGGTGAAACATGTACATTTTAATTACTGTTAATCAAAAAGCAGGGTTTATTCCATCGAAAAATAAAGCCTCTAACTAAAGTGAAAAACTTTCTAAAGACCTGTTCGGTCTGTTTATACCTTTCTTGTCTATCAGCATGGACTGCACACACTAGTGGCAGCCTGAGATCTGTTTCTCAAAGAGAGTTCATTGTTTGCGCAGATAACCAAGAAGAATAAAACCTAATGCGCCAGTTCAAACTGCACTCGCCCCGTTAATTTCTGCAAATCTTTTAACTCACGAAGAAAAAAATGGCATGTTATTTATGGAGGCTCTTTAACTGCCGTGGTTACCAGCGTCCCATTCTAAATTGGGTGTGAAAGACCGCTTAATTTTGCTCAGAGGCTTCTCTTTAGGCTTGAGGATCTTTTACGTGCCGTAAATCTACGACACGGGACCAATGGCTTTACTTCGCTTCCGAAGGAAGCCATGCTAAGGATTTCTATACCCGAAAAATCCATCGTCCTCCGCCAGGTTTGAACCCACGACCTTGGGTATATGAAGTTAGCATGGAGGGCGACTAGCTCACGAAGAAATCTGCACACGTAAAATACGCACTGTTGGGTCACTGGTATAACTTTCAGCGGTAGTTCGTCTGTGGCGTCCGGCACCCAAGCTGCCATATTGGGCATAGTATGAAGAAAAATATTGTAGTTACTTCTTTGGAAGTCGCTATTCGAGTTTTTTCTCGTAGTCATTTCAAATCCATCACATAGTATTGTGCTTTGTAAAAATCTGACTATCGCTTTTGCTACTGTATCCTTTTATATGTACAGCGAAAAGGGCAATGCAAATAGAGAATTTTCTATTACCATGGCAACTTGGTGATCTTCAACTACTCGGTACTCGTCAAGTCATGTTGTCAGAGAAACCAGTGAGTGATATGTACGCTGTGACACTTCGCCTTTAGTTGTCCGACATAAAAAAGGAAGTGTAACAATAAGCAAGAGAGGGTTGCAGTGTTGCCAACTCGGGACCTGTCACTCGCATCGAATAACAAAAAGGAAGCACACAACAAGCAAGGGACCCAAAAAAAATTAGGAAATAGGAGACGAAGAGGAATAAGAAGGCACAGAGCCAATTGTAGACAACTTTAATTAAGTTCTAAGTCTTTTCTGGAAGAAGGAGACAACAGCGGGAAAAAGTTGTTGCCAACTTGTGTTCTACAGTTGAGTAGAACCAAACATCCTGTGTTGGTACACCTGTACATGACCTGAGTAATGAGAGACACATATCTTAACCCTTTGTTACCTGTCGGTACCTAAAGTTCCTCTTGTTTTAAGCGTAACTATACAAATAGGGTTGTACTCTAGGATTAATTTCATATTATACTAACCTTCAAACATAAACAAGTAATCAAGACTGTTTTTACTGTAAACATATATACAATTTTTGTCCTAAAATTGCAGCGATTTTTTTAAATAAATAAAACAGTTAATCTACAGTCCAATAGCTTCCAAGCATCACATCGATTATTTTACTTGGGCTCTCCCCGTCCTTTATCACAGTCACTGGGATTTGAACTTGCAACATTGGGCTTTGAATAGATGGCCAGTCCATCACCTATCACCTAACTCTTTTTGCCATTTGAACCGCTTTTTTGATAGAGTTATGAAAACTAGTTTAGAAGAATTTTAACTTTGATAAATAAATGATCTTCATTTATTTTCATTTCTATTAAGTTTATTATTTTATATAGTGATGCTATAGGTTTATACCATATATTTTCACTGGAACTCCAGTTTTAAACGTGAATTAAAGGAAAAACGACATACGTAGTATAATAACGCAGTGAGCTAAGGGCTAACTTACGATGTATTATAACACGGCCTAGGAGTACTTTGGTCTATAGGAGCTAAGTTAAATGTGTTCGAAAGCTCCTGGAATAAACTTTCAGTTCCAGATGAAATCACATTAAAACAATGTTCAATCTTCATTGCTTTGCCCATTTAAGGGCATATATGTACATAGTGTATAGAGAAGGTATTGCACTCCACCCAAAAATTCGATACCGAGATTTCACCTGAAATATATGTTTTAGGGTCCCCAATATCCAAAAAAAGCATTTTCACAAAAAGGTTCGTGTGACTTTGAACACGATAACTCAAAAACGTAAAGTCGGTAAAATACCAAACTTGGTATTTAAGTTAAGTATCTTCCAGGGATGCGACACGAAGATTTTGAGAAAAATCCCCCACCCCCAACTATTTTTACATGGAACTTTTTCCGAAAATTTTGATTTTCTCATAAAATTTTGATTAAAATTTCGTATATTAAAGATATTTACCTGTCAAATAAAATGTATATATTGAATTTTCTGGGAATGGACTCTGAAGAGTAGGTTATTCTGGACGAATTTTACTGAATTTTGAATAACTGCTAAATCGTAAGAGATGGACAAAAACTTACTACACAACAACTGTAGAGCAATTGAAACACACAATTTATGTTATATACATTTCTTTCGTGGAGTTCGTCGTTTTTGAGACATTCCTTATTTTTGGTTTCTGCTATGAAAAACGTATACTGTTCTCATACAGGAACTTGTCAACTCATATCCATATAAACAAAGGAACTTCATTGACATAGCAACCAGCTTTTGACTATCACTTTAATTTATGGTACTCCCTTATTTCGCTTCTATTTACAAGGAAGCAAGTAGTAAGACTATTTCTACTAATTTTTTCTGATTAACATAAAGTAAATAGGAGTATAAGCTTTTTAAGTATAATTTGTTGCAGGGATATAGAGAAAGTCATGTGAATGTTACACATCAGATTTTTGCTTTACTACCAATATATTGTAAATGGAGAAAGTGTTGCACTTTCCTTACATATTTGATGGGTATGCAACAGATCTTCATTCTTTATATACAAAACATTTGCTTTATTTGTTTTTCTTTAAAACTGAACTAGCAAATTTCATTCAAATACCATCATTTTAAGACATAAGCACACAAATATAACTGATGCTTTCCATTCATATATTTCTCTAGCTAAAAGATACTCTTTCAAAAGATTATTCTTTTATCTACATCATGCTAATCAAGATAAGCATTATTGGAAATTGTCTTATTGCTTGCTTCCTTGTAAGTACCGTGCAACTGAACCTCTGAGCGGTGTTTTTCCACTGCGCACACGAGAACACAGCTGCTGTTCACAATGTCACGGTGCTGACTTGTTTTTCTCAGTTCTGAAAGTGCTGTATTGAGCTGATGGTGTTATTGTGTGGTGGAATTATTACCAGTGTATTTTATTATTTTATCCTGTACTTAGTCACAAAGTGTATTATGGCTGTGCATTTGTTTTCTAATGCACAGCGTGTATTTGTTTATGATTTGTATGTGTTAAAAACATTTTGTGAGGGTATACAATGACGTAATTGATCCACATTTAATATTTTTCAGGGATCAGGCTTCCACTTTCATGGATATGTATGTATACAAAATAATCGTTATTGAAGCTCTGAGAAACCTAATATTGTTCATGAAATACCCCTTCCGCCTTTAACGGAGAGAGTTATAAGTTCAACTTTTTTCAAGTCTATACAATTCGTGAATAAAAGTTTCCCTCCCTCCCCTTTATAGGGAATTAATAGACAGGGAGTGTGTTTTTGCTTTTTTTCGACAAGACTTTGCAACACCTCATACAACCAAACTTTTGAATCAGAACAATTGAAACACTTTCCTGGACAGAATTATTAGTAGGGAATTGTGGCCTCATCGATCCCCCGACCTAACACCCTGCGATTTCTATCTCTGGGGTAACTTAAAGCATAACCTGTACAAGACAAACCCACACACCTTGGAAGAATTAAAACAAAATATAAAACGTGAACTACGCGAGTAATGGATAACTTCCAAAAGTGATGCCAAAACTGTATGGACAACGGTGGTGGTTAGTTTCTCCTTTAAAAGCATTAGTAAGTAAAACCTTAAAAGTAGTTTTAAAAATGCTGCATGGTTTCATCCGCACCTTTATATGATATTGGTAGACGGCAACGGCATCCAAGGGCGTGGACAGGCAAAACACTGCGAACCAGGTTTTTTTGATTACCCGGTAAAAGGGAAATAAGGGAATACATTAGGCTAAAGTGTTAGTCAAAACTTTTAAAAACTGGCCGCTCTGGGAAACAATTGAGGTTCGGTTCGTTTTGCAAGTTTGCGATTGAAAAACGTTAGATAGTTTAAAATTGAAACCAATAACAAGGAATATCTCAGAAACTGTCAACTCTACAAAAAATGTATCTGACATAAATTGTGTATTTTAACGAGGTGTACATTTTTGGTGCAGTGAGTTTTTGTCGATCTCTTACGGTTTACCCGTTATACAAAAGTTCATGAAGAAATTCGTGAAGAATGAGGTGGTATTCAGAGGTTAAACCCGGAAAACTAAAGAAATACATTTTATTTATGCTGTAAGCATTTTTAATATAAGCTATTTTAATCAAAATTTCAGCCATTTTAGATTTAGTTTTCCATTTCTGGGGTAGTGTTTAACGCTAGCTTTTACTACAATTGCACCGCAGGCGATGATACTGATGATACATTAAGATGGAGCCCCGATGGAATGTGATGGCGGGGGAAACCGGAGAACCCAGAGAAAACCCACCCCTGCGCAGCTTTGTCCACCACAAATCTCACATGCGGTCGCTTGGGATTGAACGCGGGCCGTCTAGGTGAATGGTAAATTTGTTCCATGTAGAGGGTAGAAGTAGGGATTTTCTTGAGAAAAAAATCTTGGTATCGCATCCTTGGAAGATATGGAACTTAAATAACAAGTTTGGTATTTAACGGATTTTTCGTATTGGAGCTCTGCTGTTCACACACTTACACATACATACTTTTTTCTAAAAACTATCCCTTATTGTTCTTCTCAAATATGATCCAAACGATTTTGATTACAATATCTTATATTAAAGATATTTACATTTAAGTATACATCTTGAATTTTTTGGTAATAGCCTCTGAAGTCCTCTTCATTCTGGATGAATTTTACGTAACTGGCAAACCGTAAGAGAAATGTAAAAAACTGCTGCACAAAAATGTAGATCCCGCTAAAACACACGATTTCTTTCATATATATTTTTGTTGAGTTAACCGTTTCCGAGATATTCCTTGTTATTGGCTACATTTCTAAAACATTTCTTAAATGGGTGGTCTTCTTTCGTTTCAATTTTCTTTTTTTTTTTTTTAACTTTTGGCCATGTAAAACGATTTGCCTATTAAGATATTTGAACTTTAGTCTAGTTTATCCTTATTTCTTTCTTCTTAGAAGGAACTAAGTGTTTATCACGAATACTACGATATACATAAAGAAATAATAATATTTTATAATAATAGTTTGTAGAGAAAGTCATGTGCATGAAATACATAAGATATTTTTGAAGGGTTCTACATTTATGGTTCAGTATTTTTTGTCTATCAAACTTGTAGGTAACTTTTTCTGAATTTGTCATTGCCGAATCCTTAGAGAATACTCAACTTGATTTTTTTTTTTTTTTTGTGTGAATATGCTACACTTAGAGAGGCACCCGTGCACACATACACATACATGTAATAGGCGCTTTCGAATGTATACACTTTTTATAGGAATGTCTTTTTTTGGAATTCATCAAGTCGCAAATCGTATATTTCTGGTGGTTTCGTCGATTTGTTTAATATTTCCTCTATTTACTATAGAAAAGAATAGATGGAAGAGAACTGAGGGGTTACTTCGGGCACTGATCTATTCTGACTAACATTCGCAGCATAGGATAAGAACCATGGGAGGCCCCAGACATACAGGCCAACAGCGACGCGCGGAAGTCTTTATCATTTCCAATGATCCAACCCACTGCCGGGAGATCGTGTAGTTAAGAAGCTACCCTTTCCTGACAACTCCGGGAAAACCCGAAAACCCAAGTGTCAGAATGGGTGGTTGCAAAAATGGCTGGATTATTATATAAGGTAATACACATTTTTTATAATTAGATAGGTAGAGACTGAAAACACCAATGCCATAGCCTGTATTTAAATACTTCTCTCCCGGCTCTGGCCGGTTCCTCTAACCACTGAGGTACGATGGGAAGATGCCAACACGGAATTAAATTCCCCAACTGACTGGCACGTTTCCCGGTAAACCACAAGGTATTCTCAAGGTGACCGGGAGATCCGGGTTTCAAATCCCGGCTATAGAATGAATTTTAGCAGTCTGACTCTACCTGTCCAACTCCTGTCCAACACACTAATTGTATGAAAAAAGTAACATTAAGTGATCCAATAGTTGGTTAAAATATGAAGCCGAGATCTTAAGGAGAGTCGAAATGCCGTATCTTGCCAATATTAAATTTTGACCCATTATCTCTGAACATATTTAAGATAGTGAGATACAATTTTCAAGGTATATTTACAATAACTTTACTGTTTATTGATGAAGACTAGAACACTTCTGTTGATTAGAAGGATTTTTTTTAAATAAAGCTCTTAAAACTTTATTGAATAAAAAATCTGATGCGTACCATTCACATGACTTTCTCTACATCTCTGCAACAAATTATTGTTAAAAAGCTTATCCTTCTATTTACTACATACTAATCAGAAAAATTAGCAGAAATAGTCTTATTACTTGCTTCCTTGTAAGAAGAAGCGAAATAAGGGAGTGCAATGGGTTAAAGTGATAATCAAGGGCTGGTTGCTATATGCCCTTTGTTTGTATGGACAGCAGTTGACAAATTTCTGTATGCGAAACGTGTTTCTTAGCAAAAACCAAAAACAAGGAATGCTTAAAAAACGATGAACTCCACGACTAAAATGTATACAACATAAATTGTGTGTTTTAACGTGCTCTACAGTTTTTGTGCAATAAGTTTTTGTCCATCTCTTACGGTTTACCAGTTACACAACATTCCGTAAAATTCATCCAGAATAAAGTAGTCTTCAAAGGCTATTCCCAGAAAATGCAAGATATACCTATTATTTGTCAAGTATATATCTTTAATATATGATATTTTAATCAAAATCGTTAGTCATTTTTTAGAAAATCGGAATTTTCGAAAATTTTCCATGTGAAGGGTATTAGGGGGTGCGGGGATTTACTTGAAAATCTTCGTTTCGCATCCTTGGAAGATACTGAACTTAAATACCATGTTTGGTATTTAACGGTCTTTTCGTTTCTGAGCTATGCTGCCCACAGACATACAGACACACGGTCATTTTTCTAAAAATGTTTTTTTTTTTTTGGATTCAGGTGGTCTCAAAACATGTATTTCCGGTGAAGTCTCGATATCGAATTTTTTAGTACAATGCAATACCTTCTCTATACACTATGTATATAGTACGTATAGAGAAAGTAAAGAATGCTAGTAACTTTTCAAACACAAGTTCACAGTACTTAGAACCTCTCACATGAAGGAAATATGAGCGGAATGTCAATGCTGTTAATTGCTAAATTAAACTTTCCAATCAAGAAAAGAAAAAAAAGGGGGGGAAAAAAAAAGATATCTTCTCTAACATAGATATTTAAAAAGTTATTGATGTTTTACCAAGTGAGTGTACCAAGTGTTCTAAAACTACTAAGCAGAATTTTTTTAAACAATATTTTCAAACTATTTACAATTAGCGTGCCTCTATCAAAATTGTACCAAAATCAGCTGGACACTCGAAATACTCATATGCAATTAAAGCATGAAGATCGAAAAAAAAATTATAAAAATTCCATTTCGTCTCCCCATAAATTATTTGAATAAATAAGTTTATTTACTTAAATACCAGTATACACGCACTGATCTTCATCAAGTACAATAGACCTTTTTTTGTAATACACAAAATGTTAAGTAATATTAGAAACAGAAGTTAAAAGTGTGAACACGAAAATAAAAAGCCAAATATATTCAAATACAGCGTTTTAAATTTACAACACACAATAAACTATATTCCGATGCATTTATGTACCCTATTATAGTAAAAAAATGCACCTGCGATATATATATATATATATATATATATATATATATATATATATATATAATACTAATACTAAAACAAAACAATGAAATAATATAACATATAATCACTTTTTAGCTCTTCTTATCTCTCCCGCTTCCCTCATCAGCCTTCTCAGTTCGCAGCAGCTGGTCTTAAGCAGAAATTTACCCATCCCCTCCATTTCTTCCATGCCTGCCAGTAGCGTCCATCATACTCCAAACTCCAATCGCTTTCGTATGACATTATCGATCGTCATTGGGCTATGTCATCTCACTGGGAAACATGCGAGTCAGTTGGGGGATTTAGTGGCTTAATAGCATGATAGCTCAGTGGTTAGAGCAAATGACTAGAGACCGGGAGATCCTTAGTTCAAATCCCGGCTATGGAATTGAATATTTCAGTCTGACTCCACCTATCCAACTTGTCTCCTACACACGGCTTAAATGAATAAAAAATTAATTAACATTTTAAAGGATTATTTTTCGGTATATAAAAACGATAATGGTTAGAATAATTCATGTGAATGCAACACGAATTTTTGTGATATGGGCACATCGCCTTGAAGCGATAGATATTGTTCCTTTTGTGTCGTGGTTTTCTATTGGCTGTCGCTGATGCGAGAAATGGACTTGTCCCATTGGGTTACAGCTAGGTGAGAAAAGCACAAAGTTTCCCAGAAACCCTTAATTAGAAGAGTTGAAAAGAGTTTCTACAGGACGACGCTGGGCAGATAATTACCTGACGTCATTCCGATAGGATTGCTTGCGTCTCTTCTTCTTTATCACCCTTCTTTCTTGTGGTCTCGAGGTCTTCTGGACACTCTCTCTGTTCCCACGGTGACAGCATACCTATATCATTTAAATAGTCCTCTTCAACTGTTACATATTGAATCTGTATTATACGCCTCTTATCAAGTCTGCTTGAATTGCTTTTACTTTCTCTAGCATATATGTACGTACAATATATACAGCAACTAGAGAAGGTATTGTATTCCACCCAAAAATTATATGTTGAAATTTCATCGGAAAAGTATGTTTTGAGGTCCGTTGTGTAAAAAAAAGCATTTTAGAAAAAATGTCTATGAGTGTATGTGTCTGTGGACAGTATACCTCAAAAACGAAAAGTCGGTTAAATATAAAATTTGGTATTTAAGTTAAGTATCCTTCAAGGATGGCCCTTAGCACGGTGGTAGCATTGCTACCAAGCGGGAGACCTGGGTTCGATTCCCAGAACCGGCGTGGGGATTTTTCTCCCACTGAGAAACCTGGACCGGGGTGCACTCAGCCTTGTGTGGGTCCTGGGGGCCAATTGAAGAGCTACTTGATAGAGAAGTAGCAGCTCCAGGTTATGAGGACCATATCAACCGGCTTGAGGGGAGGGATTCGTCTCATCCTCTAATACTGCACCCCATCCATGACGTCTGTCATGGACTGAGATGGGGGACGCAGCGGCCGGGCGGTAGGCCAAGGTTCCTTGTGAGCTGTCGTGCCATGGAATTTTATCCTTCAAGGATACGACACGAAGATTATTAAAAAATCCCCCACCGGCCCAATTGCACTTTAGAAAATGTTGATTTAAAAATTATTTATGTTATATGCATTTTTTCCTGGAGTGATCGTATTTTTAGGTATTCCTTGTTTTTGATTTCAGCTTTGTAAAACTTATACTGTTTTCATACAGGAATTTTTCAACTCCTGTCCATACAAACAAAGGAACTTCAGTCACATAGCAACCAGCTTTTGGCTTTCACTTTAACCTATGGTACTCTCTTATTTCACTTCTACCTACAAGGAAGCAAGTAATAAGACAGTTCTGCTATTTGTTTCTCGATTAGCATGAAGTAAATAGGAATATAAGCTTTTCAACAATAATTTGTTGCACAAATGTAGAGAAAGTCACGTGAATGGAATAAATCAGATATTTTTAGTTTCAATTTTGTGCAAATTGTTCTATTTGGACAGGGTATGCATTTGTTTAATTCTACTTAATTAACCCTTCACCAACTAAAGCAATTCACCCCCAATGTTGGAATTCATCCATGTTGAGTCTCGAATCGGTGGAGCCTAAGGCTTATCATGCTCTTGTCTTAATTAGGAAGCTTAAATATTATATTCCAGGCGCCTACTCCCAGGAATAATCAATATGGCGTGTAGCAGCTATTCGTCTTTGGGCTGTGACATGCTGCCTATACAAGGAAGTGATTCAGTATTCTCATAATATTGTCGACCGCAAAATATGAAGCAATCATTTCATTTTCTAATTAATTAGTTATATTATTAGCTTTATGCGTTACAGGATATTCATGTGCTGCATAAGGGTGCATTCTAACTCTTCGACAAAGCACATATTTTTACTTTCTCTATACGCACTATGTACATAGTGTATAGAGAATGTATTGCACTCCACCCAAAAATTCGATACCGAGATTTCACCGGAAATATATGTTTTAGGGTCCCCAATATCCAAAAAAAGCATTTTCATAAAAAGGTCCGTGTGTGTGTCCGTGAACACGATAACTCAAAAACCAAAAGTCGGTAAAATACCAAACTTGGTATTTAAGTTTAGTATCTTCCAGGGATGCGACACAAAGATTTTGAGAAAAACCCCCCCACCCCCAACTACCCTTTACATGGAATTTTTTTGGAAAATTTTGCTTTTCTCAAAAATGGCTAACGATTTTGATTAAAATTTCGTATATTGAAGATATTTACCTGACAAATAAAATGTATATCTTTAATTTTCTGAGAATTGCCTCTGAAGAGTAGTCTATGCTGGATGAATTTTACTGAATTTTGATTAACTGTTAAACCGTAAGAGATGGACAAAATTTACTACACAAAAATATATAGCACATTAAAACACACAATTTATGTTATACACATTTTTTTTTTGCGGAGTTCGTCGTTTTTGAGACATTCCTTATTTTTGGTTTCTGCTATGAAAAACGTATACTTTTCTCATACAGGAACTTGTCAACTCCTATCTATATAAACAAAGGAACTTCATTGACATAGCAACCAGCTTTTGACTATCACTTTAACCTATGGTAGTTCCTTATTTCGCTTCTGTTTATAAGGAAGCAAGTAATAAGACTATTTCTACTATTTTTTTCTGATTAGCATAAAGTAAATATAAGTATAAGCTTTTTAAGAATAATTTGTTGCACGGATATAGAGAAAGTCATGTGAATGGTACATATCAGATTTTTAAATATGCTAATTTCTTTCTCTTCTGCGTTAGCCACCCAAATATTTGATGTCAAGATTTCAATGGAAGCAAGTGTTTTCTTGAGTCCAAAAAAGTATTTTTAATATCTCTATACGCACTATGAACATACAGTATAGAGAAGGTATTGCGTTCCTCCCAAAAATTAATACCGGGATTTCACCGGAAATACACGCTTTAGGGATCCCTATATCCAAAAAAGCATCTTCAGAAACCGGTCCTTGCGCGCGCGTGTGTGTATGTCCATGTTTCTGTGAACACGTTGACTCAAAAACGAAAAATCGGTAAAATACCAAACTTACTTTTTAAGTTTAGTATCCTACAAGGATGTGACAAGAAGATTTTCACGAAAATTTCCCACTCCGAGAAAAAATTTTAAAAAAAATTACTTTCTTAAAAATAGCTGTTAAGGATTTTGATTAAAGTTCGGTACATTAGGGATATTTAGACGACAAATAAATGTATATTATAAATGTTTTGGGAATATCCTCTGAGATCTCTTCACTCTGGATAAATTTAGTTGAATTGTTCTTAAAAAAATCTGGTGTTCCGTTCATATGTCTTTCTCTACATTGCTGTTACAAATTATTGTTAAAAAGAGCATTTTTCTGCATAGTATATGATAATCGAGATAAAAATTAGCAGAGAATGTTGAATTACTTGCTCCCTTGTAAATAGGAGCAAAATAAGGGAACACACGACGCTAAAGGGATAGTCAAATCTTTTAAAAGCCGGTTGCCATGTGGTTGAAATCCGTTTCTTTGCATGGCCAGGAGTTTACAACTTTCCGTGTGAGAAAAGTTTAAGTATTTTAAGTCTGAAACAAATAACAAGAAATATCTCAGAAATGGTTAATTCCACGAAAAAAAAGTATATGAATATAAATTGTGCGTTTTAACGAGATCTACACCTTTATGTAGTAGGTTTTTGTCTCTGTCAGTTTACCAGTTATGCAAAATTCAGCAAAATTCATCCAGGATAAAGTAGTCTTTAGAGGTTATTCCCATAAAATACAAAATATACATTTTATTTGTTGTGTAAATATCTTTAATATACAATATTTTAATCAAAATCGTTAACATAATTTTGGAAAACTTCAAAATTTTCGAATATTTTCCATGTAAAGGGTAGTTTGGATGGGGAAATTTTTTTTTTCAAAATCTTCGAATCGCATCTCTGAAAGATACTAAACTTAAATATCAAGTTTGGTGTTTTACCGACTTTTCGGTACCGACACGGACACACACACACACACACACACACACACACACACACACACACACACACGGATCTTATTCTGAAAATGCTTATTTTGGATACAGGGAACCCCAAACCGTGTATTTCCGGTGATATATCGGCATCGAATTTTTGGGTGGAATGCAATACCTTCTCTATACAACTTGTACAGAGTACGTGTAGAGAAAATAAAAAAAAAGAAAATTTTAGGTGGCTGTATATCTAATCATCCCTTAATTTTGTGTTGGTTTCAATAAAATCTGAAATGTGTTGCTAAATTTATTTCAAGCTCTTATAATGGACAGACAGAAAAGTTATGCAAGCAGGTATTCCTCAGTAGAATACACGCCAAAAACCTCCACATGTGTAATTTATAAAGAAAAATCTGATATGTTCCATTCACATGACTTTCTCTACACCTTTGCAACAAATTATTGTTAAAAAGCTTATACTTCTATTTACTTCATGCTCATCGAGAAAAAAAAATAGCAGAAATAGTCTTATTACTTTCTTTCCTGTAAGTAGAAGCGACATAAGTGAGTACCATAGGTTTAAGTGACAGTCAAAAGCTAGTTGCTACGTGACTGAAGTTCCTTTGTTTGTATGGACAGGAGTTAAAAATTCCTGTATGAGAAAATTTTGTTTTTAAAGCCGAAACCAATAACAAGGAATGTCTCAAAAACCACCAACTCCACGAAAAATGTATATCACATAAATTGTTTGTTGTAATGTGCTCTACACTTTTTGTGTGGTGAGCTTTCTCCATTTCTTACAGTTTAGCAGATATGGTTTAATTCATCCAGAATAAAGTAATCTTTAGAGACTGTTCAAAATATACATATTATTTGTCATGTAAATATCTTTAATATATGATATTTTAATCAAAATTGTTACAGCCATTTTTGAGAAAACCAAATTAATGTAAAGGGTAGTTGGGGTGGGGGGATTTTCTTCAAAATCTTCGTGTCGCATCCTTGGAAGATACCAAACTTAAATACCAAGTTTAGTATTTAACGATCTTTTCGTTTTTGAGCTATGCTGCTCACAAATACACACATACACACACAGACAGACACACGAACATTTTTCTAAAAATGCTTTTTTTGGAATCAGGGGGTCCCAAAACATACATTTCCTGTGAAATCTCAAAATCGAATTTTAAGGTGCATTACACTACATTCTCTACACACTATGTACATAGTACGTGTAGAGAAAGTAAAAACTCGTTTGTAAATTTGTTCAGTTTGCAGCTTACGTCCAGCCGACCTCCATCTGATAAGTAGGATACAAATACATTGGCTTGTTTCCGCGAATCTTATACACGTTTCCTTTCTCTGTCATTTAATTGCTTTCTGGTCTCGTATTTCTTTATCTATTCGTTCTTAACCAGCTTCTTTGTGCTCCCTGAACATCTTGTTTTACTTTTATCTCCTCAAGACGCTTTTGCCTTCTCTGCAGCATCAGTTCTTACTATTGCTACGTTTTCTGAATACTTCACGGATATAAAAGAGATTTATTGTGTAGCTATAATAATATTTTCCTTTGTACTTCTTTATTGTCTTTGTTTATATGCTGCCTTTATGTATTTATTAATTCATATTTATTCATTTTTCTTTTCAATGTTCCTGTATTTTAATGTCTTTGTGGATTTTTCTTTCTCCTGGAATTTCATAAAGAGATTTCATCGAACTGCGCAACCGCCCGAGTATATACAAAGTAACTCGAAAGCTAAAACTTTTCCCGCTTCGGTGCTGTGTGGGTAGCGAGTCTGGCTCACATTCAAGAGGTTGCGAGTTCGAATCTAGCTTAGGTTGAGTAAGCCTTTTACTTTCTCTAGTACGCAAGTACATATAATGTACATAGTTACTAGAGAAGGTAATGTATTCCACCCAAAAATAGGATGTCAAGATTGCATCGAAAATATATGTTTTGAGGTCCCCTCAATCCGAAAGACATATTTAGAAAAAAACCTGGTGTGTGTTTGTGTGTGAATTTGGACAGCATAGTTCAAAAACGAAAATACTATAACTAAACAAATACTATAAATAAATTTGGTATTTATGTTTAATATCATATAAGGCTGCAATACGAATATTTTCAAGAAAATTAACCTTTAAATGGATTTTTTTTGAAAATGTTGTTTTTCTCAAAAATTACTTAAAGATTCTGATTAAAATTCCGTATATTAAAGATATTTATATTCCAAATAAAATGTATATTTTCAATTTTTACTTTCTCTGCAAGTACCATGTACATAATGTATAGAGAAGGTATTGCACTCCACCCAAAAGTTCGATACAGAGATTTCACCGGAAATACATGTTTTGGGTCGCCCTGAATCCAAGAAAAAAGCATTTTCAGAAAAAGGTCCTTGGGTGAGTCTGTGTGTCTGTGGACAGCATAGCTCAAAAACGAATTGACCGTTGAATACCAAACTTGGTGTTTAAGTTTGGTATCTTCCAAGGACGTGACACGAAAATTTTCAAGAAAATCTCCTCATCCCCAACTACCCATTACAGGGAACTTTTTTCGAAAATGTTGGTTTTATGAAAAATAACTAACGATTATGATTAAAATTTCATATATTATAGATATTTATACGACAAATAAAATATATATCTTGAATTTTCTGGGAATAGCATCTAAAGACTACTTTATTCTGGATCACTTTTACGGAAGTTTGCATAACTGCTAAACCGTAAGGGATAGACAAAATGTCATCACACAAAAATGTAGAGCACGTTAAAACACACAATTTATATAATATACGTTTCTTTCGTGGAGTTGATTGTTTTTTTAGATATTCCTTGTTTTTGGACTCAGATTTGAAAAACTTATACCTTTCTCAAACAGGAATGTGTTAACTCCTGTCTTTATAAACAAAGGAACTTCAGTCACATAGCAACCAGTTTTGACTATCAGTTTAATCTATAGTACTGCCTTATTTCGCTCCTACTTACAAGGAAGCAAGTAATAAGGCTATTTCGGCTAATTTTTTCTCGATTAGCGTGAAGTAAATAGAAGCATAAGCTTTTTAACAATAACTATTTGCAGAGATGTAGAGAAAGTCATGTGAATGGAACACATAAGAAGTTTTTAAATACCCTCCAAAGATCTTTTTAGGATGAGTTATGTAGAATTTTGTATACCGGTTAAACCGTACAAAAATATACATCAGGCTAAAACACATAATTTGTGAGAGATGCGTTTTTCTTGTGGAATTGTCCGTTTTGGAGATATTTCCTTTTATTTGCTTCAATTTTAAATTACCTAACTTTTCTCAAACGGGACCATGCAAAGCGAATCTAGCCTCAATTATTTCGTATAGTGCTTATTTGATTAACATGATGTAGATAAAAGAATACTCTTTTATAAGATTATTTTTATACATTTAATGTGTAGAGAAAGTTATGTGAATGTAATACATTATTTTCCCTTATTCATAGAAGACAAATATCGAGTAACTTTAAATTCCATGAACCGCGAGATCGTTTGAGCATCATTTTTAGATTTTATGTGTAGTTCTACATGATCAACCAGATTAAGCTACATAAAAAAGCAAAGAAAGAGAAAGACTAAAACGCGGGAGAGAACGTAATTCCATGTCAGTAGGTTTATGGCATGTTAAAGAACGCGCGACGAAATTCAGGCACACTGGCGACATAAATATGATCCTAGAAATTGATAGTATCTGTAACAAATAAATAATACATTTCCCTGAAGAATCTTCATTTAGTGTAGCAATTTTTAAAAACACCAGGTGAACATTTTCACAAAGCTCGCCATAAAAAGGCAAACAATATACACACTTGCCAACATCTTTTGAATTGAAACTTGTAAAAAATTCCCTCTCCAGAGAACCTTAACAGTTTTACGATGTTTTAAAATATATAAAGCGAAAAATATTCAATTCAATAAATAAACAAAATGAGAAACCTGCTTTACAAAATTCCTCGAAGTTTAGTAGTACGGGTTCTTTTTGTCGTTCTTACTGGTTTTCTTCCTTGTACCAAAATAACACACAAACAATGCTGCCTTATCAATATACCGGGTGGAAAGTAACTTGCTACATTCCTTCTAATATGTGCTTCATAGAAGCATTACATACAAAAATGTCTATTAGCATTTTGTTCTTTGATCAAACTATTTTTGTTCCAATTTGGATGTCTAATTCCACAAGAATGTACGAATATAATTATTTCTTACTGGTAAGATGAGTAGAGTAACGTATTTCTGACATTACTTCGGAAGGAATTATGAGCATCTTTTCCAGACATGAAGTATCTCGGCAACGTTGCATTGAGGTTCGTCAGGGATCTTAACCGGCTTCCTAGATGTAAACACATCGGTCGCTTGCAAACACGACTTAGGGTGAGGGATAACGAGTGCAACTGGCATTGTGATTGGCCTACACTCGCACAGTAAAAACGGAAGGAATGCCTACTGACCTAGTGCAAGTGACACCCACACAACCTGCAGCGTTGCTAGCATATCTGTCTCTTGTTTTCGAAAAAAACTAAATTATCTCCATAGGAAAAAACGTAAGATACAAAATGTGTTCCAAATACAAAGATTTAAATTAATTTAATGACTTACCTTCCACCCGGTACACGTGTCTAGTTTATATTTTATGCAACAGCTATCACAAAACATCAACTATAAACAACACTGTCACAAAATATTGAAAACATATCCCGCAACCGTACAACGCGAAGGAATTTACATGAAGAAATTGACTTAACAATTCAGGTCATCCATTACTGTGCGTCCGCGTTGGTTGCTGGGTTCACTAATGGCGCAATCAAATTTTAAATCCGCACGCTATGCATTTCGTTGCCGGCCAGTGAAGAGATTTTATGATCTTGATGAAAAATAAACACACAGATAAGGTGTTGTGTATTAAAACACTGCATACATTTTAGGTCTATAATCTTATGTTACAAAATAATGTTACATCATTTAAATTTCGTCATGTTTCCTGGTGAAAAATTAAGAATGAATCCGCTCACAAAACCATAAAACCGCCTTTAGCCGAAACTATTAAAACACCTCTAATCTCGTCTAATTTAAGGGAAATTATGAAAACACAATTAAAATAGAGAATCTCCTTCTTAGTTTCTCAGCAAAACGTCATAAATTAAAACCGATGTTTTACAGTTGCTCTGAATCAATGAAATTTTAGGCTTTTATTTTAATGGGAGAAAAAAAAGTTGATATGTTCCATTTCATATGACTTTCTCTACATCTCTGCAACAAACTATTGTCAAAAAGATTATGTTTCGTTTTACTTCATAGTAATCGAGAAGAAATTAGCAGAAATAGTCTTATTCCTTGCTTCCTTGTAGTAGAAGCGAAATAAGGTAGTACCATAGGTTAAAGTGATAGTCAAAAGCTGGTTGCTATGTGACTGAAGTTCCTTTGTTTGTATGGACAGGAGTTGACAAATTCCAGTATGAGGAAAGTATACATTTTCAAAGCTGAAACCAAAAACAAGGAATATCTCAAAAACGATAACCTCTACGAAAAAAAATTATGTAACATAAATTGTGTGTTTTAACGTACTCTACATTTTTTGTGTGGTAAATTTTTGTCTATCTCTTAAGGTTTAGCAGTTACGCAAAATTCCGTAAACTTTACCCAGAATAAAGTAGTCTTCAAAGGCCATTTCCAGAAAATGAAAGATATACATTTTATATGTCAGGTAAATGTCTTTGGTATACGGTATTTTAATAAAAATCGTTAGAGCCATTTTTGAGAAAATTAAAATTTTCGAAAAAAGTTTCTTGTAAAGGGGGATTTTCTTGAAAATCTTCGTGTCTCATCGTCGGAATATGCCAACTTTGATATTCAAAGGTCTTTTCGTTTTTGAGCTCTGCTGCCCACTAAAATAAGCAGTAGGGATTGTACAAATAGCTTTAGAAAGAATAGTTTGTGGAAGAGCGATCAGAGAAAAGCATGTGAAGTCAATATATCAGTGTTGTTACTTTCTCTATACGTGCTATGTACATACTCCACCCAAAAATATCAAACAGAGGTTTCACCGGAAATATATGTTTTAGGGTCCCCTATATCCAAAAACCGCATTTTCAGAAAAAGTCTGTGTGTGTTTCTGTGTCCGTGTGTCTCTAAACAAGATAACTCAAAACGAAAAGTCGGTAAAATACCAAACTTGGTATTTAAGTTTAGTTCCTTCCAGGGATGCGACACGAAGATTTATAGAAAAATTCCCCCATTCCAAAGTACCCTTCACAAGGAACTTTTTCGAAAATTTTGATATTCTCAAAAATGTCCCTAACGATTTTGATCAAAATATCGTATATTAAAGATATTTACCTGACAAATACAGTGTATATCTTAAATCTTCTGAGAATAACCTCTGAAGAGTACTTGATTCTGGATGAATATCTCGGAATTTTGCATAGCTGCTAAACCGTAAGAGGTGGACAAAAACTTGCCACACAAAAGATGTAGAACCCGTTAAAACACAAAATAAATGTTTTTAGTGTATTTGATCGGTTTTGAGATATTTCCTGTTTTTGGTTTCACGTTTAAAGAACTTATACTTTTCTCACATAGGAGTTTATCAACTGCTGTCCATACAAAGGAACTTCAGTCACACAGAAACCAGCTTTTGACTATCACTTTAACCTATGTTACTTCCTTATTTCGCTTCTAGTTACAAGGAAGCAAGTAATAAGACCATTTCTGCTATTTTTTTCTCGATTAGCATGAAGTAAATAGATGTATAAGTTTTTTGATAGTAATTTGTTGCAGAGATGTAGAGAAAGTCATGTGAATGGAACACATCAGACCTTTTTTATCGTAGGCGCATTACAGGTTTTCAAAACCGCGCATGCGTGTAATGTCGAATATTGGTTGCTAGGTTACCAAGACATCGCGTCTGTTTTGTTTCTCCGCATGTCGATTATGTTTCATACGTCTCACGTCAGAGTTGAAGCGTGTACAGACCATTTATCTGATGTAGCGGGCAGATCGCTGTCAGGTTGGTATCCCTGCTGTGAAGAACATGGACTTATGGATCTTCAGTAGCTGTAATGAAGCGAATTTCTTTTTTGTGGGAGCGCTTTGTGATTTTGATTTATGAAAAACGTGGATCTTGGGTGGTCACGCCCAGTTGCTTCCGAAACTTTCAGACACCATCCATCATTGTCGCCCTCACCCTCCCCTCTCTCCCTTCGTGCGATCTTCGGCAAATCTGCACCATATCCCTTCAAAATCTCCGCAACTTGGCCGCAGAAAATGTATTCATTTGTTTGTCGACAAGTGGCAAACACTTGTTACTTCTCTTGGGCGCCACGGAAATGCTGATAAAAGAAGAATTCAACAAATTACGTGGAAGCAAAGACAAGAAAATATAGGATAAATGCACAAATATAGACATTTCATTTATCACACAGAACAGAGTAATGTCTTAGAAGATTAGGACATACAAGAGTAAAATCTAAGAAAATATAGAAATAAAGGAGAAGAAAAGTCTGACGAGTTCCGTTCAACTGTCTTTCTCTACAAACTATAATTACAAAAGATTACGTCTTTATCTATATGGGTGTAATCGATATGAATATTAGCAGAAATTAATGTATTAGTTCCTTCTAAACAGAAGGGGAATAAGGTAATGGTAAGCTAAAGCGATAGTAAAATCCTTTAAAAGTTGGTGCTAAATGAAACAATTGAAATTTGGGTTTGGAAAGATGTCCTCCCATTTTATGAAACTTGAAGGAGCTTAAAATTGAAACCAATAACAAGAAATATATCTAACAAAATGTATATGACAAAGTGTGTCAGCAGTTTTTTTCTCTTCGTCGAATAATCTTCCCCTAAACCAATCCCTGATGTCATTTACATGGTCTTAACTGCGCTGTAAAATGAACAATGCCTGTCGGTATAGACTACCCGTTTTACTTCCATGTTTTCACACCTCAATGTGTGAACTGCTGGCCTAGGTAGTGTGGGGTTATTGGCCTTGCAGAAAACATACAAACTCAGTTCCGAAGCAACAGACATTATAGTGAGGCCCCCACTCAAGATTAGGCCTTTCCAATGTGCGGTCTCAAGGTAAATAAACACGTATGCCTACTTGGAGATACTATCCGAAAGTATACCAATCTTATTGAGTAAAATTATAAGTCTGCAAATGAAGTTAAGTGTTGGTATGTTCCTTACACTGTCTTCAATTACCAATGAAATATCTGCAGTTATCTTCTTACAGCTTGCATAGCCTACATATTTCACTTTATCTGTCACATTGAACTTTATAGATAAAGGTATTTTAATGGTAAAAGCACCAGCAACAAAAGGAATTACATCATAAAAATGTTCAGTTCACAAAAGGGGTTAATGCTGGTGACCTTGCTATTGGAACCACCATGCTTAACAGCTGTTAGTAATTAATTTTGCTGTCGTATAAGTATTATTTTACCACTTACTACCAGCGAACAAATATTGACAATGCACAATGGTACCTTTAGCTAAAAATTGGTCAATTTTAAATATGTCAGGATCTACAAAAATATTTTGAAACTTTAGTTTCAGCTGTATGCTTTCAAAACCTTTGAAAGATTCATCACGTGAGCACTTGAGTTCCCATAAGAACACGACAGATTTTACTTATATTGTCTTTTGTTATATTTTAATCATCTTATACCTTTTCGTATTTAATTGTTCCACAAGATGTAGTTTAACCTTTTTTATTTTCAGATTTCCAACAGTAACTCAGAGGAAATAAATTTAAAACATAACTAGCATTGAATTTTGTTATACTTTTAATTCATTAAACTTATCAGAATAAAATTTTATAGAACTTATATTTAAAACTTTAAAATTTTCACTGAAAAACCAGAAGAATGAAAAAAAAAACCTGCAAGCTAGTTTTGTGTATGGGTATTTAATGCAATCACATAATTTTCTGCCTGATACATTTTGGGTGATCTTAACTGCGCGGAAAAATGAAGAATCCCTGAATAGACTATCAAATGTATAGACAAATAGATGCACAGACTATACGTTTTTCTTCCACATTTTCACATCTTAGTACGTCCCCTGCTGGCTTAGGTTTTGTGCGTTCATTGCCTTTGCAGAAAGCATTCAAACTAGATTGCAATACAACATTCGTTATAGCGAGGACAGCCCGCTCAAAGTTACGCCTTCCGACCCGCGTTCTCAGAGAAAATAAACAAGTATATCTTGTATGGGCCTCGCCTGCTTTAAGGCAGTGACCAATCTGAAGAGTGAGTTAAATTATAAGACCACAAACGAGGCAAATATTGATATAATGTTGTTCATTACGCTGTTTTAACTACTAAAAACAATATTTGAATTTATACCACTAACAGTCTATATATTAGAGCTTTCATCAGTGACATGGAGACAAGGGTTAAAGTTATTGCAGTTATCAAACGAGAATGACCAAACCATACTATTAAAAGGGTAGTATAGCACCAAAATACAAATCTTTAGTTGTAATGTTATCCATCGATGGCTACGCCATATTTTGGGGATGGTAAAGTATTCTACAAATTCAGTGATTAGATCTATGCTCGGGGGGAAAATTGTGGTCACGATTGTACATGGTGAAGCGAGATTAAGTCAGTATCAACATAAACAGCTCCGTTCCATTAAGGCCTATATTTTTCCATGAGAGTGTATTCCTATACAAATGTTTAGGTTTATACGGTTTTCTAGACACACATACTATAGGAAACCTTGAAGCAAGGCACCCTGGGTCAAATCGATGCTCAGTATTTCCTCTCTGCAGTCCATGGCCAACTGTGAGTGAGTGTTCTGTGATTCTCAAGTGTTTCCATGGTGACGATTCCTCATGCCATATTTATTTCATGCATGTGGTAGCCTGCGACAGTCTGGAGGTTAAACTCGCATAATGCCTGGTTAATATTTCGATTTCCTGCCTCTCTTAATGGGATCCATTAGTAAGTAAGCACATCTCACAAAGTTCTCCAAATTATATCTACCAGGTGGCTCTGAAAGCGCCGTTAATTAGATAATTATTTATTAACGCTAATTAAGGCTGAGCGCTGAGGAGATGCTCTTAAGCACAAGTCGATTATCGTCCTCATATCGATCGCACAGAATCTCGGCTTCATTGGATTATCTTGGTTCACCGAATGCATTCCCTAACTTCTTTATAAATATGTCAAAATATATCAGATGCATTAATTAACAAGATACTGTGAAGCAATGGCGACTAAAACATTGGCGCCCAGTGTGGCTATACTCCAAAACTAAAAGAGTTACATCACAAAATGTGCACTTGTGCGGCCGAGAAATTTGTTCTCAGAGTGACTTTTGGAAAAAGCCTGATGTGCTCCATTCACGTGACTTTCTCTACATCTCTGTAAAAAATTATGGTTACTAATTCTTCTCTCTACTTCGTACTAATTGAGATAAAAATTAGCAGAAAAGGTTTTATTACTTGGTTCCTTATAGATAAAATAGAAATAAGGGAATACACTAGCCTACACAGACTGTCTAATGCTTTAAAATGTGGTTGCTATGGCATAAAAATCCGATTTTTTGCGTGGCCAGAAGTTATAAAGTTCCCCTATGAGAAAGTATTTTAAAACTGAAATTAATAACAAGGAATATCTCAAAAACGGTCAACTCCAAAAATAAATGCATATTACATAAATTGCGTGTTTTAACAAGCTCTACATTTATGGTGTAGTAAGTTTTTGTCTATCTTTCACGGTTTACTAGTTCCGCAAAATTCATTCAGAATGAAGAGGTTTTCAGAGTCTATTTCCAGAAAAATCAAGATATACATTTTGTTTGGGATGCAAATATCTTTAATATACGGGATTTTAACCAAAGCCGTTACAGCCAGTTTTCTAGAAAATCAAAATTTTCGAGAATTTTTCTATGTGAAGGGTAGTTTGTGGTGAGGGATTTTCTTGAAAATTTTTGTGTTGCATCCTTGGAAGACACTAAACTTAAATACCAAGTTTGGTATTTAACGCGCGCGCACACACACACAGACACACACACACAAAATGGCATTAGTTGGAGAGAGATGTTATTACACGAATAAACGAAAAGTATAACATATTTTGGGAAAAAATTCATAACAGTAGGTACTTTACGATATATGTAGATTCACATAATATTTATTTTCAGAACAGATGCACAAATATTAAAATTAAAAAAACTACATTTTACAGGCTTATCTATAATACGGTCAAAACTTTCGTTTGGAAACTTTGTTCAGATGTATAAAATTGCTTATGGGATGCTAAATATTGTTTGGACAGTGACGTAAAAATTTCTGAAAGATACTCTTTGGAAGACAACTTATGTTTCAGGAATATGAAAGTCTTTTAGAATTCTAATAATATGGGAAGTGATTAATCATTTATAATTGGTAAACATCATTATTTTATTTCTCGTAACTACTTAATATCAAAAATCGCATATGGCATAGTAACTTTTCCACTCCCTTACTCCGTCTTATATTAGGTGGAGGAAGTATTACATTCTATCATAAAATTATATATCTTTGGCTTCACCGGAAATACATATTTTAAGTTCCTATAAATGGAAAAACATTTTTAAAAATGCGTTCAGATAAATACCAAAACTATATATATTAAGGCTTTTTACTTTCTCTATACGCCTTATGTGCATAGTAAATAGAGAAGGTATTGCACTCCACCAAAAAATTCGATACCGAGATTTCACCGGAAACATATGTTTTAGGATCCCCACTATCCAAAAAAGGCACTTTCACAAAAAGGTCAATGTGTGTGTGTGTCTGTCCGTGTGTCTGTGAACACGATAACTCAAAAACGAAAAGTCGGTAAAATACCAAACTTGATATTTAAGTTTAGTATGTTCCAGGGATGGGACATGAAGATTTTGAGAAAAATCCCCCCACCCCCAACTACCCTTTTCATGGAACTTTTTTCGAAAATGTTGATTTTCTCAAAAATGGTTCTAATGATTTTGATTAAAATTTTGTATATTAAAGATATTTATCTGACAATAAAATGTATATTTTGCATTTTCTGGGAATAGCCTCTGAACACTACTTTATTCCGAGTGAATTTTACGGAATTTTGCATAAGTGCTAAACTGTAAGAGATGGACAAAAACTTACAACACAAAGAATGTAGAACATATTAAAACACACAATTTATGTTGTATACATTTTTTTCGTGGAGTTGGTCGTTTTTGTGATATTCCTTGTTTTTGTGTTCAGTTTCGAAAAACTTAACCTTTCTCATACTAGAGTTTGTCAAGTCCTGTCCATACAAATAAAGAAACTTCAGTCACATAGCAACCAGCTTTTTACTATCACTTTAATCTACCGTACACCCTTGTTTCTCTTCGACTTACAAGGAAGCAAGTAATGTTTTGTCGATTAGCATGAAATAAATAGAAACATTAGCTTTTTAACAATAATTTGTTGCAGAGATGTAGAGAAAGTCATATGAATGGAGCATATCAGTATTTATGTTTGAACTCCCATTTGTTACAATTAAAATTTCGATTTAAAAGATCACGTGACAAGTGTTTAAATTGTGATTGAAAATAATTATGGCATATTAATCTACAAGGATCTCAAAATATTAATTTAAATATTAAAGCTTAAAAGACAACATTTACGGGTTAGACAGTTAAACTTCCGTTAAACGAAGTAAGAATATGAGGTATAGGGTAGAGTTGCTTTATACGAGGTACGTCCAGAAAATAAGTTCGTTTCAATTTATCTCCGCTGCAGCACTGCGATCGCAGTTCCGCACATGCGCGGTAGGCGCTCTGTATCAAGGGGAAGAAACGTGCGCCATTTTGAGATCGCTGTCAGCCACATACGCTTTGTTGTGCTTGTTTACAATGTCGGTGTTGATTGAAAATCCCACCGCTTGTGAAATCAGACCTGTGATTTGTTTTCTGAATGCTAGGAAAGTGAAACCAATTGAAATTTATCGGCAAACTTGCGAAGTTTATGGACAAAATGCGATGAGTGATTCAATGGTGAGAAGATGGGTCCGACAGTTCAATGAAGGACGTAGTGAAGTGCACGATGAAGAACGAAGTGGGCGTCCATCTTTGGTTACAGAAGAACTGGTTCACGCGATTGATGACAAGATCCAGGAAAACCACAAGTTTACAATTAGTGCTCTCGCTAAGCCATTTCCCCAAAGCTCACGATCACTAATTCATGAAATTGTTACCGAAGAACTGAAATTTCGTAAACTTTGCTCACGCTTAGGTACCAAAGATTCTTACTGAGCAACACAAAACAAAACGAATGGGTAGTGGACTTCAGTTTTTAACCCGTTATGATGAATACGGCGAAGAATTTCTGACACAGATAGTCACAGGAGATGAGACTTGAGTTTCTAACGACACCCCTGAAAGTAAGCGGCAATAAATGGAATGGAGGCACACTTCATCCCCAGCAACGGTTAAGCCGAAACAAATCTAGACACCTCGAAAAATGATGTGCAAAGTTTTCTGGGACTGGAAAGGCATCTTACTCATTGATTTCTTACCGCGTGGTCAAACAATCAAAGCAGATGTTTATTGCGAGACACTTAGGAAATTGCGCCGCGCAATACAGAATAAGAGCCGAGGATTGCTGTCAAAAGGTGTTGTTTTTCTTCACGACAACGCACGACCACACACTGCAAATGTGACGAAAAGCCTCCTACAGGGATTTGGCTGGGACGTGTTTGACCATCCTCCGTACAGCCCTGACCTCGCTCCTAGCGACTTTCATCTGTTCTTACATCTCAAGTCTTGCCTTGGCGGTCAACACTTCAACAATGACGAAGAGCTGAAAGAAAATGTTTCCAACTTTTTGAAGACACAGGCGGCAAACTTCTATGAAGAAGGTATACAAAAACTTGTGCCAGGCTATGACAAATGCCTGCAAAATTTCGGCAGTGATGTGGAAAAGTTGCGTTGTATAATTTTGTGCAATAAATAATTATTCTGTATCTGTACACAATTTAATTTTATCACCAAACGGAACTTAGTTTCTGGACGTACCTCGTATTATATTCATGTTTATATAGTCTCATTGCAATTTTTAATTCTAGGATTTGGAGCAGAATTTTTGTGAATATTACATTGATTACCTTTAAATTTGATAACCTCCTTTCGCCAAATATGTAGATATGTGATGTTTCTAAGACCAGATAGTATAATAGAGTGATAGTGCAACGCTACCTTGAGAAGCAGTTACACATGTTAGACTCTTCATCTAGGAAAGCATAGAAGACATTGCACTTCGTAATGAGAACACTGTAAAAGAGGAGCGCAAAGTGCAGGGAAATTCTGCAAGTCCTTAGTGCGGCTAGCTATGGAGTAGCATACTGGGACCCATACGGAGGTAATCAAACTAATTTTCTGGAAAAGATACAGAAAAGGTTGTAAAGCTTTTGGGCTTAAGAAAAGCGAAGAGAATAAATGACAGCCGCTAAAATTTAAGCGTAAAAAACATGTTAGTCGCCCTATTTAAGGCGTGCTGGTCTAAATATATGGATGGACGTTAGAAAAAGGTTACAAAACCCGGCAATCTATGGATGAAATAATTATTTGTGTAAAATTAAGTGAGAAAGATACAGACCCTAGTAGGAAAATTATCTTCTGTTAATGGAACCATTGATGCATGAAATGAATTGCCCGTAGCAGCCTTTCTGGGCTGCCCTCTAAGTTTTAGAAGTTTACGGATAATTTAAAGAGAATAAATATTTGATAATTAAAGTAAATATTGTGAGGTAATAAGGGATCGCAAAAACTGTTCTGCAACTGTTATTATTGAGGTTTCATGAATGAATAAGTGTATTTATTGACATAACAATATCATACATAGAATTTCAACAATCGCACGGATCCACAGACCGCGCGTGCTTTTGTAATACACATTACAAGCAATATTAAAACAACAAAAACAACAACGAATTAAAAGAGTAAACGCGAACATAAAAAGACAAAGGTTATACACAGTCAAAAGCAATATTAAACAACAATAAAGAATTAAGAGTGAACCCGAAAATAAAAATACAAAGCTATTCAAATATAGCAATTTAAATTTACAGCACACAGTACATCTTCATAAATGCACCCTCTTATAATAGATAATTACACTTAAAAGACATATATACACTTAATATATACACCATATATAAAACCATAGCACAACAGTGACCTAAGTATGACATAATATATATGTATGTAGATTATTGTAGTCACTTTTGTTTAGTCAACTTATTCCTCCCCCCCCCTTCTCTATTGGCAGCCTCCTCAGATCTCAGTTGTCTTGCCTTAAGTATAAATTTACCTAGCCCGTCCATGTTTTCCGTGCCTGCCAGTAGCGTCCAACATGCTTCTAGCCCTAAATTCGCAGTGGTAAATAATCGCGGCAAATATTTTTCCCGCCATTCATCCGTACCGGAAATTAACATTAACGGGGCAATTTTTTGGACTGATACTACTGAAGGTAATCATGAGTGAAAAGGTGCACACGCAATTGCCAAGATGTGAGTCCACGACTCTTCCTCCTCGCAAATGGGACAGATTCTCGTACCATTCTCGTCAGAAATTTTCGAGCCACTCCATGCTCCTAGTCTAATCCACGCGAGCCCCTCTCTAATGCGTTTGGTACCTGTTTTGATGTATTGCTCCATACCCCACTCCAATTTTAGCCCAGACTGTACTTCTAATGAAACCTTCTCTGTGCATTGCGCATGAAAGCCAGGTTTCATAGTAACTGTTTATAAACAAGCTGGTAATTGACATACCTATTACTGGATAATTACTAAGTAGTAAGGTATTTCTTAAACCATGTATATATAGTATGTTAATTGCATTACTATCATTAATTTGTGCTTACTATTATTAATTTGTATTAATATTATTAACTGTAAGATTATTACGGTAAAGGGAATTTGCACATTTAACTCTGGCACCGGGCAGCACCCAATTGCAGAGAGTGAATAAATACAAACATACTTCTACATAGTTCCAAGAACCAGGTCCATCCTTAAGTAGTCAATTTATTTACTGGTGATGATTTACCTTTTCTTTTTGTGTACTGTTCTAACCGTAATTAGTGACCGTTTCTAGTAATTAATAGTTTGCTTGTAAGCATAAAAATTGAAGTAGAGATGAAAGATGATGTTAGCAAACAATTGTTCCTGCTTGTAACAATGCCAATTAAAGTTCAACTATCCCACACTTAAACACATACACACATTCATTTCTTTGTTTTTAAGGGTAGAGACTAAATGACGCAAATTTCCCCCCATATCATATCATTAGTTTTTTGTGTAGTATACTTAATATTAAATCTTTCCCCTTTACTATTTTTGTCATTTTAAATTCAGCATTTACATTTTATAAATAATGTTAAAAGATTACTGAACCTGGCAATTTTTATATGACTTCTACAACACTTTACAGGAAAAGAAAACCATAATAATTCCTACAAAATTTGGAGTAGATAGGTTTAACTTCAGCTCAGCTTTTAGGGGAAGTTTTTCTCTAAAAATTACATTTTTAAATTTAGTAGGCTCCTGGTGCTCAATGCATTAGGTTTCTCTGTTTTAAAATATAGACGTATTTAGTTTATTTTCTCCATTGTAGGTTTTCAGGGAATGCATTTTCAGGTATGAATGACTCTTTTCCTTAAAAAAAAAAAAAAAAATAAAATTAGCTGAGCTAGATTTTAGGATAATAAAGACAATTTCTAATAACCTTCCTATGTCTACTTTGGTTTTAATAACATTGTTGGCTATGACTAAAAGTATTAGTTTTAATCAAAAGATGGACAGCTAAGAAAATTATGCTACATTTCTTGATAAACAAAATTATTGTTTAAAATATAAAGTGAGCCCATCTTATCAGTGCAAGGCTGTCTCACATTCAATAGATTACGAGTCCCAATCTCACTTACTGTGTATTACCTGGATTAAAGCTTTTTCGGGGGTTTCCCTTATCCTTAGAACACGAATGTCGAGTAACTTTAATCTCCATGGATCCCAAGATCATTTCATCGATTTCATTCATCGTCCAAAATGACCCACAAGATTAAACGATGCTAAGCTAAAAATCTTATGTATTCCACTCACATGACTTTCTCTACATCTCTGTAACAAATTATGTTAAAAAGCTTATGCTTCTATTTACTTTATGGTAATCGAGATGTTTAGTAGAAATGTTTTCTTGTAGGCAGAAAGGAAATAAAGGAATACACTAGGCTAACGATACTCAATGCTTTTAAAAGCTGGTTGCCATGTTATTGAAATCAGTTTCTATGCATTGCCAGGAGTTGACAAATTCCGTGTGTGAAAAGTTTTAGGTATTTAAAATTGAAACCAATAACTAGGAATATCTCAAAAATGGTCAACTCCGCGAAAAAATGTATATGAACTAAATTGTGTTTTTTAACCAGACTATATCTTTTGTGTTATGAGTTTTTGTCCATCTATTGCAGTTCCCTAGTTATGCAAAATCCAGCAAATTCATCCAGGACAAAGATGTCTTCAATGTCTATTCCCAGAAAATGCAATATAATGTCGTGTAAATGTCTTTAATATACTGTATTTATACAAAATCTTTAGAGACATTTTTGAGAAAATAAAATTTTTCGAAAATTTTTCCATATAAATGGCAGTTTGAGGTGGGGAGATTTTCCTCAAAATCTTCGTGTTACATCGTTGCAGAATACTAAACTTAACATACCAAGTTTGGTATTTTACCGACTATCCGTTTTTGAGTTATCATGTTCACAGACTCACGGTCACACACACGGACACACGCGGATTTTTTTCTAAACATCTGATGTTTTTCATTCACATGCCTTTCTCTACATCTTTGTAACAAATTATTGTTAAAAATCTATTCTTCCATTTACTTAATGATAATCGAGAAAAAATTAGCAGAAAGGGTCTTATTACTTGCTTCCTTTTAAGAGGAAGAGAAATAAGGGAGTACATTAAGCTAAATCGATATTCAAATATTTGAAAAGCTGATTGCTATGTGAATGAAGTTCCTTTGTTTGTATGTCCAGCAGTTGACAAATTCCCGTATGAGAAAAGCAAGTATTTTAAAGCTGAAACTAACCACAAGGAATATCTCTAAAAGGTCAACCTCAAGAAAACATAACATAAATTGTGTATTTAACGAGTTCTACATTTTGTATGGTAAGTTTCTGTCTATCTCTTACGATTTACCGGTTATGCAAAATTCCGCAAAATTAATTCAGAATAAACATGTGTTCAGAAGATATGCACAAAAAAATTGAAGATATACAGTTTATTCGACATCTGAATATCATAAATTTAAGATGTTTTAAACAAAGTTGTTAAAGCCATTTTTTAAAAAATCAATTTTTTCGAAAAAAGTTCCATGTAAAGGATAGTTTGAGATCGGAGAATTTTCTTGAAAATCTTTGTGTGACAACCTAGGAATATACCAAACTTAAATACCAAATTAGATATTTAATGATCTTTTCGTTTTTGAGCTATGTTTCCCACAGATATACGGATGTACGCGGACCGTTTTCTAAAAATGCTTTTTTTGGATCCAGGGAACCCTAAAATGTCTATTTTCTGTGAAATCTTTGTATCGAATGTATGGGTGGATTGCAATACCTTCTCTATACACTATGTAGATAATAAGTGCAGAAAAAGCAAAAAGAAAAGAAAGAAAAAGAAATGGAAAGTGAACTTAGAAAGTATGTATATGCATCCTTTAAATATTTAAATATGATATGTAACATAATTTCTGAGATATTGGTTGGAAATTAGAATATTTAATACTTGTGAGATAGGACATTTAATATCCCTTTAATAATCAAGAAGATAGATAAGATTATAAGTTAGCTTTTGAATTTGGAGGGAAGTTTGAAAGCTCGCTTGAAGTGCTCAAATCGCGCTCAGAACGCACTGTAATAAACAAGTACATGTCTTCGACAGTCGTCAAACACCCAGAATCCCCTCCCCAATTCCCCACTTGCCAGCCGTGCCAAGGGCTATAATTCACACTTAGCCCCTGTTCCTTTGCACATTATGGTGTATTTACATGAAGAAGCCATATTTTTTCCAGATACAAGCCTGCGCTTGAATTCCTCTGCCTGCAAATCATCGATGCAGAAGGTGTATCCATAGAGCTGTACACTGACATTCAGAAGTGCTTTCCTCCGCTCTCTAAAGTGCGAAGCTTTGAAGTGACAATAAACTCCGGAATTGTTACCATAGTATTGATTATAGTATGTACTTTTGACCTGTGATTGATTAATAAATGCCATCTGTATTTGACATGTGAAACAAGAACTCAAGCCTAGAAACCAAAATTCTTTCAACAAACTAGATAACTTTCGTCCAAAAGTAAAGTATTGAAAACTGTTTTGCCTCATGATAAAGACACTTTTATTTGAACTTTAAGAAATTCTAAGCTTCCGAAATATAAACTGTATAATTACAATGTCATTATATATTTTAGTATATATATTTGTGATATACATTTCTTTATCATCCTGATTAGCTGTGTGCCAAAACTCAATGCTTACCATATCCGGAAGTTTAATGCAAAGATCAAAAATAGTATGTTCCATCTTACCTAACTTCCTTAAAAATGATAACATTTTATGAGAGTCCCTTTCTCACATGTTTTCACGTGTCTGAAATTGAAAACCACACTTTTGGAACTTCTAGCAGTTGTTTAACATCAGCAACAATATCCGCCTTTGTATGCAACTCCTTTGCAACTTATTACGATTTCTCTTCTCTCTCTCTCTCTCTCTCTCTCTCTCTCTCTCTCTTATAGTATTTTTATTTAGAATAGGCGGTTCAAGGTCACGTCTGATATTTATCATGCATCCCTCCATACCGACTTTATGGGCCTGCCTTCTCTCTCTCTCTCTCTCTCTCTCTGCTGCAGAGTGGGGGGTAATACATGTGCGCCATCTGAGAGGGAATATGACCTTCAACCGTCTAGTCTAAATGAAACATAGTATAGCTTGCTTCATCACTACCTTTCCAATTATAGGTTTGCCCCTTATATAGGTGCCGTTATTTTTCGAAGTTTCCATATTGGAAGGTTACAACGTAGCTATTCTACCGTTAGAACTTCTGGCAGTTGGGCTATTATGGCAGTTCATAAAATACAAAACGAAAGTTCAGAGATTTTTAAAATAAAGTAAACAGGCAACACTGGTCATCAACCTTGGTATAATTTGCAGTTTCTTTCACATTTTTAAATAAACACTTGTCAATAAGACAAAAGATAAATGTACATTTTATAATTTTAATATTTTAAAATATATACTATTTTATATAGGCGAGACTAGCGTTTTATTTTGAATTAAATATAATTGAGTTATATTGCAGTGTTAACACCTGTTAAATATGACAAAAAATACATACGCCACATTTAATATTTCAGACCATGTCTTTAGATTTGACTCTGCTGATGTGCAAGTATAATACATATTTTAGGGTAAAACTAGATGGCCAAAATTCCCGCTTAAATTACATTATTTTTGTACAATTTGTTCTTGCAATTTTCTCTTTAATTTGAAATATATTTTTTCACTTTAAGCAGAATTATTATACTTTAAGTATAGCTTTTAAAATATTAATACATCTAGCTATTAATATCGCGAATCCTCAAACACTTTAAGAAAAAATTATGGCCGCTACATTTCGCAGAAGATAGGTAAACGTTATCCCATATTTAGGGGAAGCCTTCCTTTACAAATTGCTTCTACTGTTAAGAATTTCAGAACCTGTATCCGAGCCATATGATTTTTATCTTTACAAATACAGTGGAGTTTATTTTCTCTATTTTTTGCATTTATTAGTTTTTTTCTGTTAATTTACTAGTATTAATTACCCCATTTCTGGATAACTGTTGAGGATTGCTAAAATAAGCTTTATTATGACAAAAGAAACTTCTAAGAAAATAATAATAATAATTCTATCTTCGTTAATAAACAGATGTATTGCATAAAGACTATGTGTATTTAGAACGCAGACAATTTACCCTGAAATACTTATACTATGATGTCTCAAATAATCTGAGATAATTGGCGATACAGGTTTTTTTATTCTCACTATTAAATATCTATTAATATGAATATTCAGTGACTCTACATGTTAGAGATGAATCAAACGCTATACCATAAAATATGCTTGGAATTTTTATTACAGCAGGATAAAAAAAATAATGCGTTTTACATATTATTCGTGGAAAATAACCAAGGAGCTATTAAGACCCGCAATATTGAAATATGAACGAAAAGTAGACAATTAGATTTTTGATTCCTTGATTTTATTTCTAAAGCACCTGGCTTTGTCCCAGTTTACCATTTCTTTTTTACGTAAAATTGTTGCAACCACGCGCTGCTACCATGTAGTAGTACTCGATCTCGACGGTTGCAGTATTAGTTCCTCTAGCGTGATTAACATGTTCTATATTGGCTTTGTTTACTTTTATTGTAAAATAAAAAAAATAATTTTAGCAATTTTGATTATAAAACTACATGCATAAGATATTTTCTCACTAAAATAGATGTATATCTTCAACTTTGTCCATTAGTCTGTGAAATCCACTTCATTCTGAAGGACTTTAGTATCATTTTGTGTAACTAATTTAATGCAACAGGTAGACAAAAGCCTACCACACAAAGAATTTAGATCTATAAAATGCACACAGCTTATATCAACTTCTACGGGCACGAGACATTCTAGACGTATTTAATATTGTTTTGAATACATCAACTTATTTATGATATTTCGCTCAATTGATTACATTCTTATCATAAGTAGAGTTTTCTGCTTCCCTGGTGTCGGGACAGCGTGTGATTCTTACATTCAAAAGGTCCCGAGTTCGATTCTCGATTAGGGATTTTTTTTTTATACTGAAAAGACCATCGTAGAGGAGCTCCAAGCCCTAAGGATTCCGGGCTCCAGAATTATTCATTCATCGCCTTTTATGATCTACCAGATTAAGTATGTTAAACTTCAAGCAAATATAAAGTATAGTGGATATTGCTTGCCACCCAAAACTTTTGTACGAAGAATTCATTAGAAATACATGTTTTTGGACTCCGTGAATATAAAACAGCAACGATGGGTGTGTATTTGTCTATAAACAGCACATATACGAAAGATAAAGTCCTAAAATACCAAACTATCTAAACTCAGCACGCAGAACGAACATTTTTAAGAAATTTCTCTCACTCCAAACTATCTTATGCATGTAGATTTTCTCCAAATGTTAATTAAATCAAAATATATAACTGTTCAAGATATTTGCAATAAATTATTAGTGTATTCTGATTTTTCTGGAAATAGTCTTTAAAGAATTATTCATTCAAAATTACTTTTGTAATAATTTGTAAGTCTTAATAAATATATCAAAAAATAGGCCTCGCTGTGGCCAAGTGTTTAGACCACTCGCCTCTCACCTAGACGGCCCGGACTCAGTCCCAAGCCACCGCATGTGGGATTTGTGGTGGACAAAGCGTCAAAGGGGAGGGGTTTTCTCCAGGTGATCTGGTTTCCCCCGCCATCGCATTCCACCGGTGCTCCATCTCCATTGCATATATCACCAGTGTCATCGCCTGCTGTGCCATTTGTATTAAAAGAGGGCGTTGAACACTATCAAAAACAAAAACATATAAAAATAAAACTTTCGTTTAAGGACACAACTAATGTTTAATGCTCTTTAAAGCAACAATTGCACTTCTTATAAATTTAGTATACATATTCGTACTTGTTTTTCTTTTTCTTTATTACTTTCTCTAGACGTACTATGTATATAATGTATAGAGAAAGTATTGCACTCCACCCAAAAATTCGATACCGAGATTTCACCGGAAATATATGTTTTAGGGTCCCCTTTATCTAAAAAAAAAAAAAGAAGCATTTTCAGAAAAAGGTCCGTGTGTGTGTCCATGTGTCTGTGAACACGATAACTCAAAAACGAAAAGTCGGTAAAATACCAAACTTGGTATTTAAGTTTGGTATCTTTCAGGGATGCGACACGAAGATTTTCAGAACAATTCCCCACCCCAAACTACCCTTTACATGGAACTTATTTCGAACATTTTGATTTTCTAAAAAATAGCTCTAACGATTTTGATTAAAATATCGTATATTAAAGCTATTTACCTGACAAATCAAATGTATATCTTGAATTATCTGGGAATAGACTCTGAAGAATACTTTATTCTGGATGCATTTTATGGAAATTTGAATAACTGCTAAACCATAAGAGATGGACAGAAACTTACAACACAAAAAATGTAGAGCAAATTAAAACACACAATTTATGATAAATGCTTTTTTATAGTAGAGTTGATCGTTTTTAAGATATTCCTGGTTTTTGTATTTCAGCTTTAAAAACTTACTTTTGTTATACAGGAATTTGTCAACATCTGTCCATACAAACAAAGGCACTTTAGTCACATATCAATCAGCTTTTGAGTATCACTTTAGCCTATGGTACTCCCTTATTTCGTTATTACTGACAAGGAAGCAAGTAAATAGACAATGCTGTAATTTTTCTGAATTAGCATGAAATAAATAGAAGCATAATCTTTTTAACAGTAATTTGTAGCAGAGATGTAGAGTAAAGTATATGAATGGAACACATTAGATTTTTTTAAGCTCTGTTACCGTATAGGTATTTATTTTTACTTTCTCTAGACGTATTATGTACATAGTTATAGGGAAGGTATTGTATTGCACCCAAAAATTCTATACCGAGATTTCACCGAAAATACATGCTTTGAGACAGCCTGGATAAAAAAAAAAGAGCATTTTTAGAAACATGTCCGTGAGTGTGTATGTGTGTGTGTTGTTAGCAGCATAACTCAAAAACGAAAATATCTTAAATACCAAACTTGGTATTTCAGTTTGGTATCTTCCAAGGATGCAAGATTATCAAGAAAATTTCTTAACACAAACTATTCTTTACATAGAAAAAATTTCGAAAATTTTGATTTTCTGAAAAATTGCTCTTAACAATTTTGATTAAAATCTCTTATGCTTAAGATATTTATATGACCAATAAAATATATAACTTCAATTTTCTTGGAACAGCCTGTGAATACATGTTTATTCTGGATGAATTTTTCTGAATTTGAATAATTGATAAACCGTATGAAATAGACAGAAACTTATTGCACAAAAATTTACATTACTTTAAAACACACAATTTATGTTACATACATTTTGTTCGTGGAGTTAACCATGTCAGAGGTATTCCTTATTGTTTGTTTCAGATTTAAACTACTTCAAACCTTTCTCACACGGAGAGTTTTAAACTCCTGGCCCTGCATAGAAACGGATTTCAACCCTTGGCAATCAGCTTTTAAAAGGTTTTACTATCGTTTTAGGGTGTACTCCATTATTTCTCTTCTACTTACTAAGAATCAGTTAATAAGACTTTTTCTGCTAATTTGTTCTCGATTATTATTAAGTAAATAGAAGAATAAGCTTGTGTTACTGTAGAGGTATTTATTACTTTCTCTATACGCAATATGGACATAGTGTATAGAGAGGGTATTGCACTCCACCCAAAAATTCGATACCGAGATTTCACCGGAAATATACGTTTTAAGGTCCCCTTTATCTAAAAAAGGCATTTTCGGAAAAAGGTCCGCGTGTGTCCGTGTGTCTGTGAACGATAACTCAAAAACGAAAAGTAGGTAAAATACCAAACTTGATATATAAGTTTAGTATCTTCCAGGGATGCGATACGAAGATTTTGAGAAAAATCACTAACTACCCTTTACATGGAACTTTTTTCGAAAATTTTGATTTTCTCAAAAATGGGCCTAATGGTTTTGATTAAAATTTCGTATACTAAAGATATTTACCTGACAAATAATATGTATATATTGCATTTTCTGGGAATAGCCTCAGAAGACTACTTTATTCTGGATGAATTTTACGGAATTTTGTGTCACTGGTAAACCGTAAGAGAAAAAGTGTAGAGCACGTTAAAACACAACATTTATGTTATATACATGTTTTTTCGTGCAGTTCGTCGTTTTTTGAGACATTCCTTATTTTTGGTTTCTGCTATAAAAACATACTTTTCTCATACCGGAATTTGTCAACTGCTGTCCATACAAACAGAATTTTCAAGAAAATACCCCACCCCAAACTACGCTTTACATGGAACTTTTTTCGAAAATTTTGATTTTCTAAAAAATGGCTCTAACGATTTTGATTAAAATATGGTATATTAAAGGTATTTACCTGACAAAAAATGTATATCTTGAATTTTCTGGGAATAGCCTCTGAAGACGACTTTATTCTGGATGAATTTTATGGAATTTTGCATAACTGGTAAACCATAAGAGATGGACAAAAACTTAGCACACAAAATGTAGAGCACATTAAAACACACAATTTATGTGGTATACATTTTTTACGTGGAGTTGATAGTTTTTTTAGATATACCTTGTTTTTATACAGCTTTGAAAGACTTATAATTTTCTCATACAGGAATTGGTCAACTCCTGTCTATACAAACAAAGGAACTTTAGTCACATAGCAACCAGCTTTTGACTGTCACTTTAACCTATGGTACTCTCTTATTTCCCTTCTACTTACAAGGAAGCAAGTAATAAGACTATTTGTAATAAGTTTTTCTCTATCAGCATGAAGTAAATAGAAGCATAAGCTTTTTGACAATAATTTGTTGCAGAGAAGTAGAGAAAGTCATGTGAATGGAGCACATCAGATTTTTTATCACTTGTGTTTGTACATAAATTCGCCTGCCTTATTGGAATGTAAAGACTAGTTCATATGCAAGGGTTCGCTTTACAAAGTAAACTATATGTAGTTTTATTAAACATTGGCCAAACGCACACCTGTACAGAACACAGAACGCCTGGCATATAGCGCTTCGCTTACGGCAACATGAAACAATAGAAATGCAATTACTGACTCCACTATAATGCTGTTAACTGTATATGGCTGTGCAGTAAACTGTCAATTCTAACGGAAACGTAATTTTGTCAGTGAAAAGACGAATTTGATTGACGTAATAACAAAAACAATAACTGCCCGGTTTCAACTAAACCTGACTCACTTTGTTCAACATTTTGCTACACTAGATCCTTTATAGGGTGAACAGAGGGTGTTAGCTCTCCATACTAGTTCCATATCATCGAGAAAATAAATCTGATGTGTATCAATTTCATGACTTTCTCTACATCTCTGCAACAAATTATTCTTAAAAAGCTTATGCTTCTATTTACTTCATGCTAATCAGTAAAAAATTAGCAGAAATACCCATATTACTTGCTTCCTTGTAAGTAGAAGCGAAATAAGGGAGTACCATAGGTTAAAGTGATAATCAAAAGCTGGTTGCTATGTCACTGAATTTCAGTTGAGAATTCAATAGAATAACAAATCGGATGTGTGTCGTCTCTTTAGCACAGTGGTAGCGTGGCTGCTTAACAAGCGGAAGACCTGAGTTCGATTCTCGGTACCGGCGCGGGGGAGATCTGGTCCGGCGAGCACTCAGCCTCGAGGGACCAGGGGTGCCAATTGAGCAGCTACTTGATGGAGAATTAGCGGCTCCAGGTCATGAGGACCGCATTAACCAGCCGGGGGAGTTCGAGGTGTTGACCATGTCTCACCCACCAATACTGCACCACATCCATGACGTCTGTCATGGACTGAGATGGGGAACGCAGCGGCCAGGCGGTATGAGGTTCCTTGTGAGCTGTCGTGCCATGGACTTATTAACAAATCAGATGTGTTCCATTCACATGACTCCCTCTGTCTGTTCTTATAACAAAATATTCTTACAAAAAATATTCTCTCATTTATATGAGATAAAGACTACGAGACATTATCTTGTTATTTACAGTAGATTAATGTACACTCAAATGTTTTAAAAGCTGACACCACGTGAGTGATACTAAAATTTGCATCTGTTTGCATGAACAGAAGTAAAACAAAACAGATATGAAACGAATCAGTACTTCCCGTTTGTAAAAAAGTTTAAATATTCTAAAATTGAAACCCATGACAAGGAATATATCGGAAATGGTAACCTCTACAAAAAAACTGCATATTACATAAAGAGCGTGTTTTAGCGATATATACAATTTTGTGTCGGTGGTATTTGTTTATTTCTTAATGTTAGTTGTAAGAAAAAGTTATTCAGAACGAGTAGGACTTCAGAAATTATTCGCAAGAAATTCAGGACATATATTTTATTTGCGTTGAAAATACTTTTAATGTATGTATTTGAATTAAAGTCGTCAGAACCATTTTTGACAAAATCGAAAATTTCTAAGTGTATTCGAGTAGGTGAATTTTTCTGAAAATCATTGTGTGGCATTCTTAAAAAATTCTGAATCTAAATACTAGATTTGGTATTTAATCAAGTTTTTCTTTTTGAGTTATGCTATAGAAGCATATAAGGCTTTTTTGGATTCAGGGGTCCGCACACACAGATTGACACAGACACACACACAAACATACGTGACCTGTTTCTGAAAATGCTCTTTTGGATTCAGTGGGTCCTAAAGCATGTATTTCCGGTGAAATCTCGACATGGAATTTTTGGATGGAATGCGATACTTCTCTATCTCCATTTACATTGTACATACGTGGCTAGAGAAAGTAAAAAACAATTCAATGCATATAAAAATAGATATTTTAGTAAGACCATGGAACGAGATCTAAAACTTAGAATGCATAACGTTATATCCAAACCAGATATACCCAAGGTTGCGGGTTCAACCCCGGCGGAAGACGGAGTTTTTCGGGCGTAAAAATCCTTAGCATGGCTTCCTTCGGAAGGGAAGTAAAGCCGTGGGTCCCGTTTCGTAGGTTTATGGCACGTAAAAGAACCTCAAGCTGATAGAGAGGCCTTTGAGCAAAATTAAGCGATCTTTCACGCCCAGTATAGAATAAGACGCTCAGAACCGCAGCAGTTAAAAGTCGTCCATAAATAAAGCGCCATTTAATTTAATTCCCAAACCAGTTCTAATAAGTGAAACCTGGTTGATAAGACAAGAAAAAATCTGAAGTGTTACACTCACAAGACTTTCTCTAGCCGTTCTACAAACTTCTTACATAAGATTATTCTTCTTTCTGCACCTTGTTAATCAGGTATTCAGCACAATGTTCTGATTACTTAGTTTCTTCTAAGTAGGAAGAAAATAAGGGAATACACTAGGGTAAATCGATAGTCAAATGTTTTAAAAGCTGTCGTTATGCGATTGTCATTACAAATCGCTTCTTTTCTTGGCCAGGAGTAGAACAAAAGAAAAACGGACACTCCCGTTTGAGAAAAGGATAAGTACTTCACAACTGAAACTAATAATAATGAATACGTCGAAAACGGTAAGCTTTACGAAAAAAAGTTATATGACGTAAATTGTGTATTTTAACAAGGCCTACATTTTTTGTATAGTAAGCTTTTGTCTATCTCTTACGGTTTATTAGTTATGCCAAAATAAGCAAAATTCATCAAGAATAAACAGGTCTTTAGAAGCTCTTGCCAGAAAATTCAAGATATACATTTTATTTGTCAGGTAAATATCTTTAATTTACGATATTTTAATCAAAATCGTTAGAGCCATTTTTAAGAAAATAAAAATTTTCGAAAAAAGTTCCATGTAAAGGGTAGTTTGGGGTGAGGGGATTTTTCTCAAAAGCTTCATGTCGCATTCCTGGAAGATACTGAACTTAAATACCAAGTTTGGTACTTTAGCTATTTTTCGTTTTGGAGTTATCGTGTTCACAGACAAACGGGCACCCGGACTCACACACGGACCTTTTTTCTGGAAATGCCTTTTTTGGATTCAGGTGGTTCTAAAACATGTATTTCCGGTGAAATCTGGACATCGAATTTTTGGGTGGAATGCAATACTTCTCTATCCCTATGTACATTGTACATACGGGGCAAGAGAAAGTAAAAAGGACCCAAACATCCGAAATGAGATTTTTAGGCATACATTCGGAGTAGCGTTATAGAACAAAGAAAAATGTTGACAAACGGAAGGAGCTAAAAGAAGAGTATGATTAAAGAAATCCAATCTCATCAGCAACAATGCCCGCAAACCGTATTCCATGGTAAGCACTTCCTTATCACCCTCTATGTAGATGAGATATTGGACGGTCACACATCAGATGAAACACACGCAGTTTCATTAGTCTCGGAACGGGAGCAACCCATCCTTGATAGGAAGAAGAAGAAAAAAAAACACTAATGATTATTCCATCACCAAAGGGTATCTGTAAGTTACGCAGCATTTTCCAGGTATTGGAAGTCTGACGTCCTTTTTACGAAAGGGAGACGTTGCACCCATGTTTCACATCGTTTTCCATGAATATCAAAGGATTTTTCATCCATTATTAGGAATATTCTGTGCAATTATAGCGTTTTAATTGAAGGATATATAATAGAAATGGGATATATAATAATTTCATAAGGAATAAGGACAGGTAAGTAAAATGAATTCATTACACTGGAAATGCCAACCTGCAGAGGGCTCGGATAAAACTAGAAGAACGCTTTCCTCTTCCCACCTATTATTAGCCTGAGCATGCAAACATTAAAATAGAATCCTCTCTCTCTCTAATACATACGAGCATAGAATCATGGGAGAAACGGCGGAGCACCACTTTTTTATTTAGTTATATGAATACATGAGGGGCGTTAAAAAAGTCTGCAGAAAAAGATAGGAAAGCAAATTATTTTTGATAATTTTTTTTTATTACTTTCTCTATACGCACTATGTACATGGTGTATAGAGAAGGTATTGCACTCCACCCAAAAATTCGATACTGAGATTTCAACGGAAATATATATTTTAGGGTCCCCTGCATCCAAAAAGAGTATTTTCAGAAAAAGGTCCGTGTGTGTGTGTGTCCGTGTGTCTGTGAACACGATAACTCAAAAACGAAAAGTCGGTAAAATACCAAACTTGGTATTTAAGTTTAGTATCTTCCAGGGATGCGACACGAAGATTCTGAAAAAAATCCCTCCACCCCAAACTACCCTTTACATGGAACTTTTTTCGAAAATGTTTATTTTCTTAAAAATGGCTATAACAATTTTGATTAAAATTTCGTATATTAAAGATATTTACCTGACAAATAGAATGTATATCTTGAATTCTGTGGGAATAGCCTCTGAAGACTACTTTATTCTGGATGAATTTTACGGAATTTTGAATAACTGCTAAACCGTAAGAGATGGACAAAAATTTACTACACGAAAAATGTAGAGCACGTTAAAGCACACAATTTATGTTCCATACATTTTTTTCGTGGAGTCATCGTTTTTGAGTCATTCCTTGTTTTTGTTTTCTGCTATGAAGACTTATACTTTTCTCATATAGGAATTTGTCAACTGCTTCCATATAAAGGGACTTCAGTGACATAGCAACCAGCAAGAAACAAAGCAAACATAGCAACAAGGAACCAAGTAATAAGACTATTTCTGCTATTTTAGTCTGATTAACATGTAAATAGATGTATAAGCTTTTTAAGAGTAATTTGTTGCAGAGATGTAGAGAAAGTCATGTGAATGGCACACATCAGATTTTTTCAAGTTGGTCTGGGGGCCAAATCTAGTGAATACAGTGGATGTAGTAATTTGAGGCTTAGTTCTAAACATTTTCGCCATGAAAACTCCGCAGCTGCATTCTTGCATTTTCTTGATGAAAGAAAGAGACGGTGTTTTTTTTCTTGATTTCTCCATTTAATCGGTGAAATAACGATGCATAATACTCTCCATTTATCATTCTTCCCTTCTGAAAGTAATCAATGTAGATGAGTCCGCGTGCATCCCAAAAAAAAAATCGAGGCCATTACCTTGTCTGTAGATTTCACCACCTTTGCCTTCTTCGGAGCTGGTTTGCCTTTAAAAAGCCACTGTTTCGAGTACTGAAGTGTAGTAGTGTATCCGTGTTTCATCCACAGTTATGTATCGATGCAGAAACTTGTGGTGATTGCCACGTAAACTGCTTATACAGCTGCCGAATCGATCACACGATTGCGTTTATTCTCCATTGACAGCAAATGCGGCGACCATCCTGCCGAGACCTTTATCAGATCTAATTTTTTACGCCCCTAATATTTCGAAAACTTTGATTCGTGGGTGACTCAAAACCATATGCTGGATTTTGTCAATCATTTCAGAAAAAAGCACTTCTAATGAAAGTCCGTAACGATGTTAATCATTTGTAGATGTACGGCCACGTTTAACTCATTTATCCAATTGTAAATTATAAACGCAGGAGCAGATGTACCATGAATTTTATCCAACTCGGTTTTTATCCCTTTCGGTGTTAAGCCTTTTAAATAGAAGTGTTTATTCACCAAACGAAACTCCTTTTTTTTCCATCTTTCTAAATAAACACATATTGTTGATTCAGTCCCCTATGGCAACAAAACCACGTGATGGATATAGGAGAAACTTTGACTGCCATCTAGTAAGAGATGACGGTTACTAATTATAATTTTTACTTTCTCTATACGAACTTTAAACATAGTATATATAGAAGGTATTGTAATGCACTAAAAAATTTGATACCGAGGTTTCACTGGAAAATACATGTTTTGGATCCCCCTGAATCCAAAAAAAGCATTTTTGGAAAAAGCTCAATCCGTCTGTTTGTCGACACCATAGCTCAGAAACGAAAAGACCGTTGAATACCAAACACATGAAAATTTTCAAGAAAATCCATTACCCCAACTACCCTTTATATGGAACTTTTTTTCGAAAATTTTGATTTTCTCAAAAATGACTAATGATTTTGATTAAAATATCATACATTACCTAAAGACAAAAATCTGAGAAATAAAATGTTGTCTTGAATTTTCTGGGAATAGCCTCTGGGTGAACTTTACGAACATTTGTATTACTGACAAACCGTAAGAGGTAAACAAAAATGTATTTAAAAGAAGATATAGTTCACGTTAAAACATGCAATTTATGCTATATACATTTTTTCGTATAGTGGGTCCTTTTTGAAATATTCTTTGTTATTGATTTCAGCTTTAAAAAACTTAACTTTTCTCATACAGGAATTTATCGACTCCTGTCAATACAAACAAAGTAACTTCACTCACATAGTAACCAGCTTTTTACTTTAACCTATGATACTCCCTTATTTCGCTTCTACTTACAAGGAAGCAAGTAATAAGACTATTTGTTAATTTTTTTTCTGATTAGCATGAAGTTGCAGAGATGAAGAGAAAGTCATGTAAATGGAACACATCAGATTTTTTTTCTATACTTTGAGTGTAACTTGTTTGCTTTTCTAAGGACTTATTGAACACCCCTAGCATAAAAGCATTTTTACTTTTTAGGAAAAGGTCCATGTGTGTGCGTATGTGCCTGTGAGCAGCACAGCTCAAAAACGAAATATCGGTTAAACACAAACATTGGTATTTAAGTACAGTATCTTCCAAGAATTCGACTCGAAGATTCTTAACAAAATAACTCCACCCCAAGCTATCATCTACATGGAATATTTTGATTTTTTCAAAAATAACTAAAGATTTACATTAAAATATCATATATGTAAGATACTTTCATGAAACGAAATGCATGTCTTGAACTTTGTGGGAATAACCTCAGAAGATTTCATTCTGGATTGCTTTTGTATATCGTTAAACAGAAAAAGATAGACAAACGCTTACTACACTAGAAATGTATATCTTGTTAAAACACAGCATTTGTCATTTACATTTTTTTTTTTTTATAGAATTAACTGTTTCCGAGATATTCAGGTTATTGGTTTCAATTTTAAGTTACGTACTTAAACGTTTCGCAAACGGAAGACCATCTTTCTTTTAGTTTCTCTTTTGTTTACTTCTGTTAAGCAAAGAGAATGGAATTTCAATTTTTTCACATAGAGACCGGATTTTAAGACATTTCACTCCCTTATTTCTCTTTTACTTGCTTCCAGTTCTGCTAATGTTTATATCGATTATCTCGATGTAGATAAAAGAATAAAGAATAGGATTTTGTAAGAAAAGTTTGTTTAAGGAATAGCTAGAGAAAGCCATATGAATGTAACCTGCGAGTGTTATTTTTTTTTTTTTTGCTTCCTCTAGATATTGGTGTGTATGACTAAGCTATAAAGTCAACGGAAACCAAGTGAATACTGAAAATTACGAAAATTTGGGTGGAGGAATTTTGGGTATAAAACGACTAGTAATTTCCCCTCTCCCCTTCCCGGCCCTCTCTCTCAGTCTCTTTCAATTCTCCATTCATTTTGGATGAACAATTATATCAATATATTTATCAGGTTGCCCTGAAGAAGCAAACTGACAGACCTCTAGAGGCAACGTGGAATATTCTTTTCGTTAATCGTGCATCCACGCCATCTGCCCGGTACCGACATACAGCACGGACCTGGAAATGCATCTGAAAGATGAGAAGATGGGAAATGACGGAAAATAAATCGTGCTATGGGGTAAACCTATCCTGCATTCGTCCGCTGACCAAGCTATTGGACCCATTCTATTTATCTATAAACAACTATTTGCTGAGAGTCTCTGTAACAAATTTCATAGTTATTCATTGATACTTATAACAAAAAGGAACACACACTTTAGTAAAAGATGTGTTCCATTCAAATAACTTTCTCTACTTATTCTGCAAACAAATTAATCTTACAAAAGAGGATTCTTTCATGAACTTCATTATAAACATTAGCAGAAAGCATTTATTACTTGTTTCCCGTTAGGAAAAGTAAATAAAGAGATACACTGGGCTAACGCAATAGTTATATCTTTTAAAAGCGATATGGAACAATTGAAATTTGGTTTTCTTAGAGCGGCTAGCAGTAAAACAAAACTGATATGACATGAAATATAACTTCCCGTTTGAGAAACGTTTAAATAATTTAAAACTGAAACTAATAACAAAGAATATCTCGGAAACGGTTAACTCTGCTAATAATATGCAGCATAGTATATTTGTTAACGAGATCCTTATATTTTGTGTAGTAAATTTTTATCTATCCCTTATGGTTTACAAAAGTCAAAGTCATCCAGATCTCAGAGTCTGTGCCCAAAAAATCAAGATATACATTTCATTTGTCATGAAAATGTCTTAAACATATGAGCTTTTGATCAAAATCGATAGTTAATTTTGAGAAAATAAAAACGTTCGAAAAATATTCAATGTAAAGGATAGTTGGGTATGGGTGATATTCTTGGAAGAAACTGAGCTTTAATACACAGTTCAGTATTTAATAAACTTTTGTTTTTGAGCTATGCTGCCTACACATGTGTTTTCTGAACATGTTTTTTTATTCATGGGATTTCCAAACATGTATTTCCGGTAAAACCTTTGTATAGAATTGTTGGGTAGAGTGCAATACCTGCACTACCTACCATGTACATGCTGCATCCCGTTATCTATTCTTCTACAAGATATTGTTACAAAACAGGTGACTATAGAAAACTGAAGTGACAGTCAAACTTTTAAACATCTGATGCGTTCCATTCACATGACTTTCTCTACAACTGTGCAATAAATTATTATTAAGAAGCTTATGCTTTTATTTACTTCCTGCTAACCGAGAAAAAATTAACAGAAATAGTGTTATTACTTGCTTCCTTGTAAGCAGAAGCGAAATAAGAGAGCATCATAAGTTAAAGTGATAGTCAAAAGCTGGTTGTTATGTGACTGAACTTCCTTTGTTTGTATGGACACGAGTTCACAAAATCCTCTATGAGAAAAGTATGTTTTTTTATAGCTGAAACCAAAAACAAGGAATATCTAAAAAATAATCAACTCCACGAAAAAAATGTATATCACATAAATTAGGCGTTTTAAAGTGCTCTACATTTGTTGTGTGGTAAGTTTTTGTCCATCTCTTACGGTTTAGCAGTTATGCAAAATTCTGTAAAATTGACCGAGAATCAAGTAGCCTTCAGAGACTATTCCCAGAAAATCCAATATATACATTTTATTTTTCAGGTAAATATCTTTAATATACGATATTTTAATCATAATCGTTAGAGCCATTTTTAGAAGATAAAAATGTTCGAAAAAATTTCCATGTAAAGGGTAGATTTGGTTGGGGGGTTTTTCTCAAAATCTTCGTGTCGCATCCCTGGAAGATACTAAACTTAAATATCAAGTTTGGTATTTTACCGACTTTTCGTTTTTGAGTTATAGTGTTCACAGACACACGGACACACACACGGACCTTTTTCTGAAAATACATTTTTTTTTCGATACAGGGGACCCTAAAACATATATTTCCAGTGAAATCTCTGTATCGAATTTTTAGGTGGAGTGCAATACCTTCTTTATACACTATGTACATAGTGCGTATACAGAAAGTAAAAAGAGAACCTGATATATTTTAATTATAATTCCTCTCTTAATAAAATCTGCCTGTGCATATTTCACTGAGAAGCGCCGCTCGATTCCTGCCTGGAAATGAAATGGAGTTTTATTTATGGAGCTCTTTATCTGTTGTGGTTCTCAGCATCCCATTCAAGTATGAAAGACCGCTTGATTTTGTTTAGAGGCTTGTCTGTCAGGCTTGAGGTTCTGTTACGTGCCAAAAATCTACAACACGGGAGCAACGGCTTCACTTCTGTACCAAAGTAAGCCACGCTAAAGATTTTTATGTTCGAAAAAAGCCATCGCTCTCCACCTGGTTTGAATCCGCGACCTAGGGAACCAAGACTAACATATTACCCTTCGATTTGCGGATGACATTTTGTTAACTAAAACTTTTCCTATTCTCTACAGAGCTCAGAATTACACATGTGAGAGTGAATATGTGTTGTTGAACACGAGGGCTGTAAAGAAAGTAGTGGCAACATGGTCTCCACATTCACAGGAGAGCGGCTATGAGCCAATAGGATATGGGAGCGATCAGGTGACTAGTGTCGATGTGTGGTGTGCTTTGGTCGGGCTGCCAGCTGCGAGTGTATTGTTGAATACGAGGGCTGTAAAGAAAGTAGTGGCAACATGGTCTCCACATTCACAGGAGAACGGGTATGAGCCAATAGGATATGGGAGCGATCAGGTGACTAGTGTCGATGTGTGGTGTGCTTTGGTCGGGCTGCCAGTTGCGAGTGTATTGTTGCTGTGTAGCGTTGAAGTGAACAGTGTCAAGTGCACCGCTCTATAGCATGTTTACCAAAGGCGATCAGCTTTCGTGGATTAAAATCGAGGTTGCCCGTGGAAAAAATGTATCAGCATGTTGTCGAGGATTACGTGGAGCCTGTGGCGGGAAAGCATTGCCGTACTTGACGGTTGCACGATGGGTCAGGGCGTTTCGTGCAGGTCGGACAGACTACGGATTTGCACCGCACAAGTCGGCCGTCCATTCCGTAAGATCAGATTGACATCGTGAGTGGTCTCGTTGCCATGGACCATCGATGGAGAGTTATCCGTACGAGGGGGTTACTCTTACGCATGCTGTGCCTGAGGGACAAACCGCCAACAGCGACATAACAATGTCCAGCTCTGATTGCAACGGTGACATTGGGAGGTTTTGGAACATCCTCCGTACTCACCAGACATGAGTCCTTGTGACTTCGACCTTTTTCCGAAGTTGAGGGAACCTCTCCGAAGCCGCTGTGATTTCCTGACGTGGCATCTGCAGTCCAAACAGTAGGGCGCTCCTTCACAGGCATCAACAGAGATCGCCTTGCCAACGGTCACCAACAGCTGCCCTACATTTCGCAAAAGGTCAGGGACTTTGCGGGTGACTACATTGAAGGAATGTAATGCAATTGTACTTGTGAGTTCAATAAATATTGTGTTCTATCAATGTTGCCACTCTTTTATTTACAGTAGTATAGTACTAAAAACTTAATGTTCACAAAACCTACTGTATAACTAGTAAAACCAGCAGTTCCTTCTAAAGCAAAATCCTCCATATGACTATAGACATCAAAGCTTAAAGCTTCATATATAAATGGAACAATTAATACACTGTTCATCGGTGTTATAGCTAGTAGGTTAGGGTAGCTTATCGCTCAAGTAGCACCTTAATCTGTGGGAGTAATATACGTATGCAGAACTCTTTCAGCAAGTGGCAAAACAGTCAACAGTGTTGCAATACTTTACTCATGATTCGGATGACGAAACTTCAAAATGTACAGGAATCAGACAGTATACAGTGAATACACAAATATTATCGGCAACAGTGCTTCCTTCTTCCACTCTGGCACACGCCTTTACTCCTCGCTTGCTTGCTTCAAACTAAGAAAACACTGCTCCTTCCAATCGCTAAACCCCTACCTGCTTGGAAGGGTGCCCAATCCCACTAGCTAAAACACCACCGAATCAGTGTATATATTACACATACTATAGTTTATAAGGTACAGGAGATATAACGGAAGGTGAAGGCCTTGCTCACTATGAACTCTATTGAAATTACAATAGATACTGTAATTCTAATAATTACAGGAGGATGGTTGATGCGAAGGAACCACATTAAGCTACTATTAAAATACTATATGTTTAAAATATTTTCATGGCAAATTAAATATATATCTTGAATTTTCTAGCACCAAAGAAATTTGCATTGTGGATGACTTTTGAATAACTAGTAAGCGTAAGAGATAGGCAAATGTTATAACACAAAAAAGTAGATCGCATTAAAACACAATTAGGCATATGTATTTCGTTCTAGAGTTAATCATTTCCGAGATATTCCTTGTTATTGGTTTCAATTTTAAAATATTTATAATTTTCTCAAACAGGATGTCGGCTGTGCTTCGCTTGCTTTACTCAAGGCCATGCAAAGAAGCGAATTTCAATGACAATCGCAGAGCGACAACTTTTTAAATATATGACTATTGCTTTAACCTAGAGTATTCCCATCCATTTCCTTCCTGCTTAAGGAAAATATTAACCATTTAAAAATCAAAGTTTGCCCAAAATTCGATTTCTAACTACCTTATTGTTCTTCAGACCCTAGGAGGATAGGATGAGATGAGTGTAGTAATTTCAAAGGGCGACCGAAACCGGAGGGAGTAGGAAGAGCCAACGTGGAAGCCCTTTAACATATTCCAAGTAGTTCATCATCACAACCCGGGGAACCCTATGAGCCCGCACCCCAGGTCTGTGTAAACTCCCTCGGTCTACAGACGAATTCCAACGCCATCCCACTGACGACAGCTGTATTTCCAAGGCGCAGTCACCACCACAGAAGGGCGCCACTACTGTAGTCCTCGTCGAAACTTACAACCATGAAAAATACCATTTCAATGAAATGGAGATGAAGTGAAAGGACAGGAAGTTCGGGGGAATAAACAAACCTCCTCAGCATTTACCTAATGACTAGTGACCCGGAATAAACCTCGAGGAACCCTATGGCCACAGGAATCGATCCCACAACCTCCTGAATGCCACTCTTAGACGAAACGCCTATGCCACCTGGAGCAAGAATGTTATAAGACAATTTTTCTTAACGCTTATCTTGATTTGTCGTGGTGTAATGGTTACCATGCTAACTTCACATACCCAAGGTCGCAGGTTCAAACCCGGTGTAGGGCAATGGATTTTTTCAGGTATAAAAATTCTTAGCATGGCTTCCTTCGGAAGATAAGTAAAGCCGTTGGTCCCGTGTCGTAGATTTACGGCACTTAAAAGAACCTCAAGTCTGATAGAAAGGCCTCTGAGCAAAATTAAGCGGTCTTTCACGCCCAATTTAGAATGGGACTCTGAGAACCACAGCAGTTAAAGAGCGTCCATAAATAACACGCCATTTTTATTTTCTCTATACGCACTATATACATAGTGTATAGAAAAGATATTGCACTCCGCCAAAATAATTTGATACCGAGATTTCACCGGAAATATATGTTTTAGGGTCCGCTGTATCCAAAAAAAGTATTTTCAGAAAAAGGCCCGTGTGTGTGTGTCTGTGTGTGTGTGTGTGTGTGTGCGTGTGTGTGTCCGTGTGTCTGTGAACACGATAACTCAAAAACGAAAAGTCGGTAAAATACCAAACTTGGTATTTAAGTTTATCATCTTCCAGGGATGCGACACGAAGATTTTGAGAAAAATCCCTCCAGCCCAAACAACCCTTTACATGGAACTGTTTTCGAAAAATTTGATTTTCTAAAAAATGGCTAACGATTTTGATTAAAATATCGTATATTGAAGATATTTACCTGACAAATAAAATGTATATTTTGAATTCTCTGGGAATAGTCTCTGAAGACTACTTTATTCTGAGTGAATTTTACGGAATTTTGCATAGCTGCTAAACCGTAAGAGAGAGACAAAAACTTACCACACAACAAATGTACAGCACAATAAAACACACAATTTATGTTGTATACATTTTTTTCGTGGAATTTATTGTTTTTGAGATGTTATTTGTTTTTCTGTTTAAGCTATAAAAACTTATACTTTTCTCTTACAGGACTTTGTGAACTTGTGTCCATACAAACAAAGGAACTTCAGTCACAGAGCAATCAGCTTTTGACTATCAGTTTAACCTAAGGTACTCCCTTAATTCGCTTCTATTTACAAGGAAGCAAGAAATAAGACTATTTCTGCTAATATTTTCTCGATTAGCAGGAAGTAAGTAGAAGCATAAGCTTTTTAAAAATGATTTATTGCAGAGATGTAGAGAAAGTCATATGAATGGAATATTTTAGACTTTTTCAAGGGTTTTTGTTGTTCTTTTTATGATCGTTTACTGGAGCATGGGCCTCCAGAGAGCAGTTCATCACTTTTAACAAAGTTGATGAAGAACATGAGTGCTTCATTCACGAGAGATAATTAAAAGAGTAAGAAAGCACTGGTGAAAGTTAGCGTACAGTAGTGAAGCTACTTGCTGGTGATTTATCTGTGCGATGGTGTTCCCTTAAAACAGTCGCCGCGAGGGACTTGGCACTTGGCCATTCTCAAGCAAACGTTATCAACCCTAGTCGGTCTCATATAGTGGGGGCCCTACCCGGCCCTCTCTCATAATGTTTTATTTGCTTCCGTCAAAAGCGTGTCACATCCGATGTGCAATCTACAATACCTGTGACATTGCATATGAAAAACTTCTTCAAATGACGTCCTGGAGGTACTTTTCTTATGGTTATGTTGGCACTATGCATTCACCAAAGGAGGCAGAAAATTTCCTTGATACTGCTGACTCAGTGGCGGCTTTTAGTGGAAGATGGGTTAAGGCTAAAAATATCCCAATGAGAGTCTTAATTCAAATTCTCAATTTTAAATCGCCCTCCGTGGTGTAATGGTTACCATGCTAACTTCACATACCCAAGGTCGCGGGTTCAAACACGGCGGAGGGCGATGGATTTGTTCGGATGTAAAAATATTTAGAATGGCTTCCTTCGGAAGGGAAGTAAAGCCGTTGGTCCCATGTCGTAGATTTATAGCACGTAAAAGAACCTCAAGTCTGATAGAGAGGCCTCTGAGCAAAATTAAGTGGTCTTTCACGTCCAGTATAGAATGGGACGCTGAGAACTACAGCACTTAAAGAGCGTCCATAAATAACACGCCAATTACATTTTGTTCTCAATTTTAACTGATTATACGATGCCTATGACATCCTTAATTTAATATCATAACAACATAAGTTTTCTGAGACACTACTTTTACCTGGAGGTATTACTATAATTTTAATAGACTGAAATCTTAAAACATGCTTTTTTTCATCCGCAAGAAATGGAGTCCAGGCCTATTTCAACACTTATTTTAATTTTTTTTTTCATCCTGAAGTTTACATTTTAATTCTTCCAGGATTAGGAATAATTTCCCATGTAATATCACATGAAAGAGGTAAAAAGGTAGCATTCGGTAATTATTGAAATAATTATAATTTAACTCATTTTATTATGGATTTTCTCTTCATGGTTAAATATGATCATTGAAAAAAACTAAAACAATTTATATTGGATTTTAAAATTCCCAAAATTATTCTTTAAGATTAAAGAAGAAATCGGAGTGTTATATGTACATCACTTTTATAATAAATTATTCTTTAAAAAGCTAATGTTTCTATTTACTTCACGTTAATCAAGTTAAACATTTACAGAAATGAATTTCATTGCATATTATATACCTATTATGCTCATTTTGAATAAATTATATTTCAGTTAGCAAGAGGTAATGTTGAACCAGTCGATATTAGTGGGAAGATGTAGAAATGCTGACATGGCTGTGTGCTCCTAAAGCAATGCTGGCTAAGCATGAGTTTTATTATAAGAACTCCAATAACTAGGTCACAGGAGCCTTGTTCATGAGCTGCTGACATTGCAGAACGTACTCCGTGCCGATGTACACCGCATGGGTCTAGTTTTATTTAAAGTGTGTTAACTTCAAGATTCATAATGAACCAGGTGAGTTAAATGAAATTTGGATAATCCCTTGGTTTTTCCGATCCCTAACCATCTCTTGATAGTGAAACCTCTTCTCGCACCCTGGTGTATTTATTTATTTATAGCACCTGATCTTTCTCTCCAAAGGTATATCCTCCTTTACTTCTCGCAGGCGGAACCAGCTTTTATTTCTGAACCCCCTAGGATGCGCATTGTAGGGGTAATTCCTACCCTACACTGGGTATACTATAATATTTCCTTATAGATGTGTTTAATAGAAAAAGAAGACAAGCAATAACCATCTCTTTTAAGAAACGTAAATGGCGTTTGTTTTATGGACGCTCCTTAACAACTGTGGTTCTGTGCATCCCATTCTAAATTGGGCGTGAAACACCACTTAATTTTGCTCAGAAGCCTCTCTATCAGGCTTGATGTTCTTTTAGATGCCGTAAATCTACGACATGGGACCAACTTCCCTTCCGAAGAAAGCCATGATAAGGATTTTTACACCCGAAAAAATCCATCTGCCGGGTTTGAACCCGCGACTATTTTAAGAGCTAGTCGTTATGTGGTGGTTTTGAAATGCCGTACATATACTTTTCCCAGACGGACTGTTTTCCTTTTGTTCTACTCCTGGCCAAGCAAAGAAGTAATTTACAGTGACAATCGCATAACGACAGCTTTTGAAACATTTGACTATCACTTTAGCCTAGTGCATTCCCTTAGTTCCATTCTACTTATAAGGAACTAAGTAATAAAATTCTGCTAGTGTTTATCATGATTAGCATTATGTTGAATAATTTCTTGCAGAGATGTAGAGTGATGTAAATGCAACACAAGAGATTAATTTTATTCAGGGGCTAAAAAACATGTAGGTAAAATGTGAAATCTTGGTAGCGAAATTTTGGGAAGAATATAATATGTTTTATATCTACTATGTACATAGTATGTGTAGAGAAAATAAAAATTGAATATCTACATCATCTGAAGCTCGTTACTTTAGCAAAGAGAGGGCATTGTCTGCTAGCCTGGGGCGTTTTACCAAGAAGCTTCTCTGATATTGAAGATTCGATAACCCTGCTTGTTTGAAGTATCAGCCGATGCTGACCTCTGTTGTTAGAATACCCTTTGTGCAAGTGAATGAATAAAGAAATAATTTAATGTTATAATCATGCGCATCTGGCCTTTTGAAACGGTGGTGAATTATTCACGGCGTTTTCTTTATCACGAGGTGTCACAGAGAATATTAAGGTAGCCAGTCCTGTTCGGATTTGGCGATTTGGTTTAACTCGCAGAGAATCATCCCTTCCATATTTTATGAGCACGTGACCCCAGGCTGGCTACGTGCAGAGACATCTATGTTCCGTTTTTAGCGCACTCTCGCGGCAGAAGCTTTTTAACCAATTACGAAATTGTCGGTGTGAATTTAAACTCTCCGTCTGTTTCTCATTCTGTGCAATAGTTTTATTATAACCTGCGGTCAGATGATGTCTGATGCAAATTTTACATTTGTAACCCTCAAAACGTGCCTTGAGGCAGCAATATATGAACTGAAAATAGCACAAGTGATAAAGGGTATACCCTGTAATACATGCTAATAAAAGTGTACAGAAACTGCTACCGGGAATTTTGTATTTCGGATAAATAACGTATGCAAACGTTTACAATCGGCTTCCCTTAAACCAAAAATGCTATGTTTATTCTAAATCGCGAATCAATAAAGCTATAGAAATATAAGAGAGAAAATATGAGTTTTTGTATATAGGTTAATCTCAAAAACCGCTCAACCGTCTTTAATATTGTTTTCACCATTGTAAAGTCCAATTTTATTTCTCTACATAGTACATGGTCATAGGTAGAGAAAATTGCACTCCACCCAAAAATTCGATACCGAGATTTCACCTGGAATACAGATTAAGGATCCCCTCTATCCAAAAAAAAAAAAAAAAAAATTGGAAAAAGGTCGGCGTGTCCGCGTGTCTGTGGACAGCATAGCTCAAAAACGAAGAGGCCGTTAAATACCAAACATGTATTTAGGTTTGTTATCCTCTAAGGATGCAACACGAAGATTTTCATGAAAATCCTCCCACCCCTAACTATGTTTTACATGGACAAATTTTCGAAAAGTTTGATTTTCTAAAATATGGCTCTAATGATTTTGATTAAATAATATATGTGAAAGATATTTACATGATAATGTATAATATCAATCGGTAAATAACATTTAAATAGCTCTTTATTTTGAATGAATTTTGTTAAATTTTTCCTAACTGGTTAACCGTAAGACAGACAAAAACTTATTATACAAAAAATGTAAATCTCGTTAAAACACACTATTACATCATATACATTTTTTTCACAAAACTGACAATTTCCGAAATTATTCTTGTTATTAGTTTCAATTTTAACTACTCAAGCGAGAAGTGAACTTTCGTGTCATATCTCTTTTGCTTTACTCCTGAGAAGTCAAAAGGAGACCCGAATTTCAATTTTTTTACACACAGATTAGCTTTATCGTTTAGTCTACAATATTTCCTTATTCTTCTTAGTTAAGGAACTAACCAGTAAAGCATTTTCTTCTAATGTTTATCTGGTTTAGCTTGAAGTAGATAGAAGAGTAAACTTTTGTAAGAATTGGATAAATTGTTTTTTCACACAAGCCATGTGTAGGACAGGAGTTGGATAGGTAGAGTCAGACTGAAAAATTCAATGCCATAGCCGGAATTTGAACAACGGATCTCCCAATCTCTAGCCGGTTGCTCTGCCACTGAGCTACCATGGCAACATGCCGGCTTGGCATTTTTTTTTTGTTTTTAATGCCCGCTTTTACTGCTGTGGCAGCGCTGGCGATACACTAATGATAAATGAAGATGGAGCCCCGGTGGAATGTGATGGCGGGGGAAACCGGAGATAACCCGCCCCTTCACCGCTTTGTGCACCACAAATCTCATATGCGGTCGCTTGGGATCAAACTAGGTGAGAGGTCTAGGTGAGAGGCGAGTGGTCTGGCCACTCGACCATGGCGCGGCATTGAATTTCTCAACACTGACTCGTATGTTTCCCGGTAAACCACATCCACTACCTATCCAACTCCCGTCCTACACACGGCTTGTGTGAAAAACAATTTATCCAATACCAATTGACCATAATTGGCTATACTATGAATCCTGGGACTTAAGTACTTACAAAATTGCAAGTCGCCATTGGAAATGTCATCTCAAAATAATTTGAGATCATCTTATGGTTTACCGGGAAACATATGAGTCAGTTGAGAAATGCAATGCCGTGCCGGCATGTTGCCATGGTAGCTCAATGGCAGAGCAACTGGCTAGATATCTGATTTTGTTTTCTATTTTGACTACATAAAACAATATTCTCTACACTTATTTATTTTACAAACTGATACAAACTACTTCATGGAAATTGAATAAAATGTTTAGAGAAATATTTTCATTGCACATTTTGCTTGTATGTACAAGATGATTACAGGAGATTGAGTTGATAGTCAGATGTTTAAAGCGTACAATGCTGCCCTTACTTTTCTCTTGACATCACGGGAAACAATGAAAGAGCGTAAGCTTTTTAAAAACTAAGAAATTGAAAAACACGTACTTAAAAAAAAAATCGTATGTATAGGACATTGTTGTCACTAAAAAAAAAATTAAATAATATGTAATAATATAATATTTATTTAATATATATGACATGAATTGTTGTTTTAACGTGATCTACATCTTTTGTTCCGTAAGTTTCTATCTATCTCTTACGGTTTTCCAGTTAAGCAAAATTCAGCACAAGTCGTTCAGAATAAAGATATATTTAAAGGATATTCCCAGAAATTTCAAGATATACATTTTATTTGTAATCTAAATATCTTTAATCTATGGTATTTTAATCAAAATCATTAGAGCCATTTTTGAGAAAATCAAAATTTCGAAATTTTTTTCATGTAAAAGGTAGTTTGGGAAGGGGGAATTTTCTCAAAATCTGTGTCGCATCTCTGGAAGATACTAAACTTGAATACCAAGTTTGGTATTTTACCGACTTTTTGTTTTTGAATTATCGTGTTCATAGGCACACATACACATACACACAAACATGGACCTTTTTCCAGAAATGTTTTTTGAATACATAAGACCTCATAACGTGCATTTCCGGTAAAATCTCGGTATCAAATTTTTGGGTGTAATGCAATACCTTCTCTATACACTATGTATGTACATAGAACGTGTAGAAAAGTAAAAACTTATAAAACATTTCTTCCAAATAAAGAGTACTTTTCAGGGTATTCCGAAAATATTCTATATGAAGACTTTGTTATGTATCTTAGACATAAGGAACTTTGACCAAAATCATGAGAGCCAGTTTTAAAAAGACTAAAATTGCGTAAATATTTACATAAAAAGTACTTTAGGATGAGGAGAAATCGCTTTGTTACACAACTTTGGAAGTTACTAAAGGTAAACAATGAGTTTTTATATTTAACCGATCTCATTTTCTAATTATGCTGTAAAGGGACGGACTCAAGACATATAAATTCACCTTTTTCTAAAAATATGTTTCGTTATTCAGGCAAAATCTCTATATCGTTTGGTGAAATGCCTTCGAACCTACAGGTATCTTCCAAGGATGTGACTTCGAGGATTTTCAAGAAAATACCCCCACCTTAACTACACTTTACATGGAAAAATTTTTGAAAGTTTTGATATTCTCAAAAATGGCTCTAAAGATTTAGATGAAAATATTGTATATTACAGATATTTATAGGACAGCCTCTGAAGACATTTTTATTCTAGATGAATTTTGCGGAATTTTGAATAACTGGTAAACGTAAGTTAGAGATAAAAAGTTACTATATAAAACTTGTAGAGCTCGTTAAAGCACATAATTTATATTATAAACTTTTTTTCGTGGAGTTGACTGTTTCGAAATATTCTTGTTAATGATTTCAGCTTTAAAATACTTATACGGTGCTTTGTCAACTCCTGGCCATACAAAGGCACTCCAGTGACATGCCAACCAGTTTTTAAAAGATTTAACTATTATTTTAGCCTAGTTTGCCTTTTAGTTACAAGGAAGCAAGTAAAGAGACAATTTCTGCTAATTTTTTTCTGGATTATTATGAAAGAAGAGAAAGAATACGCTTTTTAACAATAATTTGTTAGAGATATAGAGAATGCCATGTGAATGGAGCACATCAGATTTTTCTCACTCTTACTCGACTTGCATAGCCTTTAGAAAGCTCTAGGTGAGAAATAGGCATATAAAGGAGCATCACAAACGAAAGACCCTGAGGAGAAAAGTGGCTAAAGCCCACAGCTGAGAAACCTCGAATTGCTTGTCCACTTTGTGGAGAGAATGCACGGATCGTACTAAAGCAAATTGGACATGTGTGATCAGCGCAGTAATTGGTAGCCTGAACACTGTACTGATTACAGAGGTCGCTGGTTGTTTGTTTGAGGTGATTGTCTCTAAGTTACACGTTATTTGATTTAAGTGCTTGAAAGCTATATTCATTTCATTACTGTGATTATTCCATCCATGTCAAGTGTATGTAACTTGGATAGAAAGATGTATTTACATAAAGAAATATCTGGAAGTGCATACTGTGGTCTCCTGCTCTAGGATTTATTAGAGTGTGTACAAACTGTTCTTACGTAAAGATTTACTTTCTCTTGCACAGATGCATAGTAGATAGGGAAAGTACTGTGTTCCACCCCAAAATTTGATCCTGAGATTTCACTGGAAATATATGTTTTGAGACCTCCTGTAACAAAAAAAAAAATAATAATACCATGTGATGTGTTCCATTCACATGACTTTCTCTACATCTCCCCAACAAATTATTGAAAAATTAGCAGAAATAGCCTTACAGCTTACTTCCTTCTAAGTAAAAGCGAAACCCTGTTTGCAGGCACTTACACACAAATACAGGCATGGCCGCGCGATGGCAGAGTGGTTAGACAACTTGCCGCTCACCTAGACGGCCCGGGTTCGATCCCAAGCGACCGCATTTGAGATTTGTGGTGGACAAAGCGGCGCTGGGGTGGGTTTTCTCCGGGTTCTCCTGTTTCCCCCTGCCATCGCATTCCACTGGTGCTCCATCTTCATTCATGTAGCATCAGTGTCACCGCCTGCAGTGCCATTAGTAGTTTAAGCGGGCGTTAAGCACTACAACAACAAAAAATACAGGAACAATTTTCAATCCAATACGCAATTAAATTGTTTTCTCAAAGATGGAGATTGGTTAGATCTTTATAAATTGAAGGCAAATAACGGAATACGCTAGGCTATGGGATTTAATTCGCTTCTATAAAGGCCAGGAGTTGAAAGTTCCTGTATCAGAAAACTTTTAAATATTTTAAAACAGAAACCAATAACAAGGAATATCTCAAAAACGGTCAAGGGCACGATAAAAAATATACATTACATAAACACATATCGCATGTGTTTTAACGAGATCTACATTTTTTGTGTAGTAAGTTTGTGTCTATCTCTTATGGTTAACTAGTTATGCAAAATACAGAAAAACTCGTCCAGAATATACAGATCTTCAGACTCTATTCCTTAAAAAATTAAATATGCATTTTCATTGTCATGTAAATATTTTAAATATAAGATATTTTAATCAAAATCGTTAAGAGTCATTTTTGAGAAACCCAATATTGTCTAAATTTGTTCCATGCAAAGGGTTGGATTTTCTTGGAAATCTTCATGTCATATCCTTGGAAGATATTGTACTTAAATTTCAAGTTTGGGATTTAATCGACTTCTCGTTTTGAGCTGTGCTGCTGGCACACACACACACGGACATTTTTCTAATTTTTTTTTTTTGTATTCAGGTGGTCCCAAAATATGTATTTCCGGTGAAATCTCGGTATCGAATTTTTGGGTGCAAAACAACACCTTCTCTATATGCACTATGTACATAGTACGTGTAGAGAAAGTAAAAAGGTGTAATTATAGTTTGCAGAATAATGCTCTTTATTTTATCTAGCAATGCCAATTTATGTATTACATAACAGGTAAATTCGTTACCGAGATTTTACGAGAATGTGGTTCCTTGAATTTAACCACTTTTTAGAAAACGATCCGTGTGTGCGTCTGTGAATACTAGAAATGAAAAATCTGTTAAATACCAAAAGTCATATCAAAGTTCATCGTCCAAGGATACGACACAAAGATTTTCAATAAAGTTCCCATTCTAATCTACCGCTTTCTTGGAACATTTTTCGAAAATTTTTATTCTTTTCAAAATGCATTTTACGATTTTGTTTATAATAGTATATGTTTAAGATATTTTCATAGCAAATGAAATGTATATCTTGAATTTTATGGAAATAGTCTTGAAGACCTGTTTATTCTAGATGACTTTTGTGTAAGTGATTAACCGTAAGAGATAGTCAAAATATCTAGATCCCATTTAATCATACAATTTGTGTTAGATAAAGTTTTTTGTAAAGACAACGATTTCGGAGATATTCTTGGGTATTGGTTTTAATTTTAAAATATTTATAGTATTCTTAAACGGTACACGATATTCGTTTCATTTCTCATTTGTTTTACTCCTAGCTTCAATTTCTATTGCATCACATAAACATCATCATGTTTTAAAAGATTTAACTATTGCTTTATCGAGGTGTATTTCCTAATTTCTATCGCCCTCCGTGGTGTAATGGTTACCATGCTAACTTCATATACCCAAGGTCGCTGGTTCAAACCCGGTGGAGGACGATGGATTTTTTCGGGTGTAAAAATCCTTAGCGTGGCTTCCTTCGGAAGGGAAGTAAAGCCGTTGGTCCCGTGTCGTAGATTTACGGCACGTAAAAGAACCTCCAGCCTGATAGAAAGGTCTCTGAACAAAAATTAAGCGGTCTTTCACGCCCAGTATAGAATGGGACGCTGAGAACCACAGCAGTTAAAGAGCGTCCATAAATAACACGCCATTTATTTTCCCTTATTTCTCTTTTACTTATAAGGACACAAGCAAGAAGACCATTTCTGCTAATGTTTATCTTGATTAACATGTACATAAAAGTATATTATTTTCTAACGATATTAATTTTTTTCACATAAGCTGTGTATAGGACAGGAATTATATAAATAGGGTCAATGCAATAGCCGGAATTTGAACCATGGATCTCCCGATCTTCAGTAGGTTGCTTTAACCACTGAGTAACCAAAGCAACATGCCGTTACAGAATTAAATTCCTGAATTGACTCGCAATTTTTCCGGTGAACTCCGATAGCTAAAACAACCGGCTGGAAACCAGAGCTCTGTAGTTCAAATCTCCTCTATATTAATGAGTTTTTCAGATAATAATAATAATAATAATAATAATAATACCTTCGACCTTCATATATTATAACACAGAAGCTATCATTCAATCATGTTTTTGCAGTCTTAAGAATACTATATTCTACAAAAGTCAATTTATAATGTCAATACATACAAATCTTCCTTACTATTTTGACTCTATATATCCAACTACTGTCCTACACACGGCTAGTGTGGAAGAAACAATTAACATTAATTGACCTAATGATTGGTTAAGTCTTGGACTTAATATACTTACAGCACTTTAAGTTTCTGTATGTCATCCCAAAAACAAAACAAAAACTCACTACACAAAAATGTAGAACACGTTAAAACACACAATTTATGTTATATACACTTTTAAGTGGAGTACGTCGTTTTTGAGACATTCCTTATTTTTGTTTCTGCTATGAAAAACTTATACTTTTCTCATACAGGAACTTGTCAACTGCTGTCCATACAAACAAAGGAACTTCAGTGACATAGCAACCAACTATTGATTATCACTTTAACCTGTGGTACTCCCTTATTTCGCTTCTACTTACAAGGAAGCAAGTAATATGGCTATTTCTGTTAATTTGTTTTTACTGATTAGCATTAAGTAAATAGAAGTATAAGCTTTTTAAGAATAATTTGTTGCAGGGATATAGAGAAAGTTTTGTGAATGGAACACATCAGATTTTTTATAAATTAGTACCTCAGAACATTTATTTGGGGTGAAATCCCGTACAGAAATTCCATTTAGGTGCAATATAATGCTTCGTATATACATCACAGATACGCGGCAGGACATACAAGCAGTTAAATACGATTCCTTGAATACTAAAAGAGGAGCGAGTCTTGGTTGACACTATTATTAAAACGGAATGTCTATCAGTTTGGGTAGCGTGTTATTTAAGCCTGGCAAAGCGAGATGGGCTAAGCCGCCTCTACCCACCCTATATTTTTTTCATTTACACGAGACCGAGCACGATATGATATATGACGTAATGCCCAGGATTTATGTAGGGTGCCCACTGTTCATCTCAGCAGCTGGTCCAGCCAGCATCCAATTCACACGCCAGGGTGGGACTGGAACAAAAACTTTGACATGTATTCCACTTCCAATATAATCTGTTTATCGCGAGAATATCACCGTTAGGTACGAAATTCTTAGTGCTCGTCAATCCTTTGTATTCCCATAGGAAAGTATAAGTATTGCTTTCCTTTCTGTTATTTACATAATATATACATTATTTCCATAGAACCGAAACAGGTAGCGCCATATTACCATGCACGACACGTATTTGGGAGGTCCCGACTTCGATTCCTGGGGATCGCTTTCCTCGGGTTGTGAGGGTGTATTAAGTAAAAAAGAACACATACCTACCCTGCCAAAATAATCAAATTTATAAATAAACTTTTACTCCCTTCATTACTTAGCTTTCTTCCAACAGAAATATTGACTCTTGGATTTTTCGTGGTTTTCTTAGGATCACCAGGTGAATGCTGGGGTGGATCTCATCTATCATGATTTACTTTCCATCATTCGTCCTTCATTCCGTTTCCCACTTATCAATTTTGGTATTTAACCGATTTTTCGTTTTTGAGTTATCTGCACCAGACAGACTCGTGCGCGCGCACACCATTTTCTGTATTTTTTCAAGACCCTAAAACGTATATTTGCAGCGAAATATTGTCATTGAGTTGTTGGATGAAGTGCCTGCTCTATTAGTCCACGCTGTGACTAAGTGGCAAGATCACTCGCCTCTCACCAAGGCGGCCGTAAAAAGTATCAAATACATAAATTGGATAAGTAGAGTCAGACTGAAAAATGCAATGCCATAGCCAGTATTTGAACCAAGGACCTCTCGATGTCTAGCCGGTTGCTCTGCCACTGAGGTACCATGGCAAAATAGCATTGAATTTCTCAACTGATTCGCATGTTTCCCTGTATACCATAAGGTGTTCTCAAATTATTTTGAGATGACAACCCCAATGGCAACAATGTTATAAGTACTTAAGACCCAGGATTCATAGTATAGCCAACTATTATGGTCAATTGGTATTGGATTAATTGTTTTGTTTTTTCTTCCAAACAAGCCGTGTGTAGGACAACTCCTGTCGTACACACGGCTTGTGTGGAAACAAAATAATCAAATACATAAATTGTAACGACCACGGAGTATAGAGACCAAATGGAAGGAGATACCTCGCCTCTGATCTAAACAGATCTATTGCAGCTGCCACCTCCAAGGAGGAAATTAAGAAGTGAATGAACCACAGGAGGCTACAGACCGCAAGTACAAGATCATATGACGCACGGAAGTCTATAACAGTTAAGCTATATTCACAATGAAATGCAAGTGCAGACGTAACTCAATATAAACGTAAGCGCAAAGTAAGGACATTCACAGTGCAACTGTAAGCTGAAGTCGGCACGGATCTCTATATTACATACTAGCAACCGACGCTCACAGCAGTGACGTCACAATAGGTTTTTATCCAAAAAATATTGAAAACTATGCAAGCACAGAGACTGCAGAAAGGGTTAAACCTGTACATTTAATGAACTGTGAATCTTTTTGCGCCTTACGATTTATGAGAGCTGAGAACTCTAGACGCAGATGGCGGGTACATGCATTAAATCAAAGGAGGATTTGCAAAGAGGGCTGTCATAACCTTTTGAAGGAAACGAGAGATTGGCCAAATATAAGAGCATATTGTAGTGTAGGCCCTGTCAAATCTCACATTGTGATCATTTGTTGCTGAACAGCAGGCAATGCATAGAGGAAAGAATACAGTGTGCAATACAATGTACATACGTGCTAAAGAAAATAAAAATTGCAAATGTCATTGATTTGAAACCCTAAGAAAACAGCTGAAAAGAAGTTCACACCTCTTACCGCACGTGAACTAAAATGAATTTTCTCTGCATTCAAGCACATTTTAATGGAGGACTAGGAAAAGGTATGCACCTGAGAAACTTTCACAGTTATTGTTCAGTGTCTTAATAGAATTGCAAAATGGATACAGAAAACTTTGTGCACAAATAATGTTTAAAAGTAATTGTGTGTTTCAGTGGCAAGCTAGAGCAACATAACTCTAGTGGGAATTTTTGCACATACAGTATTCGAAATTAAATTGTGTTTTTCATTGCCACAGTAATACACAACGAGCGTATTGAGAACTTGTTTACTTTCTCCACACGTACTATGCACATAGCAGGTAGAGAAGGTACCGTATTCCGTCAAAAAATTTGATGTCAAGTTTTACATAAAATTTATGCTTTGAGATCCCCGAGTCCAAAAAATCTTATGTGTTCCATTCACCTGACTTTCTCTAATCTCTGCAACAAATCATTGTTAAACTGCTTATGCTTCTATGTACTTCATGCTAATCGAGTAAAAATTAGTAGAAATATTCTTATTACTTGTTTCCTTGTAAGTAGAAGCAAAATAACGGAGTACCATAGGTTAAACTGATACTCAAAAGCTGGTTGCTATGTGACTGAAGTTCCTTTGTTTGTATGGACAGGAGTTGACAAATTCCTGTATGAGTAGAGTATAAGTTTTTCAAAGCTGAAACTAAAAACAAGGAATATCTTAAAAACCATTAAATCCGAGAGAAAAATATATAACATAAATTGTGTGATTTAATGTGCTCTGCATTTTCTTTCTGGTAGGTTTTTGTCCATCTCTTACGGTTTAGCAGTTATACAAAATTCCGTAAAATTCATCCAGAATAAAGTAGTCTTCAGATGTTATTCCCAGAAAATTCAAGATATACATTGTATTTATCAGGTAAATATCTTTAATATACGATATTTCAATCAAAATAGTTACAGCCATTTTTGAGAAAACCAAAATTTTCGAAAAAAGTTCCATGTAAAGGTTTGTTAGGGGTGGGGGGATTGTTTTTCAAACTCTTCGTATCGCATCCCTGGAAGATACTAAACTTAAATACCAAGTTTGGTATTTTACCGAATTTTCGTTTTGAGTATTATCGTGCTCACATACACACGGACACAAGTACACGCACGGACCTTTTTCTGAAAGTGCTTTTTTTTTTTTTTTGATACAGGGGACCCTAAAACACAAATATCCGGTGAAATCTCGGTATCGAATTTTTGGGTTAAGTGCAATAACTTCTCTATGCACTATGTAATGGTACATGTAGAGAAAGTAAAAAAGCATTTTAGAATAAGACCGTTTGTTTGTATTTGGACAGAATATCTCTAAAACGAAAAGACCGTTAAATTCCACATTTCGAGGATTTTCAGGAAAACTCCTCTTCAAACTACCTCTAACATTGAAAAAACTGAGAATGTTTATTTTCTGAAATAATGGCAGTAATGATTTTGATTAGAATACCGTATATTAAAGATATTCACATCATAAATAACATGAATATCTTGAATTTTCTGGGAATACACTTTAAAGACCTCTTCATTCTAGATGAATCTTGCTGAATTTTCTCTAACAAATAAATCGTAAGAAATATACAAAAACTTACCACAGAACAACAGTAGATCGTCATTAAAACACAAAATATATGTCCAATGAATGTATATTTTGAAGTTGGTCGTAACCAGATTATTTTTTTTAAGCTTAACGTCTTTTAACCTGGTTGGTTATATCGGACAATGAATGGAATTGGTGAAATGATGCTCAAATGATCTCGGGGTCCATGGAGCTTAAAGTTTCTCACCATTCGTCTTCTCAGGATAAAAGAAAACCCTGAAAAAAGCCTTATCCGGGTAACTTACCCTAAGCGAGACACGACAGGTAGACACGCTACCACCACACTACCCAGGCGGGAGCAACCAGATATTCTTAACTATTGAATTCAATGTTAAATTACTCAACTTTTTTCAAATGGGATCACCTTTGGATTAATCTAACTTTTCTTTTACTGCTGGCTTTGCAATTCTTCACATAGCTGCCAGCTTTCATTTATTTCCCTTCCCCTAGAAGGCAGCAAGTGGTAAGACAACTTCTGCTAATATTTATCTCGATTAGAATGATGTAGATGAGATAATATTTTTGTTTTTAGAGCAGATAGAAGAAGTCGTGTGAATGAAACGAATAAGGTTTTTGCAAATGTGGTGCTTCAAATTAAGTAGGCGTGTTGAAGTTGGTTCTATCAAATGCATTCTAAACATATTTTACAAATTAAAGTAACACAACGAATGGCATGCCCAGTTAATATATACAAATATATGTTCCAGATTTACTGTATATTCTATTTAAGATTGTACAGGATCCTATAAAATGCTAATATAATAGATATAATTTAATTATAACTTTTTAGATTATAAAAATCTGGAACTTGACTAAGAATGACAATTTATGGTTAAATTAGTGCTTATTAAATTTATGAAAATTAATAGTACAGATTATACATACTTTTCGTGAAATCCTTGATAAGAGGCTTGCTGCTACCTCCATTTCCAGTTTTTTACTTTCTCTAGCCCGTATAGTGAATAGTGAAGGTATTGTATTCCACCCAAAAATCGATGTTGAGATTTTACCTCAAATATATGTTTTGGGGTCTCCTGAGTCCGAAAAAAAAACTATCTATAAAAAGGGCCGTGTGTATGTGCATGTCTATGGACAGCAAGGCACAAAAACTAAATACCAAACTTGGTATTTGGGTTTGGTAACTTTGAAGGATTCGACACGAAGATTAAAGAAAATCCTCCTATCCACAAACTACCATTTAAACGTACAAATTTTCGAAAATTTTGATATAATTAAAAATGGCTATAACGACTTTGGTTAAAATAACGTATATTAAAGATATTTACCAGAAAAATAAAATGTATATCTTGAATTTTCTGGGAATAGCCTCTGAACACTACTTTATTGTGGATGAATTTTACGGAATTTTGCATAACTGGCAAACCGTAAGAGATAGACAAAAACTTACCTAACAGAAAATGTAGAACTTGTAAAAACATACACATTTATGTTATATACATTTTTTTGTGTGGAGTGGGTCGTCTTTTTAGATATTCTTTGTTGTTGGTTTCAGCTTTAAAACACTTATACTTTCTTTACTCATACGGGAATTTGTCAACTCCTGTCCATAAAAGCCACTTCAGTCCAATAGCAACCAGCTTTAATACTCCATTATTTCCTTTCTACTTGTATAGAAGTATTAAGACTATTTCTGCTAATTTTTTCTCTATTAGCTTAAGCTTTTTAACAACAATTTGTTGCAGAAACGCAGAGGAAGTCATGTGAATGGTGCACATCAGATTTATCTCTTAGGCACTGCTTGGGAAATGTTGCTGAAATGACCGACGACCCTACAACACGTGCAAGAACCTTCTGGTAAAACTTTGTAGCAGCATATTAGATTTTTTTCCTTACACTCCACGGTTGTTAATTTTGCTTTTACGCTGTGCGGTATGCCATCGCTGGTCTGTTAAGTACGCCTGCCTCATATTCCCACAGGTGCTTGCATTCTGACGTCTGTAGCAAACAAGCAACGCCTAGCAAAACCGAGCTATAAACCGCTACACTTTTGTTTATATCTCTCCCTCTCATATGGCTACAGGGTAGCTAGCTTGTATTCCTTACCAACTGAAAATACACCTCGTCGTCATGGAAACAGACTGCGCTAAAGTAAACAGATGAACATCGGATCCTCATAAAACACAATATGCGTGTATAAACTTTACTCCGCGCTGCGGGTGCCGCATTTTTTTGGAAAATGGTTCAAGTTATTACAGAATAAACACTACATAATATACCAAGTACATATATTTAAGGCATAAAATACTATACATGTTGTAGGTCATCCAAAATAAACTTCGATCGCCAAATAAGGTTTAACATAAGTGTTTAACTGTTTAGATGCTTTAACTAGTAGATAAAGTAACGCAATTAATCAAAAAACTGATGTGTTCCATTCACATGACTTTCTCTACATCTCTGCGTAAAATTATTGTTAAAAAGCTTATGTTTCTAAATACTTCATGCTAATCGAGAAAAAAATAGCAGAAATAGTCTTCTTAATTGCTTTCTTGTAAGTAGAATCGCAATAAGGGAGTACCATAGGTTAAAATGATAGTCAAAAGCTGGTTTTTATGAGACTGAGGTTCCTTTGTTTGTATGGACAGGAGTCGACAAATTCCTGTATGAGAAAAATATAAGTTTCTTAAAGCTGAAACTAAAAACAAGGAATATCTAAAAAAAACGGTAAACTCCACGAAAAAGTGTGTGTTTTAACGTGCTCTACATTTTTTGTGTAGTAAGTTTCTGTCCATGTTTTACGGTTTAACAATTATGTAAAATTACGTAAATTTTATTCTGAATCAAGTAGTCTTACGAGGTTATTCCCAGAAAATTCAAGATATACATTTTACTTGTCAGGTAAATATCTTTAATACAATATGTTTTAATCAAAATTGTTAGAGCCATTTTTGAGAAAATCCAAATTTTCGAAATAAGTTCTATGTAAAGCGTAGTTTGGGATGGAGGGATTTTTCTTAAAACTATTGTATCGCATACCTGGAAGATACTAAACTTAAATACCAAGTTTGGTATTTCACCAACTTTTCGATTTTAGGTTATCATTTTCATAGACACACACACACACACACACACACTCATGGGCCTTTTCTGAAAATGTTTTTTATGGATACAGGGGACCCTAAAACATGCATTTCCGGTGGAATCTCGGTATCGAATTATGGGTGGAATTCAATACCTTCTCTATACACTATGTACATAGTAGAGAAAGTAAAAAAATTGGACTCCGAGATTTAACATGAAACGCACGTCTGAGACACTCTTAGTAACAAAATGATTTTTGTGTGTATATGTATCTGTGTAGAGCATAAGCTCCCCAAAAATGAAGAGTAGAATTCATACCATACTTGGTATTTATGTCAGTACCTAAAAAAAAAAATCTTGTGTGATCCCTTATTGTTAAAAGGCATATTTTTACTTTCTCTATACGAACTATGTACTATTTTATTTGTCAAGTAATATAATATACGATATTTTAATCAAAATCATTAGAGCCATTTTTTAGAAAAACAAAATTTTCGAAAAAGTTCCATGTAAAGGGTAATTTGGGATGTGGAGATTTTTCTCAAAATCTTCGTGTCGCATCCCTGGAAGTTACTAAACTTAAATGCCCAGTTTGGTATTTTAGCGGCTTCTCATTTTTGAGTTATCGTGTTCACAGACACACGGACACACTCACATTCTTCTGAAAATGCTTTTTTTTTTGGATACAGGGAACCCTAAAACATATATTTCCAGTGAAATCTTGGTATCGAATTTTTTGGTGGAGTGCAATACCTTCTCTATACACTATGTAGATAGTACGTATAGAGAAAGTAAAAATAGTTTCTGACCAACCAGAAAATGTTCACAGAAAAAGTTCTTAAAAGCAAAACGGGAGAAAATAAACCGGCATTCATTTGGAAAATAACAAACCACACGATTGGAGTCCACAAACTACAATCCTTAAGAGTATTACAAATTTCTTAAAAAAAAATTCCCTAAAAGATGTGTGAAAGCGTATCTGTCCATTCCGAAGTTGTAGGAGCTATAATTTGTTTTCTGCGAAGTGGTGCAGAGTTCACAGTACAAAATTATAGAAAATGTATCATTACTAAAATATAATATACCAACATAAATGTATGTTTTAGCTGCTGCAGAACAATTTTAGTTTTTATTGCTTCGAAGTTCGTACACTCCGCTGTCGACTGCTTTGGCTGTCTCTCTATTTTGACTGCACTCTTCGATACCTCTGAGAACGGCATCGACGAAATAGGCTTTTGGTGTCGTTGCTGTATACCTACCTGGCTTTGTTAGGGCTTTAGCACAGAGATTGTTAGTAGGAAGGCAGTTAGGTTTCTAGGTTGGGGTGTTAAGCAAATAGCGCTCTTTATACGCCTTAACGGCTACTTCTCCATTAGCAGTGTCTTTGCCGTTGCTCCCACTGTGTCCTATTCTGCCAAAATTGGTGTTAAATTTTGATAACTATTCCAGTAGAGAGAGGGGATAGAATTCTGCCAGTCAGTAAAAAAATAGGTTCGAATACATAAATAAGCAGGAAATATGAGACGAATTAGGAAATAAAATGTCTTTGTTTATACCGAGAAATAAAGAATGAATGGTCAGGAGAGTGAATTGGAAGATATTTGTAATAAACAAGAAAGAAAAGAATGACTTGGATGAAGACAAAAGGACTTCTGAAAAACATGAGAGGCAATGAATTAAAACGTTGTATTTTATGCGGTGAGAGCGACAGTGCTTTCCACTGTTTAAATGAATGCAAGGAGGTAAGAAATAGGAAAGATATTTGGGAACATAAATGAGATAGTGTGCACGGAGAGAAGGTAGAATGCAAACCTTCTCTATGGTTTTGTAGGAATAGCTTTTACAAGAGTAAATAGAGAAATTCAAGTAAATGCAATACATATTCGTTCTATATCCTTCCATATCTTATTAAAACACACAAGTTATATTAAATACAATTTTGTGGAGTTGACACTTTCCTAGATATTCCTAGTTTCAATTTTAAAATACTTAAACATTTCTCAAATGTAAAATTGTCATTCATTTTTCTTTACCCTGGTGAAGCAAAGAGAATGCAATATTTATGAATCACATAGCAACCAGCTCTTAAAATATTTCACCATCATTTTAGCCTAGTTCCCGCGAATCTACAAGGGAGTATGTAATAAAAGCACATCTGAAAATGTTTGTAACGACATAAGTGAATTAGATATAAAAATTTTAAAGCAGTTTTGTCATGCATTTCTTCCCGAGAAGTCATGGAAGGCGCATAACATTTCAAGGCCATCATATAACATGGTCTACTGCATTTTCTTTGCACTCATAACGAGATGTGTAAAAGTGTAAAGAAGTGTAAATAATTATACTGAATAATAAGGCTTTCTAACAATAGATTCCTCTTCATCCCCGGCATGCCCTTCTCATATAGAAGATTTACGACTCCCAGAATCTATAAGTCAATGCCCGAAGTCAAATGCCTGACGAGTAAAATGCGCGCTATGGATAAGAGTAAGGGTATTGACCCAATGATTAATATGAAAGCGAGGAATCAGAAGTGCCATAGTCGCCGTAACAAATGAACATCAAAGAGCATATTCTTCTGTATACTTCATGATAATCCAGATAAGCATCAGAAATTCTTAATTACTTGCTTCCTTGTAGGTCAATGAGGGAACAAACTAGGCTAAAATAAATGTCAAATCTCTTAAAAGCTGGTTACCATGTGTTTGAAATCTGTTTCCATGCAGGGCCATGAGTTTACAACTTTCTGTGTGAGATAATCTAAAATAAACAACAAGGAATATCTCAGGAATGGTAAATTCCACGAATAAAACGTAAATGCCATCAATTGTGTGTTTTAACGTGATCTACATTTCTTGTGTTGTAAGTTTCTGACTAACTCTTAGGGCTTACCAGTTACGCAAAATTCAGAGTAAAGAGGCTATTCTCACAAAATTCAAGATATACTTGTTATTTGCCATATAAAGATGTTTAATATACGGCATTTTAATCAAAATCAATAGAACAATTTTTGAGAAAATCAAATCTTTCAAAAGCTTTCTTCATGTAAAGAATATTTTGGGTTGGGGGGATTTTTCTCAAACCCTTTGTGTAGCAGCCACGAAATATACTAAACTTAAATGCCAGGTTTGGTATTTTACAGACTCTTTGTTGATGATGTATCGTGTTCAGAGACACACGAACACACATGTACAGACCTTTTCCAAATGCGTACAGAGAAAGTAACAAGTAGGTGATATGAAATGTATGCGAAATGGATGACAGGAAAAGGGATAATAAAGCATTTAGTAAAATGAATGGTGCGGGAAATCGGACTCTTGCCCGGACGTCACTTCCTCCACCCAAATCGCACATGCGATTCCCTGGGATTGAACCAAAGCTGCCTAAGTGAGAGGCGAATGGTTTAACTACTCTACCAAGGCGTCATCTTAAATAGCTTCTACAAAATTGAATAGAGAAAAGCATGTGAATGTAACACCTCATATTTGCTTGACTGAAATAATAGTTCACAGAAGCGTTATGAAATCTTAAAGGTAAAAAAAAGTCAATTAAGTGTTCTATGCCCTTTTTAAACAATAAACGCAGTATTATCACACGGCTAAAAGCAGTCTGTGGTTCTTAATTAAACTCATTTTGCTTTGAGTTTATCCAGACAGCCACCTTCTTCAATCCCGTGTTTTCATTAAGTTAATGCGAATTTCGTTTCTAAGAACCCACTTCTGCTATAAAGCATGTATTCCAGCTACGGCCGCTAGGAGCGCTGATTTCAATTGTATCGCCAGCCCAGACAAGATTCAATTGTCGAGGCGGAAAATTTATATTAGGTATTTCCTTTGTGTGAGCTTCCGACATTTTCTTACGGTATTATGCGAGAAAGGAGAGGGGAGTATAATAAAACGCTCTGCAGTGTGAGACACAGGCTCTATCGACGTTCCTGAAATTGGAATGTATTTCATCTCAAATATATTTGTATAACCCATGTGGGCGCGGTTATCGTATTTTATGCTTCCGTTTTTGGACGTTTATAGTTATACATTGATACCTTAAAATACATTACATCTTAAGATGAGAAACGTTGATTAGGTGCTTTTAAACAGCTCATAGTACAGTTTAACTTTCTCTATCACATATGTACAATGTACTTAGTAGATAGAGAAGGTATTGTATTTCACCCAAAAATTTGATACTAAGATTTCACCGGAAATACATGTTTTAAAACTCTGTGAATAAAACAATCTCTGCAATAAATGATTACTAAAAAGCTTATTCTTCTATATACTTAATACGAAACGAAAAAAATATAGCAGAAAGGTTCTTATTACTTGCTTTCTTGGAAGTAGACAGGAAATAAGGGAATACCATAGGCTAAATCAATATTCAAATCTTTTAAGAGCTGGTTTCTATGTGATTGAAGTTCCTTTGAATCAACAGGAGTTGACAAATTCCCGTATAAAAAATTATAAGTTTTTCAAGCTGAAATATCTCAAAAACGGCCAACTCCATGAAAAAATGTATGTGACATAAATTGTGTGCTTTTATGAGTTCTACATTTTTGTGAGGTAAGTTTTTGTTTATCCATTACGGTTTCCCTTTTGTACAAAATTCCTCAAAATTCATACAGAATAAACATATCTTCAGAGGCAATTCCCAGAAAATTGAAGATATACTTTGTCAGGTAAATATCTTAAACATAAGAGGTTTTAATCAAATCTGTTAGGGCTATTTTTAAGAAAATCAAAATATTCGATTTTTGTTCATATAAAGGGTAGTTGTATTCTGAAATAAATATCCAGTTTGTTATTTAACGGACTTTTCGTTTTTGAGCTATGCTACCCACAGACACACACACACACACACAGACATATACACGGACATTTTTCTAAAAAAGTTTTTCTTGAATACAGGAGACCATAAAATGTGATTTCCGGTGAAATTTCGGTATCGAGTTTTTGGGTTGAATAAACCTTCTCTATACACTATGTACATAGTACGTGCAGAGAAAGTGAAAACAAGAGTTTTTACAAAAAGGTTTGTGCCTGTTTGTGTCTTTCAAAGATGCGACAGGAGGTTTTTCAAGGTAATCCCCTTGGATAGAACATTTTTCTCAAAAATGAATCAAACTATCTTAATTAAAGTATCTAATATTAAAGATATTTACGTGAAAATAAAATGTATATCTGGAATTTCCTGAAAATAACCTCTGAAGCCCTCTTCATACTGGATGAGTTTTGCATAACTGGTAAACATAAGAGATAGATAAAAAACTTACTACACGAAATATTTAGATCTCGTTAAAATATACAGTTTATGTTTCAATGTTACTTATAATTAACTTAAGCGAAAAGTTTTCTTTCGTTTAGTCTCTTTTGTTTTTACTCCTGGCCATGTAAAAAGAGGCGAACTTCAATTTTTCACATAGTGGCTAGCTTTTAAAGCATTTGACTACCACATTAGCCTAATGTATCCCTTTGTTTCCCTTTTTCTTAGAAGGAAGCAAGAAATAAGACAAATCTGCTAATATGTTTCTGGATTACTATGATATAGATAATATAATACACTTTTGTAAGGAAAGTTTGTTATAGAACAACTAGAGAGAGTCATGTGAACGAATACGTCAGAGTTCTTAAAATTACATTTCTTAGTATCCTTGTAACAGATTGTTCGTTTAAAATATTCCTAACATAGATAGTATTGCTTTAAAAAATTATTTTACATCACAAACAGCGCCTAATTTTAATAATTAATTTAAAAACTAATTTATAAGAAATATCAAAATTCCAAAATTTATTCACTACACTGTTCCGCGGTGCTTTGGAAATAATTTTCAGACTGTTATCTATATTACTTTCTCTACACGTACTATGTACATTGTGTATAGAGAAGGTATTGTAATGCACCCAAAAATTCGATACCGAGATTTTACCGGAAATACATATTTTGGGTCCCACTGAATCCAAAAAAAGCATTTTTAGAAATAGGTCCGTGTGTGTGTGTGCGTGTGTCTGTGTGTCTGTGAACAGCATAGCTCAAAAACGAAAAGATCATTGAATACCAAACTTGGTATTTAAGTTTGGTATCTTCCAAGGATGCGACAAGAAGATTTTCAAGAAAATCCCCCACCCCAACTATCCTTTACATGCAACATTTTTCGAAAATTTTGAATTTTTTAAAAATAGCTCCTACGATTTCGATTTAAATATCGTATATTAAATATATTTACCTGACAAATAAAATGTATATCTTGAATTTTCTGGGACTGGCCTCTGAAGGCTACCTGGGTGAATTTTACTGAATTTTGCATAACTAGCAAACCGTAAGAAATAGACAAAAATTACCACATAAAAATGTCATATACATTTTTTTTCGTGGAGGTAATCGCTTTTGAAATATTCATTGTTTTTGGTTTCAACTTTGAAAAACATACTTTTCTCATACAGGAATTTGTCAACTCCTGACCATACAAATAAAGGAACTATAGTCACATAGCAACCAGCTTTTGACTCTCACTCTAATCTATGATACTCCCTTATTTCACTTCTACTTACAAGGAAGCAAGTAATAAGACTGTTTCTACTAATTTTTCTTGATTAGATGAAGTAAATATTAGCATAAGCTTTTTAACAATAATTTGTTACAGAGATGTAGAGAAAGTCATGTGAATGGAACACATCAGATATTTTTTCAATGTGATGAACACGGGAAGGATTATTATTTTTTGGGAAAATAACAAATTTGAACCTAGTAACCGGATTTAAAGTTTGATAGTGTCATTTAACCAGAGTAGTATTTTAAAATGGCTTCCAAAACATATGCTGCATTCCACCCTAGGAGAATAGAATTTTCAAACACGTACTTTAAGGAATGGTGTATTCTTTTCACCAAAAAATAAAAAAATTGTCATTATTGACCAAAATCGCTAAAAAAAAAAAAAAAAAAAAAACCCACTTCTGTGTCACAATAACAAGTTCAAGTTGTCGTTACTCACTAAAATATTATAAGGCGAATCCCCGAATGAGCCCGCCAAATTGGTAATGAGCCAAGCGCGGTGGTTATGCACTATCGGGTTTGTAACTTGTAACAAATATACGGACCGGAATCATTGCACGCAGTAATAATACCAATCTCGAAATGCACACTGTTTTATTAAGCTAAGTCCCTCCTACACCATGACTACCCCACAAAAGTTCCTATGTTCCACTTTGCTAAATTTTAAACAATTTGCTCGTTTCTGATACAACTTTTTTTGCCTTGCTAAATTCTAAATATTCTTGTTCTTTTCCAATTTCCAGAGATTTGTCTCCGTGCGTTTTCAAACATCCTTTAGATTTCTGAATGTACTAATTCTCATGAAATGCACCTTAAACTAGTGGGTTTCTCGCGACCGATTTTACTGGAACACGCAATTGTCCCGGAACCTCTGACTTCGACCTAATTACCTCTTTCCAATATAGCTTTCCTGCTAGTGACTTTTACTTCTTAATTTTAATATATGAAAATATTTATTTCGATTACTTTTAAGATAGCTCATTACTTTTAAATAAGAAAACAGATACTATATCGAAAGTCATTCATTAAATCCTGAGCTCATTTGAACATCATTTTGCCATTGCATTCATTGAAAGAAAACCAACACTGTATAATGACCCGATTTCTCTTCTTATACTTTGAAACAAAACAAAGGATTGGACATTATTAATATAATAATTAATAATTATAACAAACCTTCCCTTATCTTTTGGAATCCAAGCACTAGTTTCGCAATAAATTTGTCAGTTTCTTTTTGGTCTCAGTTTCTTTTAGATGTTGTTTAATTACTTTGTTATGGTTACTGCTACTAGGTGGATTGTGTACTAAGGTATTGCTAACTACTGGAATAAAAAAAAATGTGTTAAGAGAGTTAATTGGTGGTATATCAAAATTCATTGCATGATTTTTGTACTTTAATATAAATATTTTCTCTCAAAACATTAAACCTAAGGGTCCATTTAAGTGTTTTAATAATTTAACATCTGGACTTATTTCATGATTAACTTTCCAAAAATATTCTGCCACAGCTGTTTTATCAATTTCTTTTTATTTGATATTCCTAAAGTGTTCTTTTGCTCTGGTTTCTAAATGAGGTTTAGTCTTACCCACATAAATAATCACAATTTAAACAATTTAATTGATAAATACCAGATTTTTTTGAAACTTCATCCTTTTTAGAAAACTGAAACAAATTTTTATACAGTATTTATTTTGAGGTACCAATAGTATACCATGCTCTTTGAAAATCATTCTGAATTGTTTATTTGCCTAAGGATGATAAGTAACTTTTTTTTAAAAATGTTATTATCTTTTTAAATTTAAAAGGATTGAACGTTTATCTTGATCAACAAAAAGTAATTAAAGACGGGAATAAGCCATATTAAGAATAGTTTGTAGAAGACCGAGTAGAGAAAGACACGTGAATGGAACCATGGATTTTTTCTAATTTTCTCTCTCTCTCTCTCTCTCTGGTAGGTATGAACATTTTAATTTTTCAGTAGCTACTAAAAATATGCCTGATGTGTTTCACCTATATAACTTTCTCTTTTTTCTTTCGTTTATTAGTGGAAATTTAAGTTATTCTTACAAAAGTTTATATTTCTGACTACTTCGCTTTTAATTGATATTAACTCTTTGGAGAAATAGCTACCATATCTATTTCGTTAAGCATACAAATGGAACAGCGATATTAATATGTTTAATAACTGGACGCTATATATTTTCATTGATATTCCACATTCTATTCACGAGAAACATCTGAACATCCAAATCACTTTGAAAGAATGACTAGGTGGTGAACAGTTCGAATAATTAATAAGGCACAAAGAGTTATTCAAAATTGTATTCTAAAGAAATTTAGTCGAATAAATAATACAGCATGAATACAAAAATAGTGTTCTTTTAAAATACCATCATTATTTAGTTTTGAAACCCAGTAAGTAGAAAAAAGTATAAAGATGTCAAACTGAAAAATAAGATACCTGATTTTTTATTTAAGATACTAGGCTTATAAATTACATTTTGAAGGAGTATTTATTTAAATAAATTAAAATATATTCATATCAAAAGTATCTAAGCTAATTAAATGTTGTTGCACACTGCAGATGAGTGTCAAAAGTTGATAGAACAAAATGATTTTTTCATTTTCAAGCTCACTAATAGATCGAATCTTTAAAACAATAATAATATTTTATTGATAGCTATTTACACTGTTATTCTCATAAACATGTCTTGCAATGTAATTCATGGGCAATATAATTAATAACAGGTATAGCTTTATTAAACCTGAGCTAGGTTGCGTAACATAGAGCATTAAAACTCTCCCGCTCGCCTGCAGGGTAGGCATCTACTTCAGCTTTGCAGTATGCGGGTAATCTGTACACCAGGGCGCTAACTCTGCGCGGTATTGGAAATTCCATGCATTATAAACACGCGTTTCACTGCAGAAACTATGGTAGTTAACCGTTTACCTACATTTACTGAATTTGGATATCACGCTTTCTTGTTTTGATTTCCGATAAGCTGAAGATCACGTGAAAATACGAGCCTAAGCCGTTACAAGAGGTGCTGTCAGATGATGTATTTTGTGCCGGTAAAATGGGTGTCAAATTACGTCTATGATGCAAAAAATCTTATGTGAACCATTTACATCACTTTCTCTACATCTAGGCAACAAATTACTGTTGAAAATCTTCTTTTTCTAACTACTTAATGCTAATCGAACAAAATTAGCAGAAATAGTCTTACTTGCGTAGAGGCGAAATACGGGAGTACCATATGTTAAAGTGATAGTCAAAAGCTGGTTGCTATGTGACTGAAGTTCCTTTATTTGTATGGATAGGAGTATATAAAGTCCTGTGTGACAAAAGTGTAATTTTTTAAAGCTGAAAACAAAAACTAGGAATATCTCAAAAACGATCAACTCCACAACAAAAATGTATATTACATAAATTGTGTGCTTTAACGTGCTCTACATTTTTTGTGTGGTAAGTTTTTGTCCATCTTTTACGGCTTAGTAGCCATGCAAAATTCCGTAAAATTCATCCAGAATAAAGTTTCCTTCAGAGGCTATTCCCAGAAAATTCAAGACATACATTTTATTTATCTTTAATATACGATATTTTAGTCAAAATCGTTAGAACCATTTTTTAGAAAGTCAAAATTTTCGAAAAAAGTTCTATGTCAAGGGTAGTTTGGGGTGGGGGCATTTTTCTCAAAAGCTTCATGTCGCACCCCTGGAAGATATAAACTTAAATATCAAGGTTGTATTTTAGCTACTTTTCGTTTTTGAGTTATCGTGTTCACAGACACACACGGACTTTTTTCTGAAAATGCTTTTTTTTTTGGATACAGGGGGTACTAAAACATGTACTTCTGGTGAAATCTCGGTGTTGAATTTCTTGGTGGAATACAATACTTCTCTATCCCTATGTACATTGTACATATGGGGCTAGAGAAGGTAAAAATGGGCATATATGTTCTGTGCTTAGGCTGAAGAACACTTTATGCAGTTTTATTAATTTCTGCAATTAAAAAATAAGTTTTTTGTTCTAAATTGCAGCATATAGAATTATTACTGCATTTTTTCTATGAGATGACAGATAAAATAACAGAAATAATTTCTCACTTTACTGTTACTTGACTTTCCTTTCCACTATTTGCTAATCTCACATCTTTAAACAAATCTTGCTCTAAAATGCATTCTTTCACCTATTTCATGTTAATCTAGCAAAATCTTTGCAGAAATAGCTTTATTACACATTTCGTTAGAGGTAAAGGTGAATACAGAGGTTAAAGCGATAGCAACAACTGAAAAGAAACATAGATAGCTTCAAACCTAAGATAACGAATGTTTCGAAAAACATATAAATAATTTGTAGGTTTCATTAAAAATTTTAACAAATATTTTTCTATCTTTTAAGCTTTATTAGTTATTCATTCAAAAAATCGACTTCACAGGCATATCCTGTGAAAAAATATATTATGCAACTAGAGTATAATGGTAGCAATTAAGATTCGAATATGTTTATTTTACGCTTGTCCGAGTCAATAAGTGCATTAAGCTTACCTTTCGCAGTGAAACATCTAATAGCGCTGTGGTGTATGCGCAGACGTAAAAGTATTTATTTTATTCTGATCTCCACCTTAACACAATGCTCGATGATACACGTTTCTTAACTTTTTGGCAATTAGTCATTTCGTGTGCCGCTACAGACATCTCCAGCGGTGTAAGTTGGATCTCACTGTCACTTGTGTCCGACATGTTTACTTTTCCTGAACTCGCGCTAGTGGTTCTTCGTTGAACATATGAGAATGGTCGATAGTTGCGCTTTCAACAGCTGGTGTGTGGTAGTGTTAAGAAATGTGCGCAGAAGCGAAAGTTGATACGTTAATATATGGAAGCCAAGCGCTCTCATATCTAGTGATTATTTTTTGTTAGTGAAAGTAAATATATACCATATTGAGTTATTGATTATGTGGTAAATGAAAAATTATTTACACAAAGTAATTAGCTTGCAAGTGTTCTGTGAATATAAGAAGATTGAATCTAATGTGTATTTTAAGTATAATTTCATTTATGATCAGAACTATTTATTTAAAAAAAAATCTTGTGTGTTCCATTCACATGACTTTCTCTGTATCTCAGTAAAAATTATTGTTAATAAGCTTATCTTTTATTTATTTCATGCTAATCGAGAACAATTAGCAGAAATTGCCTTAAGTATAAATTTTCAAAGCTGAAAACAAGAAAAAGAAATATCTCAAAAATGATTAACTCCAAGAAAAAAATGCATATATCATAAATTGTGTGTTTTAACGTGCTCTACATTTTTGAGTGTTAAGTTTTTGTCCATCTCTTACGGTTTAGTAGTTATGTAAAATTCATCCATAACGAATTAGTCTTCACAGGCTATTACCAGAAAATTCAAAATATACATTTTATTTGTCAGGTAAATATCTTTAGTATATGATATTGTAATCAAAATCGTTAGTCATTTTTTAGAAAATCAAAATGTTTGAAAAAAGTTCCATGGAAAGGGTAGTTTGGGGTAGGGGGTTCTCAAAATCTTCGTGTCGCATCCCTGGAAGATACTAAACTTAAACACCAATTTTGGTATTTTACCGACTTTTCGTTTTTGAGATATCGTGTTCACAGACACACGGACACACACACGGACCAAAAATACTTTTTTTTGGATACAGGGGGCCCTAAAACATACATTTCCGGTGAAATCTCGGTATCGATTTTTTGGTGGAGTGCAATACCTTCTCTTTACACTATGTACATAGTACGTATAGAGAAAGTAAACATTCAAAAATGATAATTGGATTGCTACGTGTATGAAAAAGGAGTTGTTCTTTCTAGTATACTGCATCCCCAAGCGTTGTATACGCATATTTAAATGTTCACTAAGCGAAAATAGCTTATGAAATAAATATTATATGTACCATAAGTAATTTATTTATGGATAAAAGGAAGTCTGTATTATATACTTCCTTAAAGAATGTTTAATAAGGAGAAACATGTAGAATAAGCTTTGAGCCTTTATAAGAGCTGAATAGACGCTCAAACTTTGTCATTCCTTATTGGTCAGTCTTCATGTGATCTTCAATGCTCGGCACAAGAGTAGCGTCCTATGGGAACGCGTGCTGTTACTACGCTTGTAGAATGCAATCTTAATTTATCTGTGCCATCCTACAGTGTTAATAATTATTATATCCAGTGCTATTGAAGAATATATAAGAACATCTTACCAGTGAAACCTGTGTATCACTTACAAGTATTTTATTAGCTGTACTGCATTATCTCTCTCAGGGCCACGACCCTGAGGAGTAATAATACCTATTACAGTGAATAATACTAAAAAGAATCTCACCAGCTCATAAATTGTCACCAAACCGATGAGCAAAAAGGATTTACTAACAAAGTATTCACTGTTACATGTTGATCTCCTGATTGTTGGAAATGTTTACTTTAATGAAGAGGTGGACTTTAATGAAGAGGTGAACTTTAATAAGCTAAATAAAAGAGCATCAACCAGACGTATAATTACTAGCTTCAGTCATGCGTATTAAATCTGCAGAAACTTAGAATTTTATCCAATATAGCTAGAAACTTTTTGAGAAACACAAAATAAAGAAAAACGATCATTGTAAAGAGTAGTTTAAAGTGAAGGAATTTCTTCAAATCTTTACCTCACATCCCTAGAAAATATTAAAATTAAATCCAGGACTTATCAAGTATTCCATTATTTAATTATGCTGTTCACGGACAGGCTCGCGCATAACAAACTTTCTCTAATAAGTTGGATTTGTTGACGCCATTATATTTTTATCTGTTCTCTCTTCTACAAACTACTCTTACGAAAGCTTCTCTCTGAAATTGAAATTCCAGACTGTTTGCATGATAACGAGAAAAAACAAATAGCGACTTACCAATTGAAAAGAGTATAAATATTCTAAACAAAATCAACAAATATTTTGTAAATAATTAACGACACAATTAATTTATTTTAAATACATTGTGCACTTTAATGAGATTTACATTTAATGAGCAGTAGGATTTTGTTCTAAATTCACGACTTACCAATTACAAAAATGCATCCAAAATGAAGTGAACTCTGCAAGCTATTTGCAGGAAATTTCAAAATATTAATTGTATCAGTAATAGGAATGTCTTAAAGAGATTGGTATTTCATCAACACCTCACAGACCTTTATGATAATTATTTTTACTTTCTATACACGTAGTATATACCTAGTATATAGAAGGTATTGTATTCCACCCAAAAATTCGATACAGAAATTTCACCGAAATACATGTTTTGGGTCCCCTGAATCCAAAAAAAGAAAAAAACATTTTTGGAAAAACGTTCGTGTGTGTGGTGTGTGTATGTGTGTCTGTGGAGAGCATAGCTGAAAAACAAAACGACCGTTAAATGTCAAACTTGGTATTTAGGTTTAGTATCTTCCAAGGATGTGACACGAAGATTTCACAAACTACCCTTTACAAGGAAAAATGTTCGAAAATTTGATTTTCATAAAAACGGCTCTAACGATTTTGATTAAAATCCCGTATATTAAAGTTATTTACATCCCAAATAAAATGTATATCTTGAATTTTCAGGGAATAGCCTCTGAACACTTCTTTATTCTGGATGAGTTTTGCCGAATTTTTCATAACTGCTAAACCGTAAGAGATAGACAAAAACTCACAACTCAAAATGTAGATCTCGTCAAAATACACAATTTATGTTCTTTACGTTTCACTTGTGGAGGTAACCATTTCCTAGATATTCCTTGTTATTGGTTTCAATTGAGAAGTACTTACACTTTTCTCAGTCAGGAAGTGTCCGTTTTTCTTTTGTTCTACTCCTGGTCAAGCAAAGAAGTGATTTACAATGACAATTGCACAACGATAGCTTTTAAAACGTATGACTACCACTTTAGCTTAATACATTTCCTTAATTTCCTTCTACTTATAAGGAACCAAGTAAAAATAACATACTGCTAATGTTTATCTCGATTAGTATGGTGTTGACAGAAGAATAATCTTTTGTAAGAAGTTTTTAGAGTAGCTAGAGAAAGTCATGTGAGTGTAACACATATTTCTACTTTTTCTATGCGTACTATGTATACAGCGTATATAGAAGATATTCCACTCCACCCAAAAATTCGAAACCGAGATTTCACCGGAAATGTATGTTTTAGGGTCCCCTGTAAACAAAAAAGAAGGAATTTTCAGAAAAAGGTCCGTGTGTCTTTGAACACGATAACACAAAAACGAAAAGTTGGTAAAACACCAAACTTAGCATTTAAATTTTGTATTTTCCAGGAATGAGACACAAAGATTTTGAGAACATCCCCCCAACTACCCTTTAAATGGAACCTTTATCGAATATTTATGTTTTCTCAAAAAATGGCTGTAACGATTTTGATAAAAATACCTTATATTAAAGATATTTACTTGACAAATAATATGTACATCTTCAATTTTATGGGAGTAGTCTCTGAAAACTACTTTACTCTGGATGCATTTTACGGAATTTTGCATAACTGCTAAACCGTAAGAGATGGAACAAAACTTGCCACACAAAAAATGTAGAGCGCGTTAAAAGCCACAATTTATACTATATGCATTTTTATCATGGAGTTGATCGTTTTGAGATATTCCTGAATTTTGGTTTCAGCTTTGAAAAACTTATGCTTTTCTCGTACAGGAATTTGTCAACTCTTGTCAATACAAACAAAGGAACTTGAGTCACATAGCAACCAGTTTTTGACTATCATTTAACCAATGGTACTCCCTTATTTCGCTTCTAATTATAAGGAAGCAAATAATAAGACCATTTCTGCTAATTTTTTCTCAATTAGTATTAAGTAAATGGAAGCATAAGAGTTTTAAAAATAATTTATTGCAGAGATGTAGAGAAAGTCATGTGAATGTAACATACCAGATCTTTTTTTAATTCAGGGAGCCTCAAAGCTTATATTTGCAGTGAAATGTCGTTATCAAAATTTTGCTTGGGACACAATAATTCCTCTTAGTGGACAGAGAATGTAATGAGTATTTAAGAATATAAATAGGAACACACACTTATAACGTACCGAGAAGTTGTTGGTTTATTTTATGTTTGCACGAGACTGTTTTTGTATTTCTGTATCAGGAAGCATTGTTGCGTTAAATTTAGATTTAGTTTGCGCTCCAATTTCAGTTTACACTCCCTCTTTGTGTCTCTCTTCCTTCCTCTCTCCATCCGTTATTTCCTCTATACATTTTTTCCTTTCTTTGTAATTCACTGGTTGCCGGAGATCACTACCTGTTTTTGTAACTATCATGGCATTATTAAATGCGATTGCTAGAGCCTAATATTTGCCTATTTTGTTCCTTTGTTTATAATCGTGGGTTTTGTTCCTACAACTGCTTTTTATGCTTACTGTAGTAAATTATATTAATTTTATATCACATATAATTGTTTGAACCCACAGTACGTGCATTTTTGTGGCTTAATTGAAGGTCTGAGAATCATAGTGGGCCATCTCCATGCGAGGTCAAAGTTGAGCTGCTGCCATCTGTCGGTATAGTCTATGGTTATACATCTTATATTGCAGTGGGCCATGTCCAGCATTTCCCGTTTACAAACAGTAGAGCATCAAAATATCCGTCTAAATGAAACTACAACTTGAGGGGCTCAGTGCCAGAGGGAGCTATCCCACATATTGTGAAAAAATGACTTTTTTTTGTTTTTAGACAGCTTCTGCCGTCTCTCATGTCTGTAGAAATCTTGGTAATATTAACTGTTTTAGAGTGCCATCTACAGTAACTTACAGAAACTGTGTCATTTTCCAAAGTGAGAAAGTTTGTGCCAGATGGGGATATCCCACAATGAAGTTGCCTGCTATTCAAAGAAAAATGCCACCAAACTTACAGAACTTTAACTATTTTAATAGTATTGTTTATTGTTTAAACTATAGGCAAAGAAATAATGATTTTAGGCCTTAATACGTGAAACATAATAATATGTAAGATTATTATTAAACCTTAAGAATGTTGTGTAAATAGTTGAAATTTTAGGCATTATCCTATGCTGCAGATTATTCTGTTTTTCAAAATGGAGGTAAATAGTATAGCCAGTGAAGGAAACGAATATGCAAGCAAAACATATGGAAAAAAGTTGCTGCTAAACGAAAAAGAAACAATGGTGAGGAATATGAATAATATCATGTTTAGTTTCTCTCTCTGCATAAGTAAATTTTTAGTAAATAATATGGTTTTCAGTGCTAAATAAATTAAAAAACTGTTAAATATTACTTTTTTGTATTTTCTAGGACATTTCAAAATGTGGATCAAATAATGGATTTAAAAAAGTTGTACCTTAATATTACATTTTTCACCAAATCAACAACTCTAATAAAACTCCTTTTTTTCTCAAATTTAGCTATTTGTGGGATAGCTCCCTCTGGCGCTGAGCCCTTCAATTGTGTTAGAGTCAGAATGGTCCAAATTCATGTAGCAAATCACGCGTATGATGATCTTATGTCCATGCTACCATTTATTCCTCCACTGAATCATGATTTTTACAAGAGTTTCTCTATACGAACTATGTACATAGTGTATAGAGAAGGTATTGTATTCCACCCAAAAATTCGATACCGAGATTTCAATACATGTTTTGGGCCCCCTGAATCCAAAAAAAAAAAAAAAGCATTTTTACAAAAAGGTCCGTGTGTGTGTGTGTCTGTGGACAGCATAGCTCAAAAACGAAACGTCCATTAAGAACCAAATTTGGTATTTAGGTTAGGCATCTTCCAAGGATGCGACACGAAGATTTTCAAGAAAATCCCCCCAAACCCAACTACCCTTTGTATGGAACTTTTTTCGAAATTTTTGATTTTCTCAAAAATGGCTCTAACGATTTTGATTAAAATACCGTATGTTAAAGATATTTACCTAATAAATAAAATGTATATCTTGAATTTTCTGGGAATAGCCTCTGCAGACTACTTTCTTTATTCTGGATGAATTTCACGGAATTTTGCATAACTGATAAACCGTAAGAGATGGACAAAAACTTAAGAAAAAAATGTAGAGCACATTAAAACACACAATTTATGTTATATAGATTTTTTTCGTGCAGTTGATCGTTTTTGACATATTCCTTGTTTTTGGTTTCAGCTATGAAAAACTTATACTTTTCTCATTCAGAAATTTGTCAACTCCTGTCCATACAAACAAAGAAACTTAGTCATATAGCAACCAGCTTTTGATTATTAGTTTAGCCTATAGTACTCCCTTATTTCCCTTCTGCTTACAAAGAAGCAAGTAATAATAAGACTATTTCTGCTAATTTTTTTCTCGATTAGCATGAAGTAAATATAAGCATAAGATTTTTAACAATAATTTGTTGCAGAGGTAGGAAAAGTCATGCGAATGAACCACATCAGATTTTTCATAAATATAGGGTTACTACAAAAGAAATGGACAACTTCAACTGCCTGTAAAACAAAAACTATTAGAGATAGCAACCTAATTATTTTGGAGGTATGTTGAGAAACTCAAAGTTTCGTTTGTTACTATTGGTAACGCTGTAATGTTTTGTTTGTTGTTGCAGAAGCTGAAATGGCGGAAAATCCTGTGGAAAAGGCATATTGCGTGTTGGAATTTGCTAGAACGCAATCAGCAACTGTTGTCCAACGACATTTTAGAACACGTTACCACAAAAATGAAATGATGCGCTCACAAAAACCAGCATCGTCTTCATCATGTCGCATCATGTCGATGCAAAAGTCACGCCGTATGACCTTATCTTCTTCACTCAGAAACTGCAACATCTGTAATCTGTAAGGCATCATGTGCAGTCGCTTCCGCAAGATTTTCCATACAGTTTGTTGTGGAATTTGTAATTGCATGCTTGCCCTAGATGTCGATTTCTGTGGGCTTCTTATGTAGGCAGAACGAACACGTTCAACGTTTTCTTCCGAAACTCTTGGTCTTCCCGAGCTCTTACCTTTGCACAAACATCCCGCTGTCTCGAATTTTCTATACCGGTCGTAGATTGACTTTCTAGTCGGTGGCGTTTTGTGGTAACGTGTTCTAAAATGTCGTTGGACAACAGTTGCTGATTGCGTTCTAGCAAATTCCAACACGCAATATGCCTTTTCCACAGGATTTTCCGCCATTTCAGCTTCTGCAACAACAAACAAAACACTACAGCGTTACCAACAGCAACAAACAAAACTTTGAGAGTTTCTCAACATACCTCCAAAATAATTAGGTTGATATCTCTAATAGTTTTACAAGCAGTTGAAGTTGTCTATTTCTTTTGTAGTAACCCTGTACAATGGATGTATTATATATCCCACATTGGCGAAAACACAGTACCGCTTTAAATTGACTAGACCCATTACAAACGTAATAATAAGTTATTCAAAATTATATAACATCCTTAATAATTACTTAGAAACGAACAATAGGCGTTTCTGTAAAAGAATTAAAAACTATCACTGCCTAAAGAGTGCAAATTTTAAGAATTATTGTTTGCGATTTATATTCCACTGAAAACAGTGAAATTCATTAAAGTTAATATATGACAACTGGTTATTTGATATTTCTGAACAGAAATATATGGACAAAATAGTAATGAAAAAGAATATGAATCCTTTATTAGTTTTTTCTTTTCTTTCCAATAAGAAGTTTAAATTCTTCTACCATGTCATTATATATATTTTAATTCGTAAAATAATAAATGACAATATTTCAATGTTTATCATTACTGTTAGTGTCATTATATTACATATTTTCTACTTGTAGATTATGAGAAACATTTTCAAGTATTAAATCGCCATTCTCTATCTGTTTTACAAGCACTATTCTTACAGAAAAGCAATCTTCTATCTACTTCACGTTAATCAATATCAGTATTAGCAGAAATTGTCATACATTTATTTGCTTCCTGGTAAGTATAAGGGAAATAAGAGAATACACTTGGGTAAAACTGCGCTATGCGATAATATTGATTTCCAGTTCTACTTGCATGATTAGGAGTAAAAGTGTAAGTTTTTAAAACTGAAACGACTAACTAGGTATATCGGAAATGGTTAACTCCGCAAGCAATGTTTCCGATATAAATTTTAGATTTTAACAAGATCTACACGTTTTTTTTAGTAAGAATTTTGTCTATCTCTTATGGCTTATAAGCTTATGATACAATTTCAGTTGAAACTAGAAAAGAAATATATTTGTAAATTCAAAAAGTTAAAAATGTGAAAAATTTGCAATGTTGTTGCTTTCTTAATATGATCTTATATAACATCACGAATGTAGTTCAGAAAGTTCAACTATGTGTTGTATATATGTGCTGAAAATTTCAGCCTTCTAGCTCTCATGCTTTCTGAGAAAATGTACATAAGTTTCCAAATTGCTGTTTTGAGAAAACTGAATTTACAGGAACAAATCTTCTAAAAAGGGGCATTGCGTAACAGCTTTAAAGAATTTCAAACTAGCATTTAAATTATATTTAAATTAATTAAAATCCTCTTAATTCCTAAAAGGTCTACATTTTCTTAAACTAGAAATAATAGAGGTTTTATTAATGTCTAAAATAGAAAATGTTATTACTTTATGTATACGTACCAAGTACATAGTGTATAGAGAAGGTATTGTAATGCTCTCAGAAATTGGAAATCGAGATTTCATCGGAAATACATGTTTTGAGACCCCTGGATCCAAAAAAAGCATTTTCAGAAAAATGTCCCTGTGTGTGTGTGTGTCTGTGGGCAGCATAGCTCAAAAACGAATAGTCGTTAAAAACCAAACTTGGTATTTAGGTTTGGTATCTTCCAAAGGTGCGACACGAAGATTTTCAAGAATATCCCCCACCCCCAACTACCCTTTACATGGAACTTTCTTCGAAAATTTTATTTTTTTTAAAATGTCTCTAAAGATTTTTATTAAAATAATGTATATTAAAAATTGTTCACCTGACAAAATGTATATCTTGAATTTTCTGGGAATAGCCTCTGAAAACTGCTTTATTCTAGATGAATTTTACGGAATTTTACATAACTGCTAAACCATAAGAGATGGAGAAAAACTTACCTCATAAAATATGTAGAGCATTTTAGAACACACAATGTATGTTATATGCATTTTTTTTCGTGAATTTGATCGCTTTTGAGCTTTTCCTTGATTTTAATTTCAGCTTTGAAAAACTTACACTTTTCTCATACAGAAATTTTTCAACTCCTGTCCATGCAAACAAAGGAACTTCAATCACATAGCAACCAGCTTTTGACTGTCACTTGAACCTATGGTACCCCCTTATTTCGCTTCTACTTACAAGGAAGCAAGTAATAAGAGTATTTCTGCTATTTTGTATCGATTAGAAAATAGAAGCATGGGCTTTTTAAAAATAATTTGTTACAGAGATGTAGAGAAAGTCATTTGAATTGACCACTTCAGTTTTTTGCCGATGAAATCTTGATATCGAATTTTTGGATGGAGTATAATACCTTGTCTTTGCGCTACATGTGCGCTAGAGAAAGTAAAAATAATAATTTTGCAAAGAAGGAGGGGTAAGTAAGTTACTTTAAATCATTGAAAGTTTAAAAAGCCTCCTGTATTAGATTGTTAAGCTAGTTAGTACAACGCATGCTCGAAGAAAGAATCACGCACGAAGAAAACACATTTTTCACGCCGAGTATCTCTCATAGCAATAGAGGAGGGAGTACCAAGTCCTGACTTGAGGATTTACTCTGCCCACTCTGATGGGTTCTCCTGTGTTAAAGCCGAAAACACATGGCGAACATTTAACACCAGGGTAACAATGGCACTGTAGCTTCCCTTTATCCGCCCCCTCACCACTTTCACACCCCCTGCAATAACACAGCATTGTTGAGGCTTGTTTATGTTCCGTATTCCTCACAGGCTCTCAGAGCTAAACAAAGGATAGCCCCAGACCTGGCCAGTGTTCATTGTCGTGTTTAAAATTACTCGGCAGGTAACAACGGCAATAATCATCGGCTGTGTGTAATAACACTGCAATAATGCATGCACAATTATCAAGTCTCTGCTAATGGCGCCTATTAAAATAGAGCACTGGCATTCATTCTAGACTCTTTGTTATTAAATTAACATTCAGATTATAATATTGGATTAAACTCGAATACAGAATTGCTCTTATCTGATAAATTGTAGCCAGGAAGTGAATCATCTCATTTTATTTCACATTTCATGTAGTATAATGGTAGAAATGAAATATCTCCGAACAGTAAAAGGATATACCAGACAAGATCACATTAGAAACTACGACATAAGGAGAGAATTGTATCTTGTATATCAGCGTATGTTAAAATAAATTATAAATTTTGTTTATCTCGAATTTGAAAGATTTAATTTAGTGTTTTTATTATTGTGTTATAAATATTAAGAATGTTTAATGTTCTCCGTACTCAAATAGCAATAAAAGTAACTTTAAATAAAATATAAATGAATTTAAATCAGAACTAATTAAGAAATATTTTCGTTAAAAGTAAAGAAACAAATAAATAGAGAAAAATGGAAAAAAGTCATTTACAAAAATGGATAACTCTTGGATTCCATTACAGTCTTATAAATATAAACCTTTAGGTTACAGAAAAATAGGAAGACCAGTTAAAGAAGGGAAGAAATATGAAGTCGGAACAGGAAAATTCTTCTAAACCATGAAGAGTTGATGTTGATGATGTACTATAAACTAAAAAGTATAATTTCCAAGTATACTTTTTACTATATTTTACATTCAATATGAAAATGCTAAATGTTATCACTAAAGCTCGGCCCGGATTGAGTTTCTATGCACACAGAGTATAACTATGACGTGGTAAAGTAGACGTGATCTCTACAGCCCGTTTCAGAACATGCACTATCTAGCATTGCTCACTGCCTAGCCTCGTTCAGTCCCCGATAGTAGATAAACCAGATAACACTGAAAGAGAGCGCAGAGGTACAAAATGTCGAAAATACGAAAGAACAGGCATTCGACACTGATAAAACCTGTGGATGACTCAAACGTATTTAGATTGATAAGCCTTTTCTTTAAATACAGTAAAGATGTATCTTATAATTCACTGTAATGAATTCTGAAAAAGTTTCATTGATTAATGTTCATTATCTTTTCAATGGTAACTATTATCATGAATTTTTTGTATCAAGCATTATACCTTTGTTTGTAAAAGAAAATGGCTTTTTAATTCACTAACCATTTAATGAAATAATGGTTTTATTGTGTTACTTTATGAATTAAATCGGGGTATATGTAAATACGTGTAATGAGTTACTTTTTGAACAGATTATATCTCAACGTGCGCATGTTTACGCTACATACTCCTCCCCACTACCCCTTCTTTGGACCACTGACTGCTCTGTGTCTTCGTAACTGAATGCGTTTTGGATCCCAAAACCGAGCTCTAGCTATTACTCTCATATAATAGAAATTCAAAATTACAGAAATCTCGTATATGTAAGAAAACCGTGTTCGTAGCGTTGAAGTGTTATAATCCTAAAATTACTAGATTTAGCTAATGTTGAGATCTTGTATCTAATATGAGAGCACTAATTCCAATTGTCTCATTAGATACATAAAAATACACGTGTATATCTTTTATAAAATAATATATTTTTAAAAGTTCGGCAAAATTAACCCACAACGGCCAAATTTGTAGCAAAAGATTCAAAAATGTATTATGCTAACACCATCTGGCTATAATTTATCAGATAGAATAATACTGAATAAGAGTTTAATGCAATATTGTAATATGAAAGTTAGCTTAACCAGAAAATGTCCAGAGTAATGCCACTTTTGTATATACAAGAGAGAAACAAGAGATTGAAATGATGATAAAGTATTTAAAATCTGAGTCACTATATGAACAAAGAGTTTCAAAAGATATAACTAAAAATATATTTATATATAGGAAATGATTCTAAAAAAACATTAATATAAATGTTGTTTTTACGAAACTTACAATTTATACAAAATTATACAAAACGCCTTACGAAATCACAGAAAACTTAAGGTGTAATGTCTATTAGTTATATATTGTAAACATGGATATTTTAATCAGCCTTTAACAGCTCATTTTGGGGAAACATAATGTAACGAAAACTCTTCCATGTAAAATGTAAGGCGAGGCGAACTTTTTTGAAAAACTTCATGTCGTATCATGTTTGTATTTAGCCCAGCTATTATATTAGTTTCTGTAAAATTATGTTCAAGATATTTAAATTAATATCGTTAGAGCCATTTTTGAGAAAAGCAACCCTTTCAAAAAGTTTTCAATGCCAAAGGTGGTTTGTAGTGAGATAATTTTCTTGAAAATCTTAGCTTTGTATACTTGAAAAATACTAAACAAAAATATCAATTATGATGTTTTTGAGCATGTAGTCCACAGACAGACACACGGAGCTTTTTCTAAATATATTTCAAAACATAGGTGACCTCAAAACATATACATTTACGGTGAATTCTCTACATTGTAGTTTAGGGGAAATACAAAACCTTTTCTAGCTATTATGTACATTGTTTGCACGTATGTGCAGGAGAAAAAAAAATGAATTTTTGACTCAGGGGATCTCAAAACGTATATTTCCGGTGATATCTGGACATAGAATTTTGGGTGGAATACAATACCTGTAGCTACATACACAGTTTGTGTACACAAGTCCTAGAGAGTGTAAACATGCTTTTCGGAGACATTTCAGACTGAATTTTTGGGTGGAATTCAATAGTTTCTCTATGTATACTACGTGTAGAGAAATAAAAATACCAATGGATCTTTTTATCCAAGCATGATCAGCTTAGTTAAACAACGTGAATTAAAACGTGACAGAAACGACCGTCTTGTTTTTTTTTGTTTTTTGTTTTTTTGTTTTTTTTGACTCATTAAAGTGTGCATATCGATAGAATTACAAAATTACTTTTACGACAGTATATAAAGTCTTCTTTAAAGCCTACACTTTTTGGTTTCCTGTGTTAGCCTTGTTTCTTAAGTTTTAAGAACATTAAGGTTCCAAAATTGGGTAATAAATTACACAACTTTTTAATGGTAGTCATTTGAAACGTTTCCAGAAGTTCTCCTTGGCGCATGCCAAAAATGGTGATTCGATATGAACCACTTTTTGTGTTGTTTTATTTCAGAAGAGCATATACAGTAAAAAAAAGTAAATCCATTTGGCTGTGATGTTTTCTGAAGCTTATAAAACCGTGATAGGGCGAGGTCGGCCTTCATTAACAAATACCACCTGGTGTATAGGGCCAATTTCCACGTGTAAACACAGCGGTGTTTACATTGCACACCGGACAAACATGAAAATTACAACTACTCCCCCCGCCCCATCTACAAGAATATAACATTCTGTCAGCGTAATACTGATTTCATTTCAAATCTCGTAAACATACCATTAGCATCTGCAATAGGGTACTTTTATTTGAGTCGAGATTGGTTACTAAATGCAGCGGTGATATGTAGTGCGCGTATAACTCATTCAGGTAATGAATAGATACAGCATTAGGACACTAATTTCACTTATACTGGAAACATATTCGATTTAAGTTAATAATTATTTTATAAACATAATGGGAAAACTCACTCGCATGTTTTCCGGTAAACCACAAGGTGATCTCAAATTATTTTCGAGATGACAACCCAAATGGCAATGTTGTAAGTATTTTGGGTCCCAGGTTCATAGTATAACCCTATTATGGTCAATTGGTATTGGATTTTTTTTTTTCCACCACGGATCCCCAGATCTCTAGACGGTTGCTCTACCACTGAGCTACCATGGCAACATGCCGGCATAGCATTGGATTTCTCAACTGACGAGCATGATGTCACATGCAGAATGTGGTACTACTGCGTTAGGATCCACATTCTAAGTGTGGCATGATTGATTAATTAATTTTTATTGTTTTGGCTGTACTGTAGAAAAGGTTAGTTTAATATAACCACGGGAGCGTGGCTGTTCAGCCTCTTTGCCAGTGGGACGCCGTGGGGTGCACATCGCACGTTCTTTAGTAATCATGTAATTTATAATGGAGCTATAGTATTCACCCAGGTTTTGGCTACGCATCATCCAGCGTCAACAGGTAAAAGTTTAATAAATCAATTAGCTGGAATTACTTTTGAATTCACATGTTTTAATTTCGTAGTTTGATTTTGTTCCCACATTTCCTTGTTTTACCCCTGAGTTTGCTAATTGCCCATAAGTTAGCATGGGGGATACGTCCCTCATGTCGCAGCCGGTTAGAATAGTTTTGTAGTTGCCTCTCGCAGCCACAGCGAGTTCCCCGAGTTGTTTAGAAAAGGCGGTTGCGACAATATTTCCCGGTAAACCACAAGGTGATCTCAAATTATTTTCGAGATGACAACCCCAATGGCGACTTGTAATGTTGTAAGTACTTTGAGTGTCAGGATTCATAATATAGCAGTATTATGGTCAATTGGTATTGGATTAATGTTTTTTTCACACAAGCAATGTTACCATGATAGCAGAGCAACCGGCTAGAGATCGGGAGATCCGTGGCATACAATTTTTCAATCTGACTCTACCTATTCAACTCCTGTCCTATACACGGCTTATCTGAAAAAACAATTAATCCATAATGGGAAAATATAGAAATCATTGCAATAAATACTTTAATATGCAATGCCTTAAACCATAGACATTTTTTACTTTCTCTAGCACAATTCACATAGTAGAGAAGCTATTGTATTCCACCCAAAAATTTGATACCGAGATTTTTTAGTATATGCCAAGGATGCAACACAAATATTTTGACAAAAATCCCAATAACAAACTACCCTATATACAGAAACATGTTCGAAAATTGCTATTTTCTCAAAACTGACTCTAGCGAGTTTTATTGACGACTCCTATATCAAAGATACTTGCATGACAAACAAAATATATATTTTAAATATTCTGGGAACATCCGCTGTATAGTTCTTCATTCTGTATAAATTTTGCTGAATTTTGCAGTTTTACCTTCTCTAGCACAAATGTGCATTGTACATTGTAAATAGAGAAGGTATTGTATTCAACCGAAAAAATTGATACGAGATTCCATCAGAAATTCAGATTTAGTATCTTCCAAGGATGCAACACGAAGATTTTGACAAAAATCCAAATCCCAAACTACCCTTTATATACAAAAATGCTTGAAAATGTTTATTTTCTCAAAAACTATGATTTAATTAAAATTCCCTATATTAAAAATACTTGCATGACAAAAAAATGTATATTTTAATTGTTCTAGGTATAGCCCTTGAAGAGCTCTTCATTCTGGATGGATTTTGCAGTTTTACCTTCTCTAGCACAAATGTACAATGCACACAGTATGTAGAGAACGTATTGTATTCCACCCAAAACTGCGATACCTATTTTTCACCGACAATATATGTTTTGGACATTCTGAATACAAAAAGAATTAGAAACATATCCATGTTTGGGTCTTCTTTGTGTGTCCATGGGCAGCATAGCTCAAAAACGAAAAGTCGGTAAAATACAAAACTTAGTCCTCAAGTTCAGTACTTTTGAGAAAAATCCCCCCACACAAAACCACAATTTACATGAAAGATTTTTCGAAAATGTCGATTTCCTAAAAAATGGATTAAAAAGATTTACATTAAAATGCCATATGTTAAAGATATTTACATAAGAAATAAAATTTATTTTTGAAATTTTCTGTGAATAGGCTGTGAAGAGCTCTTCCGTTCTGGATTAATTTTGTATAATTGGTAAACAGAAAAAATGCAAATCCCGTCAAAACACACAATTTGTCATATACATTTTTAATTTCTCTACACGTACTATGTACATTGCGTATAGAGAAGGTATTGCACTCCACCCAAAAATTCGATACCGAGTTCTCACCGAAAATATATGCTTTGGGACTCCTGAATCCCAAAAACTTTTTAGAAAAACGTCCGTGTATGTTTGTCTGTCTGTCAGTGTGTGTGTGTGTGTGTGTGTGTCTGTGGGCAGTGTAGCTCAAAAACGAAAGTTCATTAAATACCAAACTTGGTATTCAAGTTCAATATCTTCCAACGATGCTACACGAAAATTTTCAAGAAAATTGCCCACCCCAAAATCACCCTTTACATGGAAAAATTTTCGAAATTATGATTATCTAAAAAAATGGTTGTAATGCTTTTGACTAATATATCATACATTAATGATGCTTACATGAGGAACAAAATGTGTACCTTGAATTTCCTGGGAATAGACTCTGAAAACATATTTATTCTGGATGAATTTTGCGACATTTTGCATGTCTGGTAAACCGTAAAAGATACACAAAACCTTACTTCACGAAAATATAGAGCTCGGCAAAAACCCAATTTATATACATATTCGTGGAATTCACCGTTAAATTTTTCTCATACGGGAACTCGTCAACTTCTGTTCGCGCGAAGAAACGGATTTCTATCCCATAGCAACCACATTTTAAAACATTTGATTGTCGGTTTACCCTAGTCTATTACATTTTGTTCCTTCTACTTATAAGGAACTAAGTAAAAAGATAGCTTCTGCTATTATTTTGTTGATTATCATAAGTATATAGAAGAATAATCTTATTAACAGTAATTTGTTACAGAGATATACAGAAAGTCATGCGAATGGAACACATCAGATTTGTTTTCGTAGAATTGACCATTTCCGAGAAATTCCTTGTTATTGGTTTCAGTTTTCAAAATCTTCGTGTCAGATCCTTGGAAGGTATTAAACTTAAATACCAAGTTTTGTATTTTACCGTCTTTTGGACCTTTTTCTAAAACAGGGGACCCTAAAACGTGAAATATCGGTGTCGAATTTTTGATAGAATGCAATACCTTCTCTATTTACGTAAGAGAAAGTAAAAACATTCCTGAGAAAGATTTTAGGCCCACCTGGGTAGTGTGGTGGTAGCCTGTCTGCCTCACATTCAAAAGGTCATGAGTTCGAATCTCGCTTAAGGTGAGTTACCCGGGTAAGGTTTTTTTCGAGGTTTTCCCTTATCCTGAGAAGACGAATGTCGAGATACTTTAAGCTCCATGGACCCCGAGATCATTTGAGCATCATTTCACCAATCTCATTCATCGTCCGATATGACCAACCAGGTTAATGGACGTTAAGCTGCACAAAAAAAAAAAAAAAAAAAAAAAAAAAAAAAAAAAATTAGCTCATTAAAACATATCCACTACGCCTAACTCTGCTTCTCTGCAAAATGAAAAAAAAATAAGGACAGCAAAATTCATAGTGGTATGTTATAATTCACTCTACCAATTTCCTACTATTTATGAAAAACTATGAAAATCAAGATCAAAATCGTCAGTACTAGAATAAAACCTGGGACACCCAAACACAGGCCTAAAACGTTAAATGACATTTGTTTTAAAATAAGAACTGAAGCTTTCCTGGCGACGTGTTAATTCAAAATCTTCTCGGGCTTCTAGCCAGGTAAAAACTTGGCTTGCCACCAACGTTTCGAAGAAGTGCATCTTCCTCGTCTTCAGGGTGAACTGATCAGGACGAGGAAGATGCACTTCTTCGAAACGTTGGTGTCAAGCTAAGTTTTTACCTGGCTAGAAGCCCGAGAAGATTTTGAATTGACATTTGTTTTGTAAAGCATAACTTTATTTCTCTCTTTGAGCTTAATATACCTAATTTGATTTAACATCTCTCCATGAAGTATTCCTTCAGAAGAATCCACTTATTTGGGCACATTCCTCATTCACAACCTAAATAATCTCCCCAACTGACGAAAATGAATTTCCTCCAAGCCAAGTTTTGAGGTTAGGAAACATAAAAATCTGATGTGTACCATTCACATGACTTTCTCTATATCCCTACATCAAATTATTCTTAAAAAGCTTATGCTTCTATTTACTTTATGCTAATCAGAAAAATTAGCAGAAATAGTCTTATTACTTGCTTCCTTGTAAGTAGAAACGAAATAAGAGATAACCATCGGTTAAAGTGATAGTCAGAAGCTGGTTGCTATGCAATGAAGTTCCTTTGATTATATGGATCGGAGTTGACAAGTTCCTGTATGAGAAAAAGATAAGTTTTTCATAGCAGAAACCAAAAATAAGGAATGTCTCAAAAACGACGAACACCACGAAAAAAAGTTATATAACATAAATTGTGTGTTTTAACGTGCTCTACATTTCTTGTGCAGTAAGTTTTTGTCCATCTCTTACGGCTTAGCAGTTATTCAAAATTCCGTAAAATTCATCCTGAATAAACTACTCTGCAGAGGCTATTCCTAGGTAATTCAACATATACATTTCATTTGTCAGGTAAATATGTTTAATATACGGAATTTTAATCAAAATCGTTAGAGCCATTTTTGAGAAAATCAAAATTTTCGAAAAAAATTCCATGTAAAGGGTAGTTGGGGGTGGGGGAATTTTTCTCAAAATCTTCGTGTCACATCCCTGGAAGATACTAAACTTAAATACCAAGTTTGGTATTTTACCGACTTCTCGTTTTTGAGTTATCGTGTTCACAGGCACACGGACCTTTTTGTGAAAATGCTTTTTTTGGATATTGGGGACCCTAACACATATATTTCCAGTGAAATCTCGGTATCGAATTTTTGGGTGGAGTGCAATACCTTTTCTTTACACTATGTACATAGTGCGTATTGAGAAAGTAAAAAACGTCAGATGATGCCAAATCTGGAAAATATGGGGGCAGGGAACTAATCCAAAGCCCACCTTGTTTACTTTTGCCATTGCATTGGCTGATGTGTGAGCATTATCCAGGTTAACGAGAAATTTTTGCTCACGAATCGTATTAGATTTAGCTTCAGTTCACTATATACTTGGGCCAGTAATGTTACATGATTGTTTCCAGTCATACGGTAGTGGACACCTTTTTGGTTAAATTAACCTTCGAATTTGAATATTTAATTCAACTGTCATTCAGGACCATTCTTATCTGATAAAGTATAGCCAAGAAGGTTACCATAAATATAGTGCCAGTTAAACCTCTTACCAAAAACTGGAGATAGCTTGACCCTTAATGATTTGCTTTGGAAAATATATTATTTTATAAATATGCATTTATTTATTTATTTTACATAGTATTTAATGTGAAAATCGTAATCATTACTCTCATATTACATAGAGGTGCTCAAATTTTGGGAAATCTAGCAATTTTAGGATTATGAAATTTCAATATCGTAAGCAACACCATAAAAACCATAATTTAAAAGATACCACATTTCCCTAATTTTGAGCTCCCTGTTATATGAGAGTAATCATGTATTATATTTCATATTGGATGTACAATAACAAGAAAAATATATTTGGGAATTATATTTTTTATTGTATATGGTAACCAAATATACTACTGTGTCAAGAAAGTTCCGGAAATTTGCCAATAAAACACAAAAAATGAATTATTCATCCAATTTTATTTTATCGCCTTCAAAGTAGGCCCCTTCTGAAATTATACATTTATGCCAACGAATAATCCAGCATCAAAACATCTTTGTAGGCACATTTAGGAATCGATTTCAATTGTCGCCACGAATTTTCCTTTATGTCTTCTATAGACTGAAAAAGGGTGCCTCGAAGTGGTAACTTGAGTTTTGGAATCAGAAAGAAATCAGCAGGAGCCAGATCAGCTGAATACGGTGGTTGTTCAATGAAATTTGTTGAGTTTTTGGCCAAAAATTCGTTCACAATAATAAGCCTTGTGAGCTGGTACGTTATTGTGGTGCAGAATCCACGAGTTGTCGTTCCACAAATCTGGCCTATTTCGCCATATTTTTTCTCTCAACGCTGCATAATGTTCAGATGATAGTCTTTATCTGACCTTCTGGCAAGGTTTCTGAGTGCACGACACCGCGATAATTGAAAAAAAAACTGTCAACATGACCTTCAGGTTTGATCGAGTTTGACGTGACCTAGTAGATTTCGGTTCAGTTGGAAGGCGCAATTCGGAAGTTTGTTGACTGGTTTGAGTGTCAAACTCGTAAACCCACGTCTCATCACCAGTTACAATGCATTTCATGAATGTGGGGTCAGAACTGGCTCGTTTTAGCATGTCTTCAGCAATCCTTACGCGATTGAGTTTTTTTTTAGAAAATTCAAGTCTTTCGGAACTAATCGAGCTTAAACGCGTGCCATGTCAAAACAATCGTTTAAAATGGTACGAATCGATTCGTGAGACACAGAAAGTTCAGCGACAATCTCTCTCAGACCTAAATGACGATTTTCAGTTCAGTTGACACCGTTGATGGCCGACCAGAGCGAGGCAAATCTCGACCACTTTTGAATGCATTGTACCACTCATATGCACGTGTTTTTGATAAAGTCGATTCACCGTAAACCCTCTGTAACATTTTCAGCGATTCGGCACACGAAATACCATTTGCAATGCAAAATTTGAGATAGATTCTTTGTTCAATATTTTTATCCATCGCAAAATCGCAAATCCCCTTTGAGATGAACTAACAAAATGGCGTACTATAAACAAACTCGATGACAGATGACAATCAAACTCCGCGCGGGTATAGAGGAAAGTTTGGCCAACTTAGCGACAAAATAATTTCAAATCCCCTTTTAAACAGGGTTTTTTAATGATCAATTCTCGGTACTTTCTTGACAGAATGTACATAAATTATGAATTGCATATAGAAGGGGGGCCCAAATTTGGGAAAATCTGCTATTTCTAAAATATGGTGTTCAAGCTGTTAAATTTTCATAATCCCAAAATTAATAGATTTCTTCAAATTTTCAGCTTCTCTATGTAACATGGGAGCAATAAATCCAATTTTCACATTGGATACAATATAAAATGAAATACGAGTATAGGTATGTGTATAATTATAAAGTAATGCTTTCCAAATTTGGGACCAAATTATCTTAAGGACCAAATTATCTTCATTTTATGGTGAAGGATTCGATACTGTATTATGATTACATTTGCAGGCTACAGTTTATGAGATAAGAATTATCCTCAATGAAAGTTGAATGCAAAATTCAAATTTGAAAGTTAATTTTAGCAAAATACTCTTTCCAATACATTAATCTTAATGATACTCTAGGTGCCTCCACCCAAAGAGTATTTATGGACACTCTTTGACTATATGGTTCTCAGCGTCCAATTCTATATTGGATGTGAACGGTCTTTTTCAGGCTTTGGAGTTTTACGTGCTGGAAACCTACGACACAAAACCATGGGCTTTACTTCTATGCTGACAGCTATGCTGACATTTGAAAACAATATTTGTTTGTTATAGACGCTGTCAATTATCAGAATATTACCTCCGCCAGTATGTCGGAATTCCGTTTCTCTTTAACATCTAAAAACACTTAAAAATTATCGGCCTGGACCGGTACGTTGGGACAAAAAGGCGAGCGACTAACCAATTGAGCCACTCAGAATGAGGATATTTGCGCCCAAAATTATACACATCACTCTGCCGGGTTTGAACCCACAACCTTGGAAACCAGAGGCTAGTATATTACCCCTAGATAAGCAGTGTACTGGTTAGCAAGCTAGCCTCTAATACCCAAGGCTGTGGGTTTCAAACCCAGCTGAGGGTGATGTTTTCTTTGGGGCGCAATACTTTAGCGTGGCTTGCTTTTAAGAGAAATAAATCCGTTGATCACGTGTAATGCTTTTTTTGCACGCAAAAGAACCCCATATCTTCAAAGAAAAGGTCCCTTGGCTAAATTCGCCATTTTTCACGACGGCAAGACATGGTTACCTCCTATAGTGCCACCTTTTTTTTTTTTTTTTTGGTAATGTTTAACGCCACTCTTACTACATGGCACCACAGGTGATGACATTGATGATAATGGAATGAACGCGATGGTAGGGGAAACCGGAGAACTCTGGTGGTGTATTGGTTACCATGCTAACTTCATATACCCAAGGTCCGGGTAAAAATCCTTAGCATGCCTTCCTTCGGAAGGGAAGTAAAGCCGTTGGTCCCGTGTCGTAGATTTGCGATGGTAGGGGAAACCGGAGAACTCTGGTGGTGTATTGGTTACCATGCTAACTTCATATACCCAAGGTCCGGGTAAAAATCCTTAGCATGCCTTCCTTCGGAAGGGAAGTAAAGCCGTTGGTCCCGTGTCGTAGATTTGCGATGGTAGGGGAAACCGGAGAACTCTGGTGGTGTATTGGTTACCATGCTAACTTCATATACCCAAGGTCCGGGTAAAAATCCTTAGCATGCCTTCCTTCGGAAGGGAAGTAAAGCCGTTGGTCCCGTGTCGTAGATTTGCGATGGTAGGGGAAGCCGGAGAACTCTGGTGGTGTATTGGTTACCATGCTAACTTCATATACCCAAGGTCCGGGTAAAAATCCTTAGCATGCCTTCCTTCGGAAGGGAAGTAAAGCCGTTGGTCCCGTGTCGTAGATTTGCGATGGTAGGGGAAGCCGGAGAACTCTGGTGGTGTATTGGTTACCATGCTAACTTCATATACCCAAGGTCCGAGTAAAAATCCTTAGCATGGCTTCCTTCGGAAGGGAAGTAAAGCCGTTGGTCCCGTGTCGTAGATTTACGGCACGTAAAAGAACCTCAAGCCTGATAGAGGTCCCTCTGAGGAGAATTAAGCCGTCTTTCACGTCCAATATAGAATGGGACGCTGAGAGCCACAGTAGTTAAAGAGCGTCCATAAATAACACTCCATTTACATTTCCGGAGAACCCTGTGCCGCTTTGTCCACCACAAATTCACATGCGTTCGTTTGGCATCAATCACGAGCCACCTAGGTGAGAGGCGAATGGTCTAACCACTCGGCCACGGCGCGGCCCCGTGCCACCCATGGCTGATGCGTTGATCCCTCTTTACCACGTGAGCATAGTGGCGAACTCGGGAACTAGAAATTCTCTGATCAGAAACCACTTTAAAGTTGATCCAATTTTCGCCGACATGGCGTGATGGAGCTTGAATTGAATTGAAACGGAAGACGACGGAATCGCAAAATATTGTACATCACTTTTGCCGCAGACGGAACATTTTTTTCTTTCTTTACACTTTTACCTTCATCAGCCCCTGTTATAACTGTTTTTTACTTTCTCTATACGCACTATGTAGATAATGTATAGAGAAGGTATTGCACTTCACCAATCGATACCGAGATTTCACCGGAAATATATGTTTTAGGGTCACCTTTATCTAAAAAAAGCATTTTCGGAAAAAGTGTGTGTGTGTGTGTGTCCGTGAACACGATAACTCAAAAACGAAAAGTATGTAAAGTACCAAACTTGGTATTTAAGTTTAGTATCTTCCAGGAATGCGACACGAAGATTTTGAGAAATATCCCCCTACCCCCAACTACCCTTTACATGGAACTTTTTTCGTAAACTTTGATTTTCTCAAAAATGGCTCCAACAATTTTGATTAAAATTTCGTATATTAAAGATATTTACCTGACAAATAAAATGTAATTCTTAAATTTTCTGGAAATAGCCTCTGAAGAGTCTGAATTCTGGATGAGTTTTACTGAATTTTGAATAACTGCTAAACCGTAAGAGATGGACAAAAACTTACCACACAAAAAATGTAGAGCAGGTTAAAACACACAATTTATGTTGTATACATTTTTATCGTGGAGTTCGTCGTTTTGGAGACATTCCTTATTTTTGGTTTCTGCTATGAAAAAATTATACTTTTCTCATACTGGAATTTGACAACTGTTGTCCATACAAACAAATGAATTTCAGTCGCATAGCAACCCGCTTTTGATTATCACCTTAACCTATGGTATTCCCTTATTTCGCTTCTGCTTACAAGGAATCAAGTAATAAAGCTATTTCTGCTAATTTTTTACTGATTAGCGTGAAGTAAATAGAAGTATAAGCTTTTTAAGAATAATTATTGCAGAGATATAGAAAAAGTCATGTGAATGTAACACATTAGATTTTTATAGTATATATCGCCCGCTTTTACTACTTATGGCACCGCAGGCGATGACACAGATGATACATGGAATGAAGATGGAGCACCGGTGGAATAAGACGGCCGTGGAGTAAACCCGCCCCTGCGGTACTTATCCATCACAAATCCCACATGCGGTCGCCTTAGATCGAACCCGGGCCGCCTTGGTGAGAGGTGTTAAACTTTTGTTTAATCTTCGGCGTGTAATGATGAATTCAAATTACTCTGCAATCACATAGATAAACCAGAAGTTATTAAATTTATGCTGTAGGTTTTCCAAACGTCGTTACAGAACTTCCATTTCTTGAATGTTTTTGGTTTGGAATCAACAAACGCGAGCGGCGCCGTGGATGAGTGGTGAGACCGCTCGCTTCTCACCAATCCCAAGGACTGCGTTTGGGTTTTGTGATGGATAAAGTAGCAACTCGATCAGCTCTGGTTTCTCCCGACATTCATTTCACCAATTGCTTCACCATCAATTTCTTATCATCCATTTCGTCTTCATTTTACACTATTTACTTCCACACTGTCACGTCTAATTAGGGACCAATCTCTCGTTCCGAGTTCTTCATTGTATGGGTTTGAACCCGATATCCAAAGTAGCGGGTTCAAACTTGGTGGAGGACGATGGATTTTTTCGGGCGTAAAAATCCTTTGCATGGCTTCCTTCGCAAAGGGCAATAAAGCCGTTGGTCTCGTGTCGTAGATTTATTCACGTAAAAGAACCTCAAGTCTGATAAAGGGGCCTCTGAGCAAAATTAAGCAGTGTTTCACGCCCAATTTAGAATGGGACGCTGAGAACCGCAGTAGTTAAAGAGCGTCCATAAAAATACTTCATTTCCTTTTCATTTTATGGGTAAATAGCGTTGCTTTCTCGACTGGCAGCGGACCGTAGGCATCCACGTGCAAGTCCTCCATACAGAAAGGATAACACGACTAACTGAAGCATCAAAAACCCGCCATCTTTTGTGCACTCAATATTTCCATGTGCAAAACTCACACAGAATATAATGCACAGTTCATGTGATATGTCTATCATATTTGCAATCTAGAAAATTCGACTGCTGTGGTCTTCTATCACGATTCCATTAATTTTATTCACAATTACCGCAGAAAAAAATGCAATATGGCACAATAATAAATGCTTGAGTGCTGGTGCATGGTCGCCATGAACTTCTACAGTTCAGTTTGTATCCGGCATGTAGTCCACTGTTTTACTTTCCTTGCCATAAACAATTATAGGCAGATAAAGTATTGTATTCCTCCCAAAAATTTGATTTCGAGATTTTATCCGAAATATCCAAAAGAACATTTCTGGATAAAGAGCTGAGCGTCTGTACGTTTGTGTCCATGTAGGTCTGCCAACAGCAACTCAAGAAATATTCAGGTGTTTAAGTTCAGCATCTTTCAAGGGTGCGACATGAAGACTTTCAAGAAAATTCCTCCACCCGAACGAAAACAAATTCAGAAGTTACTTGATGGAGAAGTAGCGGCTCCAAGTCATGAGGACCGCATTAACCGGCCGGCGGGCTCGAGGCGCTGACCACATCTCACCCTCCAATACTACACCCCATCCATGACGTCTGTAGTGGACCGAGATGGGGCACGCAGCGGCCAGGCGATAGGCCCAGGTTCCCCGTGAGCTGTCGTGCCATGGATTTATGTGTGTTTGCTATTTTGATTACAATAAATTGAATATCTTAAAAATTATGAGAATAGCCTCTGAACCTCAAGTTAAAAACTGTAAGAGATAGACAAAAACTTACTCCAAAAATGAAGATATCATTAAATTAAATATTTATAAGATATTCCTTAATATTGGCAATACTTAAACTTTACTCAAATGGGATGTCGCTATTAGTTTTCACTTTCTCTGCAACGTATTATGCACAGAGTATGTAGAGAAGATATTGAATTCCACCCACAATTTCGATTATGAGATGTCACCGGAAATGTTTTGAGAACCACTGGATCTAATAAAAAGTATTTTTAGTATTTTATATATGCATATGTCCATGAACAGCATAAGTCAAAAACGAAAAAGACAAGACAAAACAGTTGAGTAACAAAGTTGGTATTTAAGTTTAGTATCTTTCAGAAATGCGACACAAAGATCTTCAGCAAAATCTCCCCGCCCATACATACCCATACATAAAATATTCAATATTGTTTTAAACTTTCGATTTTTTTAAAAAACGTCTGTAATGATTTGTTTAGAATGCCATATATTAAAGATGTTCACATGGGTAATAAAGGATCTTGAATTTTCTGGGAATAGCCTCTGAAGCTCCCTTTTTATGGAGGAATGTAAGAGGAGGACAAAACTTATTTCACGCACATTAAAACACACAACTTGTGACATTTACATTATTTGTGGAGTTAACCACTTAAGAGATATTCCTTATAATTTATTTTAACTTTAAAACACCTGATGTGTACCATTCACAAGACTTTCTCTCATCTCTGCAAAAACTTATTCTTAAAACGCTTATACTTCTATTTGCTTCATGCTAATCAGAAAAAAAGATAGCAGAAATAGTCTTATTACTTGCCTTCTTGTAAGTAGAAGCGAAATAAAGGAATATCATAGGTTAAACTGATACACAAAAACCGTTTGCTATGTGACTGAAGTCCCTTTGTATGGAGTTTTCAAAGCAGAAACCAAAAACGAGGAGTATCTTTAAAACGATGAACTCCACGAAAAAAAATGTCTATAACTAACATTGTGTGTTTTAACGTGCTGTACATTTTTCGTGTACTAAGTTTTTCTCCATCTCTTACGGTTTAGCAGTTATTCAAAATTCCGTAAAATTTATCCAGAATAAATAAAGTAGTCTTCAAAGGCTATTCCCAGAAAATTCAAGATATACATTTTATTTGTCAGGTAAATATCTTTAATATATGATATTTTAATCAACATTTTCGAAAAAAGTTCCATGTAAAGGGTAGTTTTGTGTGGGGGGATTTTTCTCAAAATTTTCGTATCGCATCGCTGGAAATTACTTAACTTATGTACATATTTGGCATTATACCGACTTTTCACAGACACACGAAACTTTTTCTGAAAATGCTTTTTATGGATACATGGGACCGTAAAACATATATTTGCGGTGAAATCTCTCGGTATCGATTTTTTGGGTGGAGTGCAATACCTTCTCTATACACTATGTACATAGTGCATATAGAGAAAGTAAAAGTTTGTGCTTTTCTCAAACAAGAAGTCGTTAGTTGGTTTTCTTTTGTTTTACTCACCTTTAAAAGGGAATCGAATTGCAATCACATAGCGACCAGCTTTAAAATATTTAACCATTTCTTTCTGGCAATGTTTATCCCAATTAGCATGAAATATATGTACGAATAAGCGTTTTTAAGAAAATAGTTGCAGAGTAGGTACAGAAATTTGTATGAATGAAATACACCAGAATTATTTTTATGTAGAATTATCCATTTATGGTAGCGCCCTTGAAATGGGTTTGAATTTTCAATTTTTTTTTTATTTTTCGACATACTAAATTGAATATTTTTTATGGTCAAGGAGAGAGAATGAAGTTTCAATGTCATTACATGATTTTAAATCTCTGATCATTCCATTAGCCTATTGCATTCTTCTTATATGTACAGGTGATGAAAGAAGTAGATAGAAAACTTAGATTTCTGAAAAAAAAAATTGTATAAGAGTAGATAGAGAAAGTCATGCGACTTCAAAATATAAGAATGTTTTGTACTGTTGTCGAGTTTTTGAGATATTTAATTTTCAAGCAATTAATTTTTAAATTCTAAGTCGCTATTAGTTTGTTACTCATGGTAGACTATCATTTCAGCCCACTGTATCACTCTTGTACCTACAATGGTAGGCTGTTCTAGTCTGGAGACGTGTCAAAAGCACAGTGAGTAACTCAACTCACAGGGATCTACTTGCAACCTACAATACAATGCAACAGAGGACAAACTGTAATCACGGCTGAATCAAGTGACGAGACGCCCAGGTGATTAATTGGTTACTTTGTTCTTCACCCTTTCAGCTCTCCCCAAGTATTATGGATGAGTACGGGGTGTACTCTGACTCACACGAGTCAAGTTGGATCATCCTGTACAACGGAGTTTATAATGAAACTGGTTCCAGAAACGCATATAAATGAATATTAATATTATAGTGAGATTATTAAATAAAATCACTTGTGGGTACGATGTTAAATATTAGACTGCAACACCATCATAGATCAATTGTGGCTGCATCCCTGGGAGACAGGAATAAGATTAAGTAGACTGGAAAAGTCCCAAACTCTCATAGAAGCGCACGTGTCTCTAACATTTTTCCAGTACGAATATCCACACACATTAAGAGAAAAATCCCAAGAGGGTGACGCAACAACCCTAGCAGCGAGACAGCTCATATAAGCGGTGATGGAGAGAAATCGTTTCCTAACTTAAGCAACTGCGCCATCTGTCCGGCTTCGCCGACACTATAGGATCTAAAATCCAGCGGAAAAATTACAGGGAAATGAAATTAGAGGTAATTAAGGAAGGCAGAACCGCGGTAGTATACCCCAATGGCAGCAAGTGCGGATTTGTGACATCAGAGCAGTGAAGGCCAAGGCAGCACAGTATGAGGAGTAGTGCCATAGACGTCTCTAATCATCAAGCTGTGGTAGGGACGTTGTTGTAGTTCATTATGCTAACAGGTTTGCTTATTGACTGAAAGCTTTATTTATTATGTGCGTCTGATGAATAGAACTTACGTAAAACCCATTTGTTGTTATATTTATTCACAGTACTTCAGCTGTCGTTTATTATTCAAGAGAGAAATGCTACTAGAACTGTTAGGGAATGTTTTGCTGTTTTTGTTATATATTGCAGTGAATTAAACTTGAGGATACCCATCTGTGAAAAATCTAAAATCTACAATTTTACTTGGATTGATTTGAAACTTTAACACAGCAATTGCAGTATTAAGAATACTTTATATGCTAATTTTCAGACTTTTCTTCAAAATAGTTCCTATGATATTAGCATATTTATAGTATTTTATCGTCGTTTAATTAATCATTCCACACGATGCAATTTCAGTTACAGAAATATAATACTTTACAGTTACACGGATACATACAGTATTAGTAAATTGATGATATGAAATGTTTATATGACAATTGGTTTACGAGAAAAAAAATATTTGATTGCCATTCTATCAATTTTTTATTTTTGCTATGGAAATATGAAGTTTATTATTTAATTACACAAGCACTGGTGATATTAGAAAAAAATCATCCCATTAACTTTCTTTTATACCATTTTTATCCAAGCATTATATTTTTCAAGCTTCTGTTTCGGAAACTGCATCGTGTGGAACTATTTGAAGTTTTGAAAACGCTGAAAAATAAAAACATGAGAAAATAGGTTTTAGAGTTTAATATACAATTTAATACTGTCTTTTTGTAAGTGTTAGAATTTCATATTCTCCTGCAGCAATTTTTAAACCATCAATATCTGTCAACTCCCATATTATTGTATTTTCAACTTGAAATAGATATATTTAATTCCAAATGTTAGTGGTCCAAACCAAATTTCGGATTTTTAGCAATTTTTCACCATAGTGAGAATGGTAAAGCACCACACCCACTTACTGATATCCATTTAAATCGTCACGTGATACGTTTAAAGCGCCATACGGTAGTAAAAAAACGGGAAATTGAACTTACTTTATTTAATTAAGCAAACCAATTTTTTTTTTTTTTTTTTTTTTACATTTTTTGCACCTTTTGATAAATTTTCACAGATGGATATCCGTAATTATGAAATTCAAACACTTTATTTGTTACTAAAACTAATTTTAGATACTTCAGATTCCAATATAAATAGTTTTTGATGCAAGAGAAATTTTATTTGACTTTACTTGTGATAATAATACACGTAAACGCATTAGTCGAGGGTTGATCCTGTGGTGACGCAAGGGTTGTTGTGGTAAACCTCTCAATCCCAAAGGGCAGCTAGGGGAGAATGTGGGGGTTATGGCGGTCAGTTAAGTAAAGTCGCTATAAACGGCCTAGTGTACGAGTTTAAAAGTTATTTTTATGCCAATCGTTAGTTTGGTTCTACAGCTAAATGTAGGCCAACAAGAGTTATATTTCAAAAATTACTTCTTACTTTAATGATGCAAAAATCTAAGTGGTATCACTGACCGGGTTACCTACAGAAGCGTCAAACATAGTTTTTATTCTCATATACTGAAATGTGTTCATTTACTGTTAAAAATCTATATCGAAATAAAAACCATTTCGATACAGATTTTCATTTCGATATAGTTTTTCACGCTTGCGCGCTGCCCTACTATGGCTGTTCGCTGCCTACTAATCTGGATAAAATTACAGAATCATCTTACGTGTACAATAACCTCAAAGAATATTTAATTATATATAAGAATTATAAGAATATATAGTTATTTCTCAATCTAAACCCATACTATTACGTATACAATGCAAAGTAGGCCATGAAATTGGCATCACGGAGACGAAGGAATCAATAACCCAGGACATGCGCACTAGCTCTACTTCCAACCCACAATATTTATTTTTACGAGAATAGTTATATTTATATTCCTTTATCAGTAGATATGTATTGTCAGGTGGTTCATCAATGAAGGTTTTAACTTCATCTGTGGAAAATGGTATTGCTCCCCCCCCTTACCCTACTGATTTCTGTTTTAAAAGGGAATACAATTTATATTGGCATATACCAATGCCATGTTTCACATTTAGAGTAGTTTTCAATACTGAATAATTTGTTCACAATGTTGGGAATGTAATTATTTTCGACATTTCCCAGAATAATGTTACATACTTTGCTATTCTCCATGCTATAAATTTATCACATAACTTTTCGTATAGGTCTTTATTGATTTCTGTGGAGTAAATTGTTATCAACATTACTCGCCTCCTCTGTTATATCAGGAGGCGTGGAACTAAATTCCACATAAATATCTACACGTCTAAGAACAAATTTTTGAAAAAATCAAAATTTTCGAAAAAAAGTTCCATGTAATTGGGGGTGGGGGATTTTCTTGAAAATCTTCTTGTAGCATCCTTGGAAGACACCAAACTTACCAAGTTTGGTATTTAAAGGTCTTTTCGTTTTTGAGCTATGCTTTCCACAGACACACACACACACACACACCAACACAAGGACCTTTTTCCAGATTTTTTTGATTCAGCTGAAATCTCGGTATCAAATTTTTGGGTGTAATACAATACCTTGTCTATACACTATGTACCTAGTACGCATAGAGAAAGTAATTATGTATGCAACTCTCATAAAATGGCCATTAGAATATTCCTATTACCTCTCACTCGTAGCGTAATAACTACCATTATACGATCGTTGCATATATAACTATTAGTTCACTACTTCCCATAACGCTACTAAAGGAATGGCGACAATGGCTAGATATGTTTTAAACATAAATTTATAGAGGGCAGCACAAACCAGTAGATCACTGCAGCCACGGTAATCTAGATAACTACCAAATAACCGGTTTTACTGGTACTTCCTCTACTATATTAAGATTATGTATCTGTGAAATTTGGAAAATCCGCATTTCGAAATATAAATTATTGAAATTAATACAAATAATAATTTATACCCAATAATACTGATATTTTTTCCATGTACAAAAATTCTAGCTTATATGGTTATTTAAATAATTCTACTGTCTAAATTAAATGCATTGTTTTACTAAAATTCAGCACGTGATGTATTTTTAAAAATATTCACATATAAATCCAGATTTACAGTAAATGAGATTACAAATAGATCTGTCATATTATTACTTTCTCTAGCATTTACGTACATACAATGTATATAGTAGCTAGAGAAGGTATTGTATTCCATCCCAAAATTCGATATATAGATTTCACCGGAAATATATTTATGAGGTCACCTGAGTCCGAAAAAAATGTTCACAAAAAGGTCCGCTCGTATAATGGTTTATGGACAGCGAAGATAAAACACGTAAAAACCGTTAAATACCAAACTTGATATTTATGTTTGGTATATTCCAATGATACGATAAAGAAAATCTGTACAACTAGAACTACCCTTTATAGGGAAATTTTTTTAAAATGTTCTTCTTCTTATAAATGACATGGTGATTTTGATTAAAATATTATCTTTGAATTTTCCGAAATAGCATCTGAAGAGCTCTTTATTCTAAACGAGTTTTGCGGAATTTTCCGTAACGGTTAAACCGTAAGAGATGCACAAAAATTAAGTGCAAAAAATTTAGATATCGTTAAAATACATAATTTATGTAATTACGTTTTTCTTGTTGCATTGACCGTCTTCGAAATATTTCTTGTTATTGGTTTCAATTTTAAATTACCAACTTTTCTCAAACGGGAACATTTAGAGTGAACCGAACGTCAATTGTTTTACATATCGACCAGCTATGACTATGGCTTTAGCCTAGTGTATTCCCTTATTTCTCTTCTACTTACAATGAAGCATGTACTAAAGTTTATTTCTATTAGACTGAAATATATAAAATATTATTTTTGTAAAAATAGTTTGTTTATAGAATAGCTGTAGAAAGTTATGCGAATCAAACGCATCAGATTTTATTTTTATATAGACCTAATTAATGTAGAGCAACTATCCCTTTTCATTTCTCCAAAAAGCTTTATTTTTCAAAATTTAATAGCTTAATTACAAAAATAGGCGCATTATTTAGAAAAATCTGATATTATCCATTCACATGAATTTCTCTACATCTCTGCAACAAATTATATTTAAAAATCTTATACTTCTATATAATTCAAGCTAATCGAGGAAAAATGGCTGCAATAGCCTTACTACTTGCTTCCTTGTAAGCAGAAGCGAAATAAAGGAGTACCATAGGTTAAAGTGATAGACAAAAGCTGGTTGCTATGTGACTGAAATTCCTTTGTTTTTATGGACAGGAGTTGACAAACTCTTGTATGAGAAAGGTATAAGTTTTTCAAAGCTGAAACCAATAACAAGGAATACCTCAAAAACGATCAACTCCACGAAAAAAATGTATATGACATAAATTGTGTGTTTTAACGTGTGTATCTCTTATGTTTAGCAGCTATACAAAATTCCGTAAAATTCATCCAGAATAAAGTAGTCTTCAGAGGCTATTCCCAGAAAATTAAAGATATATATTTTTTGTCAGGTAAATATCTTTAATATAGGTAGCATATTTGAATCAAAATCGTAAGAGCCATTTTTGAGAAAATAAAAATTTTCGAAAAAAGTTCTATGTAAAGGCTAGTCGGGGTGGGGAGATTTTCTTGAAAATCTTAATGTTGCGTCCTTGGAAGATACCAAACCCAAATACCAAGTTTTCTTTTTAATGGAATTTTCGTTTTTGAGCTATGCTGCCCACAGATACACACACACTGAAAATTTTCTAAGAATGCGTTTTTTTTGGATTCAGGGAGTCTCAAAACATGTATTTCCGGTGAAATCTCGACATTGAATTTTTGACTGCATTACAATACCTTCTCTATACATTATGTACCTATACAGTGCATGTAGAGAAATTAAAAAGTAATATAACCATTTCTTTAAGACGCTTTTGAAAGTCAGTATACAAATTTTGAAACAATTACTGAAAAATTACAGGTGGAGCATTTTAGTATGAAAATTGTTGGAGGAGAGTTTTCGAGAAAATGGGAGTGTCTATTAATAAAAATACGGCTTCCCATCTATAGCTTCAGTTAATTAGTAGTTAAAGTTTGCCAAGTATAGTTTCTTAAAGTTTAAAATTTATAACATTTTATGTTTTTATAGTTGGCTTATCCTCCCCTTATGTAAGACTGACAGCCCCCTAGGACTTTCAAGCGGAGGCCCAGGGATCAGAAGCCTGTCGGGGAGCCAACGGCACGTAACCACAGAATGAAGAACTGGAACGAGTGGTCATCCCTTAGCCAGATATGAGGCTGAGGAAGTGGATGCTATGAAATGTGATAAAGAAGCATTTGGTGGAATGAATGGCGAGGAAGCCTGAGGACGTTATTATAATTTTTATTAGTTTTTATTTATTCATGTATTTATTAGTCTGTCTCATAAACGAATTTTCCTTGTAACACAGAATAAAATATATATTTTGGGAATGGGTATTACACAAATATTTTACCATACGATATAACAATAGTTATATAAAATTAAGCTAAGAGAACAAAAATTATAAAATATGTGCTACAACAATAAAACTTATAACAATAAGAGGAAAAAACTACATAAGTAAAGCGAGTTATAAGCCATAAATTCTGTTTTAACAATATTTATATAAGAATTAGAGGATAATTTTGAGTATGATTTGAGGAAAAAAATTGCTTTATCTATATTAGGACAATTAAGAACTTTATTTAGGTAATTACTATTCATCTTTCATCTCTTATCCTATATATTGGCACTAAATTAAAACCTCCCCATAAAACAATAAATTAAATGAAAAGAATAAACTGTTAATCCCATAGGAAATAAATACAGCATATATATTCAAATTCCTTTTTACAAAAACTACTTCAACGCCGTTACGTGCAAACCATATCCGCATGCGGGTGCTTGGGATCAAACTCGGGCCGCGTAGGTTTGGAAGTGAGCGGTCTTACCACTCGGCTACAGCGTTGCTCATACTATTTTATTATAAAACAAAATACTTTTACTTTCTCTACACGTACTATATATAGTGTATAGAGAAGGTATTGTATTCCACCCAAAAATTCGATACCGAGATTTCTTAGCAAATACATGTTTTGAGACCACCTGAATAAAAAAAAAGCATTTTTAGAAAAGTGTCCGTGTGTGTATGCCTGTGGGCAGCATAGCTCAAAAACGGAAAGTTCGTTAAATACCAAACTTGGCATTTAAGTTTAGTATCTTCCAAGGATGCGATACAAAGATTTTCAAAAAAAAATCCCCCACCCCTAACTACCCTTTACATGGAACTTTTTTCGAAAATGTGGAATTTCTCAAAAATGGCTCTGAAGATTTTTATTAAAATATCGTATATTAAAGATATTTACCTGACAAACAAAATGTATATCCTGAATTTTCTGGGAATAGCCTCTGAAGACTTCTTTATTCTGGATGAATTTCATGGAATTTTGTATAGCTTCTAAACCGTAAGAAATGGACAAAAACTTACCACACAAAAAACGTGGAGCATGTTAAAACACACAATTTATGTAATATACTTTTTCTTCGTGAAGTTTATCGTTTTTGAGATATTCCTTGTAATTGGTTTTAGCTTTAAAAAACTTTCTTTTCTCATACGGGAATTTTTCAACTCCTGTCCATGCAAACAAAGGAACTTCAGTGACATAGCAACCAACTTTTTTTTTTTTTTAAACTTACGTCCTTTAACCAGATTGTTTATATTGGACGATGAATGAAACTGGTAAAATGATGCTCAAATGATCTCGGGGCCGATGGAGCTTAAGGTTACTCGACATTCGTCTTCTGAGGATAAGGGAAACCCCCCCAAAAAAACCTTAATCGAGTAACCCACCCTAAGCGAAATTCGAACTCACGACCTGTTGAATGTGAGGCAAACACGCTACCACCACACTACCCAGGCGGGCTCAACCAACTTTAACCTATGGCACTACCTTATTTTCCTTCTACTTACAAGGAAGCAACTTATAAGACTATTTCTACTAATTTTTTCCCGAAGAAGAATAAGCTTTTTAACAATAATTTGTTGCAGAAATGCAGAGAAAGTCATGTGAATGGAACACATCAGATATTTTTTTAATCTTTCAGAATTTTGACCTGAAGTTTATTGAACCTTTTTAATAAGCGTGTGCTAGTTATTTATTATATATGGTGGTAATTTTGGCTTACTTGAAGGTGTTTCGCATAGCAGAAGAAAACTCTCCATTTGGGTTAAATAAATAAATTAAGCAATTTAGAAGTTTCTCAACAAAGGTAACAAACTAGCTGCGCTGTGGTTTATCAACTCGACGCAATCATGTGCAACTACAGAGGTCACCACCGTTTAGTAGTAGATTTTTGTCCGACCATCACTGTATAGCTCTTAAAAAGTAGTCTACTGAAAAAAGAGAAATATTTCTCGGCGGAATGACGTCATAGAGCAATCCTTGGAATACAGAACTCCAACTTTGTCTTCACAAAGGGAAATCCACGAAAAAACTCATGGTCAGAGTAGACTCGCTGGGAGTCGAGAACGGGACTTTCCTATTGCCAGTCTCACACATCACCGGGAACCATTTCGTTCAGTTCCCTTGTGGCTTGGCAAAGCAAGCAGTATCATCAGGAATCATCAATATTGCCCGCCTTTGTTTTAAAAGTTAACAACCGGTTTCCAGATACAAGGAAACCCATTAGTACTAAAACAGTTGAAGACAAACGTGCAAGACCTCCCTTAGTTAGTAAAGTAGTTTCTAGTGGTTTATTTACAATCCAGATGGAACCACCGTCGCTGTATATTTCATGCGACACCGCCCCTCTGCTTTGTAGGGCGGAACTTTTTTTTTTGTTTTTCTGCGCGTCTTTGTATTGCAAATCTCTCTGAATCTAATGAATTTTCTTCGTTCACAAAGCCAAGCCGCACGTTTATAATTACACCATTTAGAAATAAATTTCCTGAGAATACACGGCTGCTTTGATGATATTTAACAAACGGGAGCAGGCGTCCGTAGCTCATCCCGTTTTAGAGGCGTTCGCGTCGTTTTCTACATTCGTCCGAATTCAAAATCTTTGCTCCATATATAGAATTGCAAATTTTTATAAGCAGAACTCCAGCCGTACAGCTTTTGGTCTTGCAAGCATTTTATTTCTGTGTAATTAATCAAATTCTGAAAATATGCTGATAAAATTAAAAAATACATAAAGGAAATCATTTTATATTCTCTACTTGTTCATGGTACATAGGTAGAAAAAGAATTGCATTGCACGCTTTCACTGTACGTATTGGTTTTAGGGTCCCCAATTGGGAGAAAAAAAAAGGCATTTTCTGTAAAATGTCTTGTGTGTCACCGTGTGTCTGTGAACGCCTAACTCAAAAACGAAAAGTCAGTTACTTGATATTTAAATTTAGCATCTTCCAAGTATGCGACAAGATTTTTAAGAAAATTTCCAGCGCAAACTACCCTTTACTACACACTCTCGATATTCTTGAATTCTCTGAGAATAGCTTCTAAAACCCTCTTCATTCTGGATGACTTCTGCTCTACTGGTAAGCCGTGAGAGACACCCATTTCCAAGATATTGCTTGTATTTGTTTTTATTTTAAACTACTTTTTTCCAGCGGGAGTTTGTTATTCCTGCTATTATTTTACTCCTAATCTTCAAAGAGAGGTAAATTTCAATCCATCGCAACCAACTTTCAAAAGAATTGACCATCGTTTCAGCCTAATGTCACATTTCTCTTTTAGTGACAAGGAATTAAGTATAAAATCAATTGTGATAATATTTATGGTGATTAGTATGGACTAGATGGATAATTTTGAAATAATAGTTCGTTTGCAGAATAGCTTGAGAAGTTCATATGAATGAAACGTATTATATTTTATCATAAGTAATATAACGAAAGCTCCAACATTTATCGATAAATTCGCGAGCAACTTGTTGTGATACTATTTTGTGAATAAAATTACAACTATTAGCCTATATGGACATGAAAAATAATATTTTCTAAAATGCCATTTGTCTTGACGTATATTTGCACAGAAATCACTGCAACTTGATGTCCGTATCATAAATCGTGGCCTCGCTGCTTACAGGTTTCGTTGAATTGGTTCCACACACACACTCTCTGATGTTTTTTTGGTATTCTGTGGCTTTGAGTTTTCAATTAATATGTCTATTTCAGTGATAGACCTTTCCCCAAAACGTTTTGGAACTTCCACCATTATCTACGGGAATATCACTGCACACTGATACTATTGTTATGAGACGAACATTAATTCAGAGAGAAAACAAATGCACGTGTGTGCGATAAATTTAGAAAAAAAAAAAAAAACAATTGTACTGCCAGTAATAAAAACAATCTGATGTGTTCCATTCACATGACCTTCTCTACATCTCTACAACAAATTATTGTTAAAAAGCTCATGCTTCTATTTACTTCATGCTAGTGGAGAGAAAAAAATAGCAGAAATAGTCTTATTATTTGCTTCCCTGTAAGTAGAAGCGAAATAAGCGAGTGCCATAGGTTAAAGTGATAATCAAAGGCTGGTTGCTAAGTGAATGAAGTTCCTTTGTTTGCATGGACAGGAGTTGAAAAATTCCTGTAGGAGAAAAATATAATACTTTCAAAGTGGACACCAGTAACAAGGAATATCAAATCCACGAAAAAATGTTTATAACATAAATTGTGTGTTTTAATGTGCACTACATTTTTTTGTGTGGTAAGTTTCTTTCCATCTCTTACGGTTTAGCAGTTATGGAAAATTACGTCAAAATTCATCCAGAATAAAGTAGTCTTCAGAGGCTATTCCCAGAAAATTCATGATATACATTTTATTTGTCAGCTAAATATCTTTAATATACGATGTTTTAATCAAAATCGTTAGAGAAAATTTTAGAAAATAAAAATTTTCGAAAAATAGGGTATAGGGTAGTTGGGAGTGGGGGAATGTTCTTGAAAATCTTCGTGTCGCATCCTTGGAAGATACCAAACCTAAGTACCAAGTTTGGTTTTTAACGAACTCTTCATTTTTGAGCTATGCTGCACACAGACATGCAGGCAGGCAGGCAGGCAGACAGACAGACAGACAGACACTCACGGACATTTTTCTAAATTTTTATTAAGGGGGTCTTCTTAAAACATGTATTTCCGGTGAAATCTCGGTATCAAATTCTGGGTGCATTACAATACCTTCTCTAGACACTATGTATATAGTACGTGTAGAGAAAGTAAACACGATTAAAATGCAGAGATTGGTTGGTATTTTACGCGCCAATGTACTGGATTGGCCACTTCCTACAATCACGTATAGTAAAAATGTTTGTCGCATCTTTGGAAGACGCAATGGAATTTAAGCCAATTTTTTTTATTTTCTTTTTTTTTATGGTATTTAACTCCCGCTTTTACTACTATGGCACTGCAGTCGATGACACTGATGATACATTGAATGAAGATGGAGCACCGGTGTAATAAGACGGCCGGGGGAAACTAGAGAACCCGGAGAAAAAACCCCTGCGCAGCTTTGCCCACCACAAATTCCTCATGCGGTTTCCTGGGTACAAACCCGAGCCATCTTGGTGAGAGACTAGTGGTCTAATCACTCGACCACGGCGTGGCCACAGAGTTTGTTTTCTATTCAGAATTTTGTTTCTCATGTATGTTATTCACAGCTGGTCCCTATAGCCGCGCTCGCTAAGGTCGCTCGCTTTGGTGCTTCGTGGCGTAGGGGATCGCGGGTTCGAGTTCCGCCTTGGGCATGTGTGTTTGAATATGTGTGCGTATTAGAAGCAAAAAGCAAACGATAGTAAAATAGTAAAACAATGTGGGGAAACTCTAAAAAAAAGGGGGGGGGAAGAGACGAAAAACTCTGACGTGCTCCATTCACATGACTTTCTCTACACCTGTGTAACAAATTATTGATAATAAGCGTATTCTTCTAATTAATACTAAAACATTAGCAGAAACGGTCTTGTTACTTAGTTCCTTTATAAGTAAAAGGGAAATAAGGGAATACAATAGGCTAAACCAATAGTCAAATCTTTTAAGATGTGATTGCTATAAGACTGAAATCGGTTTCTTTGCCTGGCTAAGCGTTCACAAATTCAAGTATGAGAAAATTTTATGTATTTTAAAACTGAAATCAATAACAAGGAATATCTCGAAAACGGCCACCCCACGAAAAAAAAAAATAAATAAATGACATAAATTGTAAGTTTTATCGTATTCTACATTTTTGTGTAGTAAGTTTTTCTCTATCTCTTATAGTTTACCAGTTATGCAAAATTCAATAAAAATCATCCAGAATAAAGAGGTCTTTAGAGGCTATTCCCGGAATATTCAAGATATACATTTTATTTGGCGTGTAAATATCTTAGATATAAGAGCTTTTAATCAAAATCGTTAAAACATTTTTGAGAAAATCAACATTTTTTTAATTTTTTTTTCATGTAAAGGGTAGTTTGGGGTGTGTGGATTTTCTTGAAAATCTTCGTGTTGCATCCTTGGAAGGTACCAAATTTAAATACTGATTTTGGTATTTAACGGCCTTTTCAGTTTTAAGCTATACTGTCCACAAACACACACACGGACCTTTTTCCAAAAATGTTTTTCAGGGGGACCCAAAACTTGTATTTCCGGTGAAATCTTGGTATCTAATTTCTCTATACATATACACTATGTACATAGTACGGGCAGAGGAAGTAAAAATAAAAATGAATACAACGCCGTAGTCCCTAAAGGAGTCCAGAACTGTATTTATTAAAAAAAAAATCTGATGTGTTCCATTCACATGATTTTCTCTACATCTCTGCAACAAATTATTGTTAAAAAACTTATGCTTATATTTACTTCATACTAATTGAGAAAACATTAGTCTTATTTCTTGCTTTATTGTAAGTAGAAGCGAAATAAGGGAGTATCATAGGTTAAAGTGAAAGCCAAAAGCTGGTTGCTATGTGACTGATGTTCCTTTGTTTGTATGTACAGGAGTTGACAAATTCCTGTATGAGAAAAGTATAAGTTTTTCAAAGCTGAAACTAAAAACAAGAAATATCTTAAAAACGATCAACTCCACGAAAAAAATGCATATAACATAAATTGTGTGTTTTAATGTACTCTACATTTTGTGGGTGGTAAGTTTATGTCCATCTCTTAAGGTTTATCAGTTATACAAAAATCCGTAAAATTCATCGAGAGTAAAGTAGTCTTCAGAAGCTATTCCCAGAAAATTCAAGAATGCATTTTGTTTGTCAAGTAAATATCTTAAATATACGAGACTGTAATCAAAATAGTTAGAGCCATTTTTAAGAAAACCAAAAATGTCGATACTTTTTCCATGTAAAGGGTAATTTGGGGTGGGGGGATTTTCTTGAAAATCTGCGTGTCGCATCCTTGGATGATGCCAAACTTAAACACAAGTTTGTTATTTAACGGTCTATCCAGTGTTTAGCTATGCTGTCCACAGGCACACAGGGATCTTTTTCCAAAAATGTTTTTTTAGGATTCAGGGGGACCCAAAACTTGTATTTCCGGTAAAATGTCGGTGTCGAATTTCTATGTATACTATACACAATGTACATAGTACGTGTAGAGAAAGTAAAAAGAAAAATGAATACAACGCCGGAGTCCCGATAAGAGTTCGGAACTGTATTGATTAAAGAAGAAAAATAAAGATACGTATTTCCCTTGTAGTTTTCAAATTTTTGCTTGGCCTACATAAGCGGTATTGGGTGCAATAAGCCGCGTGGAAGCCAATTAAAACCTCGGTCATGAACGGAAGACTGATGGGTGGACGGAAAGTTAAAGAACTTCAGTGGAGTGTGAAGGGAATGGTGCCCGAGAGGCGTGTGTGGTGTGGGCCCCAGAAATATGGCGGGGGCGAGTTGGCAAGTCACATTAAAGTGTCCATAGCGGACTGCACAGATAAGAACAAAAGGACCGTTAGCAGGAAATGGGGTGATAAGGTCGGTACAGTGGCCGTTCCTTTGACAACTTAACGGCGCAATACCAAGAGTCTTTCTCCTCCAAGGTCACATCTACCTCCAGATACACCTTCCTCACGCCAGTATAAAAATATTTCCAAAAGTATAACTTATAGCTACACAGAGCAAAATATGAAATAAATTGCCAACGTTTTCTTTTCTTTTGCCAAAATATGAAAGTATAAAGAAAAAATGTTATGGTTTATATTTTCACGACATTCTTTATTAATTTTTTTTTTACTTTCTCTGCTCGTACTATGTACACAGTGTATAGAAAAAAATGTAAATGGTGTGTTATTTATGGACGCTCTTTAACTACTGTGGTTCTCAGTGTCCCATTCTAAATTGGGCGTGAAAGACCGTTTAATTTTGTTCAGAGGCCACTTTTATGATGTTTGAGGTTCTTTTACGTGCCGTAAATCTACCACATGGGACCAACGGCTTTACTTCCCTTTCGAAGGAAGCCATGCTAAGGATAATTACACCCGAAAAAATCCATCGTCGTCCACCGGGTTTGAACCCGCGACCTCGAGTATATGAAGTTAGCATGGTAGCGATTACTCCACGGAGGGTGACATACGGTGTATAGAGAAGGTATTGTAATGCACCCAAATATTCAATACCCAGTTTTTACCGGAAATACATGTTTTAGGTCCACCTAATTCCAAAAAACTCCGTGTTACACTCACATGACATTCTCTAGCTTCTCTACAAACTTGCTACAAAAAAGTATTCTTCTTTCTACACAATGCTAATCGAAATAAACACTTGCAGAATGTTCTTATTACTTAGATCATTATAAATAGAAGGGAACTAAGAGAAGGCACAAGGCTAAAGTAGTAGTCAAATGTTTTAAAACATATCGTTATGCGATTGTCATTGCAAATAGTTTCTCTGTTTCGCCCGGAGTAGAACAAAAGAAAAACGGACACTTCCTGTCTGAGAAAAGTTAAAGTACTTCACCATTGAAACCAATAACAAGGTATATTTCGGAAACGGCTACCTCCACAACAAAAACGTAAAGGACATATTTGACGTGATCTACATTTTTTGGGTAGTGAGTTTTTGTCTATCTCTTACCTTTACACTCTTTATCAGGAAAAGAAATTGAACGTTTTGCTTTTCTCAAAAATTTTTGAAACGATTTTGATTAAAAATACCGTATATTAAAGATTTTTGCATCACAAGTAAAATGTATATTTTGAATTTTCTGGAAATAGCCTCTGAAGATCTCTTGATTCTGGATAGTTTTGTAGAACTTTGCATAACGGTTAAACCGTAAGAGATAAAAAAAAACTTACAACAAAATGCAGATCTCTTTAATCCCTTTCTTGCGTTTTTCTTGTAGAGTTGACTTTCCTTGTTACTGGTTTCAGTTTTAAACTAACTTTTCGCAAACGGCACCATTCAAAGCGAACCGAACCTCAATTGTTTCACAGACCGACCAGTTTTAAAAAGATTTTACTTTCGCTTTAGCATATGTACTCCCTTGTACTTACAACGAAGCAGGTAATAAGACCAACTGTGCTAATTATTATCTTGATTAGTATAATGTAGATAAAATAAACATTTTATAAGGATAGTTTGTATTTGGAACAGCAAGAGAAAGCTATGTGAATGGAAAACATCAGATTTTTCCGGCAATTCTCTGCAACTTTCTTTTTAGATATAAAGGAAATATTTATAGTCAAACATTTTAGAATTGGTGGTAAAATGTTATATCTTTTTCATTCATGCCAGCTGCGGAAAGGATCCGGGTTGGATACCCGATTATTGGAAATGAGAATTGTTCTCTATTCAAGATTATTCCTTATCCTCTATATAGACTGGAAGAATGAATGACAGTATGAATCGTGTGATCTGATGAATAAAACTGAAAGGAAAACAGAAAATAAATAACAATAGCACACGAGTTAACACCATTGTTCGTAGACAATATGTTCCAAATGTAAAAGGTCGCCATGCAGTTAAATGTAGACTGTAAATGGAACAATGCAGATATCCATGTAAACACTAGAAATAATTGGCATCAACAGGAGTTCAAAAGAATGATTTAAGTATTGACAAATTGGAAACGTTAAAATGAATATTTCAGAAATGGCTTTTACTACATAAAAGGTTATTTAAAATAAATTGTGTGTTTCAAAAAGATCTACATTTTTCTGTTTTAAGATTTCTTCTACCGCTGAACGTTTAACACTTACGTAAGATTTATATAAACTTCCATTCTTTCTTCTAAAGAGGACTTCAGAAACCATTCATAGAAAATTGAAGATGATACCTCAAAATAATATAAATTTCATCTCAAGTCATTTTAATTATCAAATCATAAACAATGAAATTACATAAAAAAAACCAATAACGTGCATTTGATTGCGTTGTCTAACCGCAGATGCTGGCACATCGTTTACCAAACCTTTTAGTACCATTCACTAAATCTAAACTAATTTAAGGCCAATAAAAGTATCTACTAAAGTCAATATGTGTAATATATCATATTTTAATCAAAATTGTTATAGTTTTTAGAAAATTAATCTTTTAAAAATAAATGTAAGTTTTGAAGTTTTGCATACACACACAGAGGTACAAAAATTTACACTTGGAGTTTTTTTTCTCTTTTCTTATGGGTTCAGGGAGTCTCAAGCTAATATTTCAGATAAGTCTTCACATCGATTATTTCTCAAATAGTTCTCCTTTTAAGGGATATCTACTTCTTCCAACGTAAGGAACTAAGTTATAAGACCGTTTCTGTTAAAGTTTATCTCGATTAGCATGAAGTAGATAGAAGAATAAGCGTATTACTAATAATTTGTTGCAGAGATGTAAAGAAAGTCATGGGAATGGAACACATTAGATTTCTTTTAGCTTAATGCTCTTACTTGGTTGTTCATATCGGACGATGAATGAAATTGGTGAAAGATATTCAAAAGCTGCTAAAATTTCACCCATGACCATTGATATCCGTCTTATGTTGATAAGGAAAACCCAGAAACAATTCTTAGCCGAACAACTCACCATAAGCAAGTTTCGAACTCGCAACGTCGACTATACGCTAACCCCACACTATCGAGGCGGGCTGGCGTTAATTGTTTTTCCACACTAGCTGCGAATTCAATGCCATTGCTGGGATTTGAACCACGGATCTCCCGATCACTTGCCGGTCGCTCTAAACACTACATGATTTTCATTGTTAGTAAATATTTTTCTCCTGTTGTAACTAACCTAAGAAGCGACATCCATATCTGGTCTTGGAAATAAAATACTATTGTTAAATATATAGTTCTATATTAGACACTTGGTAATTACATTTGATAGTAATAAAAATGTACGAAGAAATAAAAATAAATCAAAGGGAACCAATATAAATAACAGGAGAAGTTGGACAAGATTCTCCCCTATCAGCCACCCTTTTTAATACATACTTTGATGATATAAGATCATGGAAACAAACAACGTGTTGAATTAGTTTCGGGAATTTAACAATAAAAATTCTGATGTGTTACACTCACATGACTTTCCTTAAATGCTCTAGAAATAAACTTCTTACAAATTATGACCAAAGCTTACTACATAATAATTTAGATCTCATGAAAACATACAGTCCTTTACGTTCTTGTTGTGGAGGTAACCGTTCCGAGGTATTCCTCTTTATTGGCGTCAGATGTAAAGTGCTTATATTTTTATCAAACAAGAAGTATCCAGCCCGCCTGGGTATGTGGTGGTAGTGTGTCTGCTTCACATTCAAAAGGTCGTGAGTTCGAATCTCTCTTAGGATGAGTTACTCGGATAAGTTTTTTTTTTCTCGGGGTTTCCCCTTATCCTGAGAAGACGAATGTCGAGTACCTTTAAACTCCATTGACCCCGAGATTATTTGAGCATCATTTCATTCATCGTTCGACTTGACCAACTAGGTGCAAGGAGTTAAGCTACAAAAAGAAGTATCCGTTTTCCTTTTGTTTTACTCCTGGCCAAACAAAGAAGTGATTTGCAATGACAATCGCATAACAGATTTTAAAAAAATTGACTATCACTTTAACCTAGTGCATTATTTTAGTTCCCTTCTACTTATAAGGCACTAAGTAATAAGAACATTCTGCTAATGTATCTCGATTAGCTTTATGTAAAAGAAGAATAATATTTTATAAGATGTTTATGGAGCAGCAGAAGTTTTTTGGATTCATGGGGACGTAAAACATACATTTCCGTAAAATCTCGGAATCGAATTTTTGGATGGAATGCAATACATTCTCTATACACTACATCCATAGTGCTATAGAGAAAGTAAAAGACCAAAACTGGCCAAGCCTGGGCACATACTTAATGCAAGTACGTGCTCTAAGAGATAAAATATTTGTGTAAATACTGTATAGACTTATTTGGTGTTTGACTAATCTAAATGTATGAATGCGTGGTGTAGTTGTGAGTGCAAGTGTGTGTGTGTGTGTGTGTGTGTGTGTGTGTGTGTGTGTGTGTGTGTGTGATATCAGAGTGTTCTTTCTTTTATTATTCTGTGGTCGTAACGTGCGAGCCTGTGTCTGTGCGTGTGAGTGTATTTCCAACGTTGTAAAGATATATAAAATAGATATGCATGCAATATTCTAAATTCAAGTACCTATTTTTACACAGCATATACGGCCTTCCGACCCATGCGACTCTGTGACGCAAATATTTTATTATTGTAAACTTAATATAATACCAACACCACTAGCATATAACTATTCACCACGAGATAAAAGAAACTTGGGAAGACCTAGGAAAAGATGGAGCCAGCCGCAACTGGGAGCCGGAACAGACCAATGAGGTCTCAACCGTGTTGAAGAAGAAGACCACATGTTATTGATTCACCCTTGTTGGTATTCTCCTCCTTGCTCCAAGTAATACAGATTAGAGGAACGTTTTAGTTGAATTCTAACATGTAGTTAATGGAGGCCTAATCTCGATTGGGTTTAATAGTTTGAGTGCTAACCCAAGTGGGATGATCTCGACACTTTACGATGACCTGCGTAGAGCCTCAATAATGGAAGCCATAATTGCCTGCCAGTAATCCGGAAGTGGCGCTGGCAACAACCAATGATGTTGTACTGAACGGAGTTCCTCCAAGGGACTAATTATCTAGAGCATCCGTTACCTTGGTAACTCTATCACCGGAAATATTTATTGATTCCCAATGCAAACCATATTATAAACTCCTGAGAAAGTTACTTGTATTTTTACACGTATTATACACATAGTGTATAAAGAAGGTATTGTATTCCAGCCAAAAAGTTATACCGACTTTCCACCGTAATTACATGTTTTGAGACACCCTAAATAAAAAAAGATTTGTTAGAAAAAGGTCCGTGTGTGTATCTGTAAACACGATAACTCAAAAATGAGAAGTCGATAAAATACCTAACTTGGTATTTAAGTTTAGTAGCTTCCAAAGATGCGACACGAAAATTTTGAGGAGAATCCCCCAAATGGAAAAAGATTTGAAAATGTTATTTTTCTCAAAAATGGCTTTAACGATTTTGTTTAAAATACCGTATACTAAAGATATTTAAATGGTAAATGAAATACATATCTTGAACTTTCTGGAAATCGCTCTAAAGACCTGTTTATTCAGAATGAATTTTGCTGAATTTTGTGTAACTTACAAATACTTACTGCAATTGTGGATCACGTTAAAATACACAATTTGTGTCATGCATTTTTTTTCGTTGAATTCACAATTTGAGATATTCCTTGTTGTTTGTTTCAAATTTAAAATACTTAAAACCTTTTTCACATTGAAATTTGTAAACTTCTAGCCCGACATAGAAACGGATTTTAATCATATGACATCCAGCTTCTGAAGTCTTGAATATGATATTAGTCTGTGTATTCACTTTTTTTCCTTCTACTTACAAGGAAGCAAGTAAATAAGAAGATTTCTGCTAATGTTTATCACGATTATCATAAAATAGATAGAATGTGCTTTTAAATAATAATTTGTTATAGCGATGAAGCGAAAGGCATGTGGATGGGACACATCAGATTTTTACTTCCTCTACACGTACTATGTACATAGTGTATAGCCAGAGTATTGCACTCCACCCAAAAATTCGATACCGAGATTTCACCAGAAACATATGTTTTAGGATCCCCTGTATCCAAAAAAAAAAAAAAAAAAAAAATTTCAGAAAAAGGTCCATGTGACTGTGAACACGATAACTCAAAAACGAAAAGTCGATAAAGTATGAAACTTGGTATTTAAGTTTAGTATCTTTCAAGGATGCGACACGAAGATTTTCAGAAATATCCCTCCACCCCAAACTAACCTTTACATGGAATGTTTCCGAAAAAAGTTTGATTTTCTCTAAAATCGCTCTAACGATTTTGGTTAAAATATCGTACATTAAAGATATTTACCTGACAAATAAAATGTATATCTTGAATTTTCTGAGAATAGCCTCTGAAGAGTACTTCATTATGACTGAGTTTTACGGAATTTTGCATAACTGCTACACCGTAAGAGATGTACAAAACTTTACCAATCAAAAAATGTAGAGCACGTTGAAATGTACAATTTATGTTATATGCATTTTTATTGTCGAGTTGATCGTTTATTAGATATTCCTTGTTATTGATTTCAGCTCTGAAAAACATACTTTTCTCATACAGGAATTTGTCCATACAAGCAGTCACATAGCAACCAGACTTTGACTATCACTTTAACTTATGGTACTCCCTTATTTCGCTTCTAGTTACAAGGAAGCAAGTAGTAAGACTATTTTTGTTAAATTTTTTTCTCGATTAGCATGAAGTAAAAATATCAGCATTGGCTTTTCAACAATTTATTGCCGAGATGTTGAGAAGGTCATGTGAATGGAACACATCAGATTTTTGAGGATGTTTTTTGTATGTATTATATATTTCTTGTGAAATCTCGGTATCAAATTTTGGGTGTAATATAATACCTTCTGTATACACTATGTACATTATAGAGAAAGCAAAACTATTAAGTAGTGAAAAGAAAATGTATGCCAAAATTGACCGAAGACGACGGAAAATTGTATTGAGGATTCGAACCTTGGGCAGGTTGTACTCTTATCGACTGAGCCATGTATGTTTTAATAGGGCAGTATAAAGCTATGTCCGTTTGGGAGCAGCACTTCACCTGTTGGGAATTCTAGAACAGTGCGCGCTTGTCTCTCTCTTAGAAACTTCAGAGAAAGCTTTTGGTTTGTGACTTGCGGGAAACGTGACGAGAAAACTTAGCGGCGCGGGGCGACGCTGGGAAGAACAGAACCATCGTATTTGCATCGCCCATCCAACCGAAGTAAGTGTTTTTACTGCAACTTCCTACTTTCTGGGGTAAGTACAACTTCTAATAAAAATTACAGAGTCAAAGGAACTTGGGTAATGTTAGATAACACTTCTAAAAGGAAATACTCAGGAAATGAGGGTTTGATGGTATCACTTTATATAACAGAGCAATAAGGTGCTACATTCATATGGCAGGGAGTAGAAGAAATAAAAGCATTTCCCCCAAATATTTCACACCTGAATCCAAAGCCTTTATTGTATGAATTATTTTGCTGCATATGCCGCTCTTTCTCTAATTCCCGAACCGGTATTTATATCCCTTTCACCAGTACCACAACTGAAGCGACTTGAATAGGCTGATCGTTAGTGCGATGCGTAATGGACAGGCCATCCATACAAAACTGAATATCTAAAGTTCAAGTCTCAGCAGTAAAATGTGCCTTGGTAAAGAATGGGGAGGGCCCAAGTAAAATAGTCGGTGTGATGGCACGCTTAGATGCTGACAAGGTTACATTTTTATTAACATTTTTACAAATATAAGACAGCTATAACTGGCGTAATTTTATTGTTGAAGGTTAGTGTAATAAGAAATTAGAAAAAAGTCCACTGAAAATACTAAAAGCTTTGATTAATCATCATTATTGCAAGACCATGCAATAAAGGGCTAAGATCAGTAGCTTCCAAAGAAGCAACTCGATTTTTTTTTCTTTTACAAAACTCGTTCCACCCTAAATTAAAACTTTACGCTGAAAATGATAACTAACCTATTTTCAGTTTTTGACCCTTCATCAAATATTATAAACTTATCAAAATTATTAACAAATTAATACCTCTTTATTCCACAAATAATACCTTTAAATGGATTCTTATTATTTTCATTCGTTTCTATTATATTCATTCTATTTAATGTTATAAACTATTATATACCTTTAAACTTCAAATGGCATATTTTCTTCATTTTTTGCATCCAGAAATGTCGCGTGTTCCATTTATATGACTTTGTCTCTCTGTTCTAAAGTATTCTTATAAAATATTATTCTTTTATCTACATCATGCTAATCAAGATAAACATTACAAAGAATGGTCCTTTGACTTAGTTAATAATAAGTAGAAGGAAAATATGGTAATGCATAAGGCTAAAGCAACAGTCAACTCTTTTTGTCTTTGAAATTCGGTAAATGTTGTTTCCAGGCCAGGAGTAAAACAAAAAACAAAAAAACTTGCAACGGATGAGACTTTCCGTTTGGGAGAAGTTTTCAGTGTTTTAAAATATAAAAAAATGTATGGAATATCTATGAAATTGTTAGTGCTACAGAAAAAACTTAATATTATATAAATTGTGTGTTTTAACAAGATTACCAGTTTCTGCGTAGTAAGCTTTCTTCTATCTCCTTACGGTTAACCAGTTGTACAATGAAAGAACAGGGCTTTGGAGGTTATTCCCAAGATATTCAAGATATATATTTTATTTTCCGTGTAAATATCTTCAATAATTTCATTAAATGTTAATCAAAATTTTAATCAAAATTCTTAGAGCCTAATTTTAGAAAATCGAAAATTCCAAAAAATGCTTTATGTAAAGGCTTATTTGAGTTGGGGTATGTCGCATCCTTGGAATATACTAAACTTAAATACCAAGTTAGTATTTAACAGACTTTACGTTTTTGAATAATACTGTCCACACACGGACCTTTTTCTAAAACGGTTTTTACTTTCTCTACACATACTATGTACTTAGTGTATAGAGAACATATCGTAATGGACTCAAAAATTCGATAGCGAAATTTCACCTGAAATACATGTTTTGGTTACCCCTGATTCCACAAAAAAGAATTTTTAGAAAAAGGTCCACGTGTGCGTGCGTGTATGTCTGTAGACAGCATAGCTCAAAATATAAAGACCGTTAAATGCCAACCATGCATGGTATTTAAGTTTGATATCTTCTATGGATGCTGTACGAATATTTTCAAAAAAGTCTTCTCACCTCAAACTACCCTTCACATGGAACATTTTTCGAAAATTGTGATTTTCTCAAAAATGGCTCTAAGGATTTTGATAAAATACCATAAAGTTATGTTTATGACAAATGAAACGTATATCTTGAATTTTCTGGAAATAGCCTCTGAAGACCTTTTCATTCTGGATGACTTTTGTATAAGTGGAAGTGATTTACTACATAAAAATGTAGATCTCATAAATACACACAGTTTATATATATTGTAGAGTTAACCATTTTCGAGATGTTCCGGATTATTGGTTTCAATTTTAGCCACTTAAACTTTTCTCAAACTGGAAGAATCTTTCTTCTCGTTTCTCATTTGTTTATTGCCAGCAAGCAAAGAGATTGGAATTTCAATTGTTTCACATAGCGACCATCGCTTTAGTTTGTTTATTTCCTTATTTCGCTTCTAATTAAAGGAAGCAAGTAATAAGACTATTTATGCTTATGTTTGTCTTCATTTGCATGATAAAGACATCAGATTAATGTTTTGAATAAAAGGTTTGTTTACCGACAGCCAGAGGGCATTATGTGAATGGAACACATTAGATTTTTACTTTCTCTATACGCACTATGTACATAGTGTATAGAGAAGGTATTGCACTCCACCCAAAAATTCGATACCGAGATTTCACCGGAAATATATGTTCTAGGGTCCCCAATATCCAAAAGAAGCATTTTCACAAAAAGGTCCGTGTGTGTGTGTGTGTCCGTGAACACGATAACTCTCGGTAAAATACCAAACTTGGTATTTAAGTTTAGTATCTTCCAGAGATGCGACACGAAGATTTTGAGAAAAATCCCCCCACTCTCAACTACCCTTTACATGGAACTTTTTTTAAAAAAATTCGATTTTCTCAAAAATGGCTCTAACGATTTTAAATTACGATTTAAAATTTCGTATATTAAAGATATTTACCTCACAATTAAAATGTATATCTTAAATTTTTTGGGAATAGCCTCTGAAGAGTAGTTTATTCTGGATGAAATTTACTGAATTTTGAATAACTGCTAAACCGTAAGAAATAGACAAAAACTTACTACACAAAAAATGTAGAACACGTTAAAACACAAACTTTATGTTATATACATGTTTTTCGTGAGTTCGTGGTTTTTGAGACATTCCTTATTTTTTGTTTCTGCTATGAAAAATTTTTACTTTTCTCATATAGGAACTTGTCAACTCCTATCCATATAAACAAAGGAACTTCATTGACATAGAAACCAGCTTTTGACTATCATTTTAACCTATGGTAGTCCCTTATTTCGGTTCTACTTACAAGGAAGCAAGTAATAAGACTATTTCTGCTCATTTTTTCTGATTAGCATAAAGTAAATAGAAGTATAAGCTTTTTAAGAATAATTTGTTGCATGGATATAGAGAAAGTAATGTGAATAGTGCACATCAGATTTTTTCACTTCTATCACAAGGAACCAAGTAATAAGAACAATTTCTACTAATGTATATCTGTTAATAAGTTTTTTTAACAATAGCTGGTTACACAGCTGTAGAGAACGCCATGTGAATGGTGACACATCAGGTTTTTTTTTTCAGGAGTTCCCAAAAATATGTATTTCGATGAAATCTTGGTATTGAACTTTTGGGAAGAATACAATATTTTCACTACCTATACTACATTCGGCATGCATGCTTGAAAAAATAATGTGATATATTCTTCTAAGATATTTCCCTTAACAACTGATATATCCCAGTTTCTGCTAAATAACTATTTATGCTGCCACACTTAGATCACTAACATACAGCTGAATCACTCAGTCACAGCTCACCATTGAAGTGTTCACTGAACTCTTTTAACTGCCTATATTGTCAATTTATTTGCACCATTTTCTGTTCACTTAACGTTTTCTTCTGGACTGTTCGATCAAGCACTCGTCGGTTTCTTATATGCGTCCGGTAGCTTTAGCTCCGAAAGTTCTGGATATCGGAATTTCAAGGTTTTATTCACTGCAGGGAAGTTACAAGGCCTCTGTTTGTTCATGTCCGACCGGAAAAAACTGCGTCAATCTGGACCCGATATGGTCACTTGCACTGTTCCCTCCTCAGGGCTGGTCGTCACAAGTTTCAGGTACACCACCAACATCTACATTCGGGGCAGTCTCTGGATGCGGTATACTACTACAATAATCCTAATCACCATGCGCTACGGTTCTCTCCATATTTTTTGAAGTCTAGGTCAACGCCCTTTGGCCAGGGCAGGGCGTTACAATCACACCAAATCTCAATGCTGGAACTCTTGGCTGTTTACTGATCGGTCATAACGGGTCTACGACCCCTACCTCGCTCCCCGGATGCGATGATGATTCGTCCATTGTCTTGTGAAGGTGGTCCACGAGGTTTTTCGATCGCTGATCTCTGGGATGCTTCCCCACACCCAAAGCGTTTATTGGAATCACAAAGACACCCTCCTTTCGGGTTATCCTGTTGGTCTCCAGGATGTCTGTCGGATCTCCGAAGTGCAATCTCGTCTCTGTCCAGCCTCAGGACCCTCACACCGATGGAGACTATTGCATCGTTTTTCCTAAGGGCACCCAAACCCATTATTACTTCTTCAGCTACCCTTACGGCAAACACCAAGAAACTTATGAGGCCCCTGCAAGACCTACTCCAATGGCGATGTGTCTCCCGATCTCGTAACTATCTCGTAAGGCCGATCCGGTTGCCTTGTCAGCAAGAGCTCGGATTACGTCTCCACCTATGTCCACTAGCAACCAGCATAGCTTACCTTGTATTCAACCGTCCATGAAGAGGCTGTCCTCCATAACGCTCTTCACGCCATCAAGCGAGGGGATGGCGATAATGGCTCCGGTGGGTCCAACGCCAGATCGCGTCTTGTTCGTTTCCCGGGTACTCGTTAAATTGATTGTGGACAGTCCTTCATAAGGTGTTCTGGCCGACCACACCACCATCATACACCTTTTGACGCTCGTCGATTTGGTTCTGTGCAGCCTTTCTCCTTGTGTTTTGGCCGACCACATCCCAGTACACAGTAGATACTAGAAGGTCGTTGTGAATGCATTTGGGTTAATTCTCTTTCCCCAGGCTCCGAATACTCCTGATCTCTCGATAGAAGCACTGTTACCTCGGCAGTGTTATTCCCATCTCAGGCCCACGCTATCCTGTTCCTCCGCAGTGATCGCCTGTTCGCCGTCTTGATGTGGATAGTCCTCTATTTTCAGCGTGGCTGATAGCACCTCGTGAATGGTCTTGAAATTGCTGAGCATCAGAGGCTGTCGTTTCTGGGCATCCTGCAGCTCGAAAACAAAGGAGCTTCCTGCGATACAAAACTGTGCGGGAGGTTTATCAATGTTTTATGTACTAAGTGTGCAATGGACAGGATAAACTCCTGCAGCGCCTCACCTAGGCGTTGCAGCCTCAACTACGATAGGTTAGGGACAGCGATGACATTCGAAGCGAATGCCTAGAACCTCCCAGATATCTCTGGACATCGTATGCCTTTGGAATTGATTCAAAACTCCACATGCGGTCACACTTACACATGCACACACGACATTCATTTTGGATTTAGGGGACTCCAAAACATGTTTTCGAAGAAATATCGGTATAGGATGTGTAGGTAGAACGTAATACCTCCCTTTTACATACCCTACCTAGGAGAGAGTAATTAGTTTTCTTAAGAATAGTTTGTATACCCACTAATAAACGACAGAAGGTAGGTAAAGTCAGTTTCTTATGACCATACAAACAACATGGAATTTCGAATATATTACATAGCGACATGGCCTTTAACAAGAATAAGATCAAGAATTAGAATCAGAAATACCTTGTTGCTTGTGAAAGAAGAGAGGTTGTGAGGAAATGTGGTTGGTTGTGGTAAGGAAGTTTGCCTACTGGACTGTACTTCCCTTCAATAATTCAGCAACAGCTGAGGATGTCTCGAGGGGTCAATCAGTGTAATAGAAAATAAGGCAGTGGCAGGCAGGCGTGGGAGTGATGGTGCAGGCTAATGGAAGATGTGTACCCGGTCATTGTCCGTTCCTCGTATTGATTACATCATTTTCCTCCCCTACTACTGCTACTGCCAGCTAAACTCCTAGATTTGGCACACCACGTCTTTTCCAGTCCCACTGCTTCATATACTCCTTAACAGTTATAACTGGGAGCGCTCATACGTCACGCAATGAGGGGGGGGTTCTGTACGAGCGTGACGCTGGGGGATCGGGCCAGCGTACTACATCAAAATATTACTCTCTTAGTAATTCCTTATATACTTAGCTTGCAATGGAATAAGAAACGTGATAAAAAGACACAAGTGAAGTAAAATATGCATAATGTATACCACTAAGAAATCGATTTTATAGATTAAAATACGTGTAGTTAAATGTTGCGGAACGAAGTTATAAATTAAAGAACTTGATATATGTAAAGGATTTTATTATTTATGTATTTGAGAGAAGGGGCTAGATGATGATAATAATTCATTACAGCCCGCCTGGGTAGTGTTGTGGTAGCGTGTCTGCCTCACATTCAAAAGGTCGTGAGTTCGAATCTCGCTTACGGCGAGTTACCCGGATAAGGATTTTTTTGGGGTTTTCCCATATTCTGAGAAGACGAATGTCGAGTAAATTTAAGCACCATGGACCCCGAGATCATTTGAGCATCATTTCATCAATTTCATTCATCGTCCGATATGACCAACCAGGACGTTAAAACTACAACAACAAAACCATTATAATGACTAGTCATCATTAAGAAAATATGTATAAAATAAACTTGAACTGATGGTTACCATGGTTACTTCATACACCTAAGGTCGCAGGTTCAAATCCGGTGGAGGACAATGTATTTTTTCGGGCGTGAAAATCCTTATCATGGCTTCCTTCGGAAGGGAAGTAAAGCCGTTGGTCCCGTGAGCATTTGCGGAACGTAAAAGAACCTCAAGCATGATTAAGAGTCCTCTGAGCAAAATTAAGAGATCTTTCACGCCCAGTATAGAATGGAACGCTGAGAACCAAAGCCGTTAAAGAGCGTCCAGAAATAAAACTGCATTAAAAAAATAATCGAACTGACTACCAGTGCACTAGATACACTAGTTACTAGTTTTGTTAAATGTTATTTTATTTTAATAATAGCTTGATAAACAACGGCTTTTTACCAGTTTATTGTGTTACTGGATTGCAGTAATTAATAATAATAATTAGTGTAAATGAAACTTGTTTTACATTTATATACTTTTTAGGGACCCTTTTTTACTTTCTCCACATGCACTATGTACATAGTGTATAGAGAAAGTATTGCACTCCACCCAAAAATTCGATACCGAGATTTCACCGGAAATATATGTTTTAGGGTCACCAATATCCAAAAAAAGCATTTTCACAAAAAGGTCCGTGTGTGTGTGTGTGTGTGTGTGTGTGTGTGTGTGTGTCCGTGTGTCTGTGAACACGATTAACTCAAAAACGAAAAGTCGGTAAGGCACCAAACTAGGTATTTAAGTTTAGTATCTTCCAGGGATGCGACACGAAGATTTTGAGAAAAATACCTCCACTCCCAACTACCCTTTACATGGAACTTTTTTCGAAACTTTTATTTTCTCAAAAATGGCTCTAACGATTTTGATTAAAAGTTCGGATATTAAACATATTTACCTGACAAATGAAATGTTTATCTTGAATTTTCTGGGAATAGCCTCTGAAGAGTAGTTTATTATGGATGAATTTTACTGAATTTTGAATAACTGCTAAACCGTAAGAGATGGACAAAAACTTACTACACAAAAAATGTAGAGCACTTTAAAACACACAATTTATGTTATATACATTTTTTTCGTGGAGTTCGTCGTTTTTGTGACATTCCTTATTTTTGGTTTCTGCTATGAAAAACGTATACCTTTCTCATACAGGAACTTGTCAACTCCTATCCATATAAACAAAGGAACTTCAATGACATAGCAACCAGCTTTTGACTATCACTTTAACCTACGGTTGTCCCTTATTTCGCTCCTACTTACAAGGAAGGGAGTAATAAGACTATTTCTGCTAATTTTTTCTGATTAGCATAACGTAAATAGAAGTATAAGCTTTTTAAGAATTATTTGTTGCAAGGATATGGAGAAAGTCATGTGAATGGTACACATCAGATTTTTTTACTTTTATTCTGTGTTGCTTTATTCTTTTAATTCTTTTATTTTACTTATTGGTATATAAGTTGAATCTGTAAAACAGTTATCTATGAAAAAATGTAATGGAGCAAATAAATTACTAAGTTTGAAGTACAGTACTAGTATAATGGAGCCAGATGCTAGGATCACGCTGTGGTCAAGTGATTAGAGCACTCGCCCCTCACCTAGACAGCCTGGGTTCGATCCCAAACGGCCGCATGTGGGATTTGAGGTGGAGAAAGCAGCGCACGGGTGGGTATTCTCCGGTTTCCCCCGCCATCACATCCCACCGGTGCTCCATCTTCATATATCATCAGTGTCATCGCCGGTGGTGCCATTGTAGTAAAAGCGGGCGTAAAATACTATAAGAAACTGATGTTGAATTTCAGATTTTATCTTATTTTATTTTTGTACTCAGCTTCAATCGAATTGAGGGGAGGTAAAACTATCAGAAAGTATTTATAATAGCAATTTACCTGCAAATTTAAACCTATATCTTGATTTTTTCTGGAAATAGCTTGTGAAGACGTCTTCATTCTGAATGGCTCTTGCATAACTGGCAAACATTAATAGATAGACCAAAATCTTACTACACTAAAACGCTGATCGCATTAAAGCATACAAATTATGTAGATACCTTTTCTTGTGAGTTTAGCTATTTCCAAAATATACTTTATTCCTTCAATTTTCAAGAAATAAGAAGTGATTCGTGTTTATATTCGCTACCTTACATTGTACAAGTACATGGTAGATAGAAAAGTTACCCCATGCCACCCAAAATCTGGAAGCCGATATGTCATCGAAAATACATATTTTGAGGATAGCTGAATCAAAACAACAGTGTGTTTAAATGTGCAAATCTGTTTGTCTAACTGTAAACGGCATAACTAAATAATGAAAAGTCGGATAAATATCAAAATTGGTGTTTAAGTTCAGTATCTCCCAAGGATGCGACACAAATATAACCCACCACCCCAAAACTACACTTTGCATGGAAGATTTTTTAGGAATGTTTGGTCTTCTTATAAATGGCTCTAACGATTGGCTCTTATAATGCCTCTAAATATATGACACTACAAATGAAGTTTATATCTTGAGTTGCCTGGAAATTGTTTCTGAAGCCCGTTTCATTCTGGATGACTTTTGCAAAACTGGCAGTTCTTACTGCTCTAAAAATGTAAGTCAACAAAGCTCATCTTTTATGTGAAATTATTACAATTGGTTTTAACTATTTCCGAATTTATCTTTGTTTTTCCTTTGAGTAAGTTATAACACATACTTTCTTAAGTGTAATTCTGCACATAGTTTTTTGATGTTTTTAAAAATGCTCTAATGCTTTTTATTAAAATACCGCATATTAAACACATATACATGACAAATATATAATCTGAATTTCTTGGGAATAGCCTCTGAAGACATTTGTATATCTGGTGAACTGTAAGAGATAGATAAAAACTAACAACACAAAAAATGTAGATCTCTTTTAAACACGCAATTTGTGTCACATTCATTTTTTGTAGAGCTAACCAGTTTCGAGATATTGTTTGTTATTGGTTTCCATTTTAAAATACTTATACTTTTCTCATTATTGAAGTCGTGCATATTTCTCTCTCCTTTTTCTTCTCTTTCTTTATTCCTGGCCATGCATAGAAGCAAACTTCAACGCGTAACGACAGCTTTTAAAGCATTTGACTGACGCTTATTGACTATTCCCTTAGTTCCCTCCTACTTATATAGAACTACGTAATAAGAACATTCAGCTAATGTTGATCTCAATTAGCATGAAATAGAAAGAGAAAAAACATTTTTCAAAACGTTTTTGTTTGCAGAGCAAGTAGAAAAAAGTCATGTCAATTGAGCACATCAGAATTTTCTGCGCATATTTCATGGAAAATTTCAAACCTGCTTCAAAAGCTTCCACATCAATATTAAAAGCAGTTATCAATATATTTGTTGCAGTGAACAGAGGCTACAATATGTGTATTTGATTGACATATTTTTGAAATTAAAGGGATTTCTTTATTAACCACTTTCTGTACCGTAGACAATTTTGTTCATCGCTGTATCGTTTATTTGAAAACAGTATTATTATAAGAGCTTCTAACTTTTTTAAAGTTTATGTTATTATTTAATATTTACCTTACGTATTAATTATAACTAATATACATATATGTCAAAAACAGTTAACAATTGTGGAAATAAGGTAAATAATTCTAATTATCACCCTATATACTGCCGCAGTGACTATACTCTAAGTTTATAAGGAGGTCGATGAAGAGAAGTGAAGGAATAAGCAGAGATAAGTAGGGAGGTCACTTAGCGCAAACGTCGTAAGCAGCATCGTCAGAAAACCAGAATATTCTGGAAGTTTCTGTTTCTAGCAATTTCTCTAACGCGCTGCTTTATAAGCAAACGCTCGCGAGTGGGTCACTTAGTTTATTAGTGAATGCGTTTTTGATGCACAAACAGTGATGTTCTCCTATGGCATGCACTGGGTGTTGATATACCAGAAGAAATCAAATACATCTTGCATTCAACTTCGAAGTGAACTATCCGAAAGAAGATATTACGCCGTGCGTATTTCATACGTCACAAAGAAAGTGAAGTGATAGTGAAAAGTTGAATACATCGCATTAATAAAATGACAGCGAAAACTTTCAGATTTTTAAAAACTGACAAAAGTCACACTGGTGCAAAATGGCAGTACCTAACAAAGAAAGTGAAGTGATAATGAAAGCTAAGTGAGGTGACAGAAAAGTTGAATAGATCACATTAACAAAATGGCTGTGACAACTTAAAGATTTTTAAAAATTGGACAAAGGAGTGGGATGAGAAAGGATATGACGCAATAATTACTGGCCGGAGTAGAGGAGATGAAAAGCTAAATAAAGAATTTAAATACCAGAATGATTAAAATGGCAGATGAAATGACAGTGAGTTCAGCAATAGAGAAAGTGGAGAGTAAAATGATTGATATAAAGGAAGAGAAAGAATGAAGTGGAAAATAAGGAGATAAAATCAAATGTGATCATTCGCATGACTTTCTCTATCCGTTCTGCATGCAAACTATTTTTACAAAAGAGTGTTCTTTAATCTACATCATACCAGTTGATATAAGCATTGTCAGAAATGGTCTTACTATTTGATTCCTTGTAAGTAGAAGTCAAATATTGAAATACAATAGGCTAAAGAGATGGTCAAATCTTTTAAAGAATTGTGAGCTATGCGAACAATTGAAGTTCGGTTCGCTTTGCGAGGCCAGAAGCAAACAAAAGAGATGAAAGAAAGGTAAACCCATTTAAGAAAAGTTACGTAGTTTAAAATTAAAATTACTAGCATTAGATATCTTGGAAACGGTCAACTCTGCAACAAAAATGTATATTACATAAAATATGTTTTTTAACGAGATTTACATTTGCGGGTGCGGTTTTTTCTATTTCTTATAGTTTACTAATTAGACAAAATTCAGCAAAATTCATCTAGCATGAACAGGTCTTTAGAAGCGATTCTTTGAAAAGTCAAGATACACATTTTATTTGTGATGCAAATAGCTATAACATGCGGTATTTTTAATCAAAATCCTTATTTATTTTTGACAAAAACAACTTTTTCAAAAAAATGTCGATATAAAAGGTGCTTTGAAAACCTTTGTGTTGCATTCTAAGAAGATACCAGCTATGCTGTCCACAGACACACACCCTTTTCTAAAAAAATATATTTTCGAACTCTGGGGACCTCAAAACCTATATTTCCGTTGAAATCTCGACATCAACTTTTGGGGTGGAATACAATACGTTCTCTATCCACTATGTACATTGTACGCAGGGCAGAGAAAGTGTATATGGCACTACCTCATAAACAAAGTCAGGTGGCAATGAAAGCTAAATGAGGTGACAGAAAAGTTGAATAGATCATATTAGCGAAATGACAGCGAGAACTTAACGATTTTTAAAAATTGGACAGTCACCTTGGTGTCAGGTGTGGGATTAGAAACAAATGATGCAAATTTATTGGCGGGAGTGGAAGGGATGAAAAAGCGAAATGAAGAATGTAGATACCGGAATGGATAAAATGGGAAATGACGTGATTTCACCAATAAAGAAGACACAGATTGAAATGAGGGGTATAAAGGAAGAAATGAAGAACAAAATGGAGATAGAGGTAAAATTGGACAAAGTCTCAATATTTTTTGTTGTCAGAATCTCAACACTTTCTATATTTCCTGCATGCCCGAATACTGTAATTGTTTTTTAATTGTTTTGTTGGTAGAGTGAGATATTCGAGTTCGGTCCTCGTCAGAAGAAGAATCTCTACAAAGGCAACACCGGAACGCAGATAGCCATCTCCAAGCACCGAGCCGAGTCTGCTGCCGAGGAGGTCGTTAGCTGAAACCGACCGCTGGGAGGTGAATTTCCGTTTCCGGAAACAAGGAAATGGCGAGGGCTTGTTCTGTTATGACTCACACGGGCCAGGGGTGTACATCTTCCACTCCATTTCTATGGAGACTGTCAGCCTTATAACTCATACACCTAAAACATGTTCAAACAGAGGAGAAGAATTCAAAAACTCTGATGTGTTACACTCACATGACTTTCTCTAGCTGTTCTACAACTTCTTACATAAGATTATTCTTCTTTCTGCACCTTGCTAATTGAGGTACTCATTAACAAAATGTTCTTATTACTTAGTTCCTTATAAGTAGGAAGAAAATAAGGGAATACACTAGGCTAAATGTTTTAAAAGCTGTCGTTATGAGATTGTCATTACAAATCGCTTCTTTTCTTGGCCAGGAGTAGAACAAAAGAAAAACGGACACTCCCATCTGAGAAAAGTATAAGTACCTCACAACTGAAACTAATAACAATGAATACCACGAAAATGGTAAGCTCCACGAAAAAATGTATAAGACATAAGTTGTGTATTTTAACAACACCTACATATTTTGTATAGTAAGTTTTTGTCTATCTCTTACGGTTTACTAGTTATGCCAAATTAGGTAAAATTCATCCAGAATAAACAGGTCTTTAGAAGCTATTCCCAGAAAATTCAAGATATACATTTTATTTGCCAAGTAAACATCATTAATATACGGTATTTTAATGAAAATCATTAGAGCCATTTTTAAGAAAATCAAAATTTTCGAAAAAAGTTCCATGCAAAGGGTAGTTTGGAGTGGAGGAATTTTTCTCAAAATTTTCGTGTCGCATCCCTGGAAGATGTTTAACTTAAATACCAAGTTTGGTATTTTAGCTAGTTTTCGTTTTTGAGTTATAGTGATCACGGACATACACGGACCTTTTTCTTAAAATGCTTCTTTTTTGATACAGCGGGTCCTAAAACATGTATTTCCGGTGAAATCTCGGTATCGAATTTTTTGGTGGAGTGCAATACCTTCTCTATACACTTATGTACATAGTACGTATAGAGAATGTAAAAACTTCCTTTATTCTGTAGGGCTGACCTGTTTGATTCCTAAAGTGGTTTAGGGTGAGTCTGATCTGAGCTGTGCTTAGAAAATAGGTCTTATGCTGCATATGATAAAAAAATCTGATGTGTTTCATTCACATGACTTTCTCTACATTGCTGTAACAAATTATTGTTAATAAGAATATTCCTCTATCTACGTTATGATAATCAAGATAAATATTACCAGAAATCTTCTTAATTACTTGTTCCTTGTAAGTAGAAGGAAAATAAGGGAATACACTAGGCTAAAACGATAGTCAAATATTTTTAAAGCTGGTAGTCATGTAAGTGAAACCCGTTTCTATTCAGGGCCAGGAGTGTACAACTTTCCGTGTGAGAAAAGGCGAAATATTTTAAATCTGAAATAAATAACAAGGAATACATCAGAAATGGCCAGTTCCACGAAAAAAAGCGTATGTGACCAATTGTGCTTTAACGTGATCCAAATTGTTGGTGTAGTAAGTTTCTGTCTATCTCTTACGGTTTACCAGTTATGCAAAATTCATTCGAAATAAAGAAGTCTTTAGAGGCTCTTCCCAGAAAATGCAAGATATACATTTTATTTGCCATATACACATCTTCAGTATGCGGTATTTTAATCAAAATCGTTAATCAAAATTTTCGAAATGTTTTCCAAGTAAAGGGTAGTTTGGGGTGGGGGGATTTTTCTCAGAATCTTCGTGTCACATCCCTGGAAGATACTTAACTTAAATACCAAATTTGGTATTTTGCGGACATTTCGTTTTGAAAATGATTTTCTTTGGACACAGGGGACTCTAAAACGTGTATTTCCGGTAAAATCTTGGTATCGAATTTTTGGGTGGATTGCAATACCTTCTCTATACACTATATACATAGTACGTGTAGAGAATATACAAATCTTTGTTATGCTTTTTAATTCACATTACGCTCTGGGATTGGTATTCGGGAGGTCGTAGGGAGGTCGTAGGATGGGTTTCCTGCGGCCAGCCTCTCTGTCGCATGGGTTTTTGGGAAGTTTCTCGGATCACTAAGCGAATTCTGAGGAGGTTTCATCATTCCCACGAACTTTCCATCACCTCCATTTCATCCAAACGGTGTCTTTCAGGATTGTAAGCGCCTGCTCGTGGAGATGACTGTACTTTGAAAATTCAGCTCTCGGCGGCGTGATGGCATTAGTAGTCGTCTGTAGATCCAGGGGCGTTTGGTCAGACCTGAGTAGCGGACACCTAGCGCTCCCCGGATCGAGATGAAGACTTGCTTGGAAAAGGTTAGGGACCCTCCACAATGGCTCCCTTCCGCTGTTTGGTTCCGGCCGCCCACAGCAATCACTCTCATCTCATCCTATCCTCCTGGGGTCTGACGTATAAAAAAACCTATCACTGGCTCAAGTGTGGACACTCACGCTACACTACTAAACTTCACTAAAACATATACGTTTGCAGAAAGAATGCCATAACATTACCTTATACTACAAGAGAAGATGTAGAAAACAAGTGACAACCAAATGTTTCAAAGTGGACGGGAAATGTCATAGTTGTTGCAATACTAAAGCTGCTAAAGTACAGGAAAACTCAAACCAGTAACACTGTCTATTTCGAAAATGTTTAATGTCACCAACAATTATTTTTTGGGTTAAAACGTGATATAGATGTTTTTTACGCATATTACTCTTTTGTAAATGTAGAATCAGAGTGTCAAGTTCCATACACATCCGGATTTAAACAGCATATCTTCGGCTCAACCTGCCGTAACTCTAACCAATTGAGCTACCACGGCAACATTATGGTAAGGCATTAAACTGCCCAAAAAGCGTCCGCGGTGGTCGAGCGGTACGCCACGGTTCCTTGCGAGTTGTCATGCCATGGAGTAAAAAAAGTTATGGTTCACCAGCTACAGAAAATTACATATTTAGTAATTCCGACTGAAGAGGACCTCAAAAGGCCTTGAAGTAAAATAAAGTACGTGCTATTGCGGCGCCTGCTACAGAGTGATTTATGTAGAGTTGGCACATTTCTTTCTTTAAATATTCAGTTGGAAATTCATTCAATGACCCAATTTTAGCACCAAACTAAGCAGACTGTTCTGGAGTTTCGATTCCTTATCACTAGATGCGCAGATGTTTATGTCTTATTCCTAATTGCACTGTTGGCAGCTTTTTAACATTCTGTTCGTGTAGTCAACGTGAAAATGCAGTACACATTAAATCAACGACTCTTCCTTGTGAAGCAATACTGGATTACATCACTTGTTTGCCATACATCAAATGAATCCATGAACCTAATTGCAAGTTTCTTTGACTAACGGATAATTTCCAGGAACCTGTGGCCACCAAGATCTCCGGATTTGACATCCCTGGACTTCTCTCTATGGGATTACTTAAAAGACAGGGTTTACGTCCTCCAGACATTGGACAATCTGAAGCACAACATCACAAAGGAGATTCAAGCTATTGACAACAGAGTCCTCCAACGAATGGTCAGTAACATGGAACGACGTGTTGAGTTGTGCCTTATGCAGGATGGAGGACATTTTCAGCATTTGCTATAGAGGTAAGTAATCTCCCAAAATTCTTTTAAAATTTAGGTATAATAAGTTGTCGCTAGCATAACATGCTTTGAAACAATTAATGAAAGAATTGTATCAGCTCTATATAAATCACCCTGTAGTTCTCTTTGAACATATGTTATTCTTAAATTTTCCATGTAACAGGTACTTTGGTGCGGAACTCTATTAGGGACGTCAAAGGGAGCACGGGGCACAGGGATCAGTTTCCTCCCTAGAACTGTACTTTTAATACAAGTATTTCAAGTATTTGGAGAAAGAAAATATAATTTTCTTGTATGCTAAATGTTAACTTGTATGAAAATGAAACTCATAAAATTTCAAGAAACTACTTTAGGCAATATTGCAAGGGTAAACAAAAAGTACTACTATAACGAGTTATTTCAGAAAAATTTAATTCCAACCATTGCTAAAGGGTGAAAGGTGACAATTGGTATTTAGTTACAAATAAACTCTTTAATTCACTGCTGCGACATTTCGACGCATAGACACAGCTTATGCACCACTGTGCGCTAACCATTCACGGCTCACTACAATTCAGTAAACAACTCATTACACACCCATTTATAGCTAGAAAATGACGTCGCAGAACTTGCTGGAAGCTTGTCGAAGCTATTGAACGATTCTAGTACATATCGCGTTCCAAAGCCTCCGGTTACCATAGCGCCGCATTTGCTATTTTTAACTTTCCAACGTCTCCAAATCCACCGATTTGCATACCAAAGCAAGTTGAGCGCGGCCGCATTCGGCACTGTTATAATTGTGAACAGGGAACGGAAAGGACACCTCGCATATGGAGTCAACGAGATTTTCTGTTCTTACCACACTCGTGAAGAACATTTGAGATAAAGAAACTGAAGTGATAAAACTAGACAGACAAGAGTAACGTGATAATGAAACATTAGAAAAAACAAATGAAATATAACAAATTAAATAAATAAAAAAGAAAAATAACACGAATAAATAGAGAAAGTGTAAGAAAAGAAATAAATAAATAAATAAATAGAATACGATCACAATTAAAACAGAATCAAAAATACTTAAATGGTAGATATATTAAAATGGAAAAAACATGAAATAAAATCGCTTAAAATTCGAAAGCTCGTGAGTCCAGAAAGAAAGAAAAGGGGTAAAGCAAGCTAGCGAACAAAAGAAGCTGATATGCAGAAACTCAGCTACGAACAATGAAGGGAAAAACCCCAAACAAAATTCACACTCCACCACACACAGAAAGTGTATTCAGGCGCGCTAAAACGTAAATAGCAGTAAGGACATAGCGTGGCGTCTAAAATCATGAGACCCAATGAAAACGCGACAAAATATAAAAATGCAACACAGTTTCGGCCAATAAAATCAGTGAAAGTAACGAAGATTGCAAAAATCTAGGCAAAACCTAGAAAAGGGGCGGCGAATAGACTCCTGTCTAGCCGCGGGTGCATCAGGAAAGACGGGGTGCACATCGAACTCATAAGTCTGACACCGTGTAGTGAACCCACGTCGAGTAGTAGCTCATAGTGAAATGAGAAGTTACTAGTCCGCGATGTGAAAAAGTTTGTTCACAGGGAAAGGGAATTAAGAGAATTAGCGCGAAGGGAAGGTAAAACACCTAAAAAAAATTGTGACTGGTTTTGTTTTGGGGAGGCTAATGAGTTCTTGCACTTTGGATGGCCAGGGGAAAAGTGAAACATTACGTTCGGTAAAGTAAAGGGCACTTAGAAACCAGCAGCAGAGTTATATTCAGGTTTCTCCCGCACACCCTGAGATTATCACACAGTTCCTTAGCTAGCCGGCGATCCAACGCGTTACTTTTTTCCCCTCCAAATCCCTGAAACAATAATTCACGTCACAGAACAAAGGAGGCTATAGGTCTGCCGACAACGCGCTGAGGTTCCTAACGATTCCAAGCTTGATGATATGGTTATACCGGCGTGCTGCTTAGAGAACCTGTCCCTCTGGTGGAACCGGAGGGAACCTACTAAGTAGGGGGGAGATTACGACCTCTTTAGTTGCTCCGGTGAGGGTGCTGCGGACCCCGAGCACGCATTGTACTTCTGACGTAACTAGAAATAATTGGGTCGAACATCTGAGCCCCTACCGTAAGGGAGCTGCTCGGATTGGGTAGGTCTCGATGTGGTGGTGGCCCGATACCCGTGGGAGATTGGGTATGTCTGGACGGTGATGCCTGGGCGGGGTTGAGACACCTTAATGTGCTTCGGCACTTAGATAGTAGACCCAAGCTGGTAAACGTCACCCCCCCGAGGTCTTCATAGGACATGTTCTCTGGGTCGTCTACATACCTGAGTAGTAATGTCCCCCATTAAGAACGGTAGAAGTGAGGGAACCATAGGAGGCTAGAGGCCTGCCGTCAGACGCGCAGAGGTCCCTAACGATTCCAAGCTTGATAATCCAGTTACACCGGCATGCTGCTTAGAGAACGCTTCCCTCTGGTGCAAGCGGTGAGAACCGGCTAAGAGAGGTCTGCTATCTGGCAGGTGGGAGAAGAGACTCCTAAAGAGTAAGCATCTGTGCCATCTATCCGGCATCAATCAGCATTGTACAGCCCCTAAACTTACCTCAAACATGGAAAGGGAAGCGAAATAATAGGAAAGAAGAAAATTAAATTAGTAAAATAACAAAAAACCACACTAGGATTTGGCTTGAAAACCAGAGAACACCACAAAAAACTAATGGTCAGAGTGTCAGGCACCAGACATCGAGCCCAGAATCTACCGAGTTTGAGCCTCCCACGTTACCCAAGTGCCAACTGATTTAAAAATTTCCCTACAGAACATGGGGACTAAGACAATCACTTTTTTCAATTAGAAGGTAGAGTCACACTGATTTGCCGGGATTTGCACCACGGATCTCGCGGTCTTTAGCCGGTTTCTCTGCCACTAATCTATCATGGCAGCATGCCGGTACGCCATTAAATTCCCCAACTGACTCGTATGTTTTCCGGTACACCACAAGATGATTAGGCAGAGTTGGACTGAAAATTTCAAGCCATAGTCGGGATTTGAACTACGGATCTCCCGGTCTCTAGCCGATTGCCCTACCACTGAGCTATCATGGCAATATACCGGTACGCCATTAAATTCCCCAACTGACTCTCATGTTTTCCGGTATACCACAAGATGGTTAGGTAGAGTTGGACAGAAAATTTCAAGCCATAGTCCGGATTTGAACTACGGATCTCCCGGTCTCTAGCCAATTGTCCTACCACTGAGCTACCATAGCAATATACCGCTACGCCATTAAATTCCCCAACTGACTCGCATGTTTCTCGGTAAACCACAGCACGGTTAGGTAGAGTTGGACTGAAAATTTCAAACCATAGTCGGGATCTGAACCACGGATCCCCCGGTCTCTAGCCGATTGCCTACCACTGAGCTACCATGGCAATATACCGGTACGCCATTAAATTCCCCAACTGATTCGCATTTTCCCGGTAAACCACATCACAGTTAGGTAGATTTGGACTGAACATTTCAAGCCATTGTCGGGATTTGAACCACGGATGTCCTGGTCTCTAGCCAATTGCCCTACCACTAAGCTACCATGGCAACATGCCGGTATGCCATTAAATTCCCCAACTGACTCGCATGTTTCTCGGTAAACCACAACACGGTTAGGTAGAGTTGGACTGAACATTTCAAGCCATTGTCGGGATTTGAACCACGGATGTCCCGGTCTCCAGCCGATTGCCCTACCACTAAGCAGCCATGGCAATATACCGGTACGCCATTAAATTCCCCAACTAACTCGCATGTTTCCCGGTAAACCACAAGATGGTAAGGCAGAGTTGGACTAAAAATTTCAAGCCATAGTCGGGATTTGAACCACGGATCTACCGGTCTCTAGCCGATTGCATGCCAATACAGCATGCCATGGCAGCATGCCAATACAGCATTAAATTCCTTAACTATCTATACAACTCCTGGCCTACACACGGCTTATGTGAAAACAATTTAAGTTTACTTTTTCAGTTGTTTATAATAATGTGTAAATTTATGTATACTTTTGGTTAAGTTTATTATTACCATTTACGTGGGTAAAATTTTTTCCACAAAGTACATTAATAATTCTGGGAAGAACTTTTGAATAAAACCCTGTGCAGGTATTTGTTTATTTATTTCAGCTCCACCTCAAACCCAGCGAGCTGTTTAACAACGCACACAGTGAACACAACAAATTGTTATGGGATATTTTCCATGCCATTTTCCCGAGAGAAAGGGATGAGAAGAATGTTTCCTCCCCCCCCCCCTGTGGTGCCCGAAATGAGTCGGCGACCCGCGGTGAGGTGGCCTATAATGAACCTTCCACAAACACTTTGCAACTTTGCTTCAATCAATTGCCGGCTTAAAGGGGATCGTGAGGCTGCTACAAACGTTTAGGGTCACACGGCCACTAAAAACGTTACAGGTGTCGGAATTAATCTAAAATTGCTAATGATAAATTCACATGAATTTCTCTATTCACTCTAGTTCCACTTCAATAAACTATCCTACAAAAACTTACTCTTCTGTCCATTATTTATTAAATAAACCTTTTAAACAAATCAAAATTTCAGGTCCATGCATTTGAAAATAATTTTGTAATACGGGTGTAGTATATATAATAGGCACCAATTTTCATGCATATTTCTAAACGTCTCCCAGAGACATTATTATTCTTCTTATTATTATTATTGTATATTTTTTATTATCAGAAACAAATACACACTATACAATTCTATAAAGAAGTGTTTCAGGTAAATTAATTATGAATTTTTTATTATTTTGTTTGCTTGACAGAAAATGAATATTAAATATAAGAAACAAATGTATACTTTCTCTAGCACGTATCCAACATAATAGGTAGAGAAGGCACTCAACCCTAAAATTTGATACAGAGATTTTACTAGAAGTATACGTTTAGAAAAGACCCGTGTGTTTGTATGTGTTCTTCTGTCTGTGAAACACAAGGGCTTGTGTGTGGATCTACATATTTTGAGTAGTAGGTTTTTATCTATTTCTTACAATTTACCAGTGATGCAAAATACAGCAAAATTCATCCAAAATAAAGAGGTCTTCAGAAACCATTCCCTGAAAATTGAAGATAATACATTTTATTTGTGATGTAAATATCTTTAATTTAGGTATTTTAATCAAAACTATTAAGAGCAATTTTTGAGAAAATAAAATTGAAATCTTTTCCATGTAAAGAGCCGAGTTTGGTATTTTACAGACTTTTCGTTTTTGAGTTATCGGTTCGCAGACACACGGACACATGACACACGAACCTATTCTAAAAATATATTTCATTCGCATTTTTTTCTCCACATCTCTGTAACAAATTATTGCTAAAAGGTTTATTCTTCTATCTACATATTCTAATTGAGATAAACGTTACCAGAAACAATTGAAATTCCATAATCTTTGCTTGCCAGGAATAAACAAATGAGAAACGTGAAGAAAGAAGTGTCTAAAATTGAAACCAATTATCCGGAATATCTCGAAAACAGTTAACTCTGCAAACAAATGTATATAACCCGCCTGGGTAGCGTGTCTGCCTCATATTCAAAAGGTTTGGGTGAGTTACTCGGATAAGGATTTTTCAGGGTTTTCTCGAGTAACTTTAAGCTTCATGGACCCCGAGATCATTTGAGGATCATTTCAGTAATTTCATTCATCGTCCGATATGACAAACCAGGTTAAAGGATGTTAAGCTAAAAAAAAAATGTATATTTTATACAGTGTGTGTTTTAATGAGACCTACATTTTCTGTGTTATGTTTTTGTATATCTGTTATAGTTTGCCAGTTATACAAAAACCATCTTGAAAGAAGAGTTCTTCACAGGTTATTCCCAGAAAATTCAAGATATACCTACATTTCGTTTGTTATAAAATATCTTAAACATAAGGTATTTTAATCAAAACCTTTATAAAATCTTCGTGCATATTTAGCAGATTTGGTTGTGGTGCCAGTATTTATTGATACGATTTAATGCCGTAACCCTGACACCAGGATTTCTTCCAAATCGTTGATCAAAACTCGCGTCCACATGCGCACCGAAAGCCATATGGACTGGAATGAAAGATTTAGGCAGATTTATCTGTTGAGCAATGGGTTGGAAAATGGTGCAGTTGTGACGCGGCCCGCCGCGGGGTCTCCACTTCCGGGCAAAACAAGTGGTAGTAGTACAGGTGGCTCGTCATGCCCTGTCAACTGAACTCGATGTGGGAAATACGCGAATTGTGCGGTAATTAACAGCAAACGTTAACTGTGTGCTCTTTAAAATACGTCAGTGTTGCTATAGAAACCGGATAATGCGCTCTGAGAAATCTTGTAAACAAGGAATTTGTTAAAACATTTTACATCACAGGCAAACAAAATCTGATGTATTCCATTCACATGACTTTATGTACATATCTGCAACAACTTATTGTTGAAAAGCTTATGCCTCCATTTACTTCATGCTAATCGAGAAAAGATTAGCAGAAATAGTCTTATTACTTTCTTCCTTATAAAGCGAAATAAGGGAGACCATAGGTTAAAGTGAAGTCATAATCTGGTTGCTATGTGACTAAAGCTCCTTTGTTTGTATGGACAGGAGTTGACAAATACATGTATGAGAAAGTTTTTCAAAGCTGAAACTAAAAACAAGGAATATCTTAAAAACGATCAACTCCAGGAAACAAATGCAAATAACATAAATTGCGTGTTTTAGCATGCTCTACATTTTTTGTGTGGTAAGTTTCTGTCCATCTCTTACGCTTTAGCAGTCATGCAAAATTCGGCAAAATTCATCCAGTATAAAGAGGTCTGCAGAAGCTATTCCCAGATAATTCAAAATATACATTTTCTTCGAGGTGTAAGTAGGTTTAATATACGATATTTTAATCAAAATCTTTAGAGCCATTTTTAAGAAAATCAAAATTTCCAAAAAAATGTCCATGTAAAGGCTACTTTGTGGAGGGGGTGGGGAGATTTTCTTGAAAATCGTGTCGCATCCTTGGAAAATACCTAAATACCAAATTTGATACTTAACGATATTTTCGTTTTTGAGCTATGTTGTCCACAGACACACACGCGCGCGCGCGCGCGGACCTTTCTCTAAAAATGCTTTTTTTTTTTTTTTTTGGATTCAGGGGGCCCTAAAGTATGTATTTCCGGCGAAATCTGGGTATCGAATTTTTGGGTAGAGTACAATACTTCTTCTATATACTATGTACATAGTACGTGTAGAGAAAGTAAAAAATGCTTTTTTGGATTCAGGGGGACCCAAAACATGTTTTTTCAGTGAAATCTTAGTTTCAAAATTTTGGGCGCAATACAATACCTTTTCTTCACACTATGTGCATAGCACGTGCAGAGAAAGTAAAAAGAATACATTTGATAACACAAACCAACAACAAAGTATATCTTGAATAGTATATAATATAATTTAACGAGATATACATATTTGGAATGTCGCCCTCCGTGGTATAGTGGTTACTATGCTAGCATCTAATGTCCAAGATGGTAGGTTCAAACCCGGTGGAGGGCGATGGATTTTTTGGGACGTAATAGGCCTTAGCCTAGTTACCTTCGGCAGGGAAATAAAGCCCATCGTCCCAAGTAAGAAGAAGAAGGTTCCTGGGCAAATTCTGCCACTTCGCGTCCGAAAGTCGTGATTTCGTCCTACAGTGCCATCTGTGGGCGACGAGTTTATTCACCACAGGATAGCGGCGAACCCATGAACTAGGAATTCAAATTCGATCTCGGAAGCATCGTAACATGCCCAATGCTCACGAAAGAGTTGTAGGAAGCTGACTATTACGACATTCTTTGGTTGCAATGTTTTTGTACGCTTATTTTAGTTCATAAGTTACAAAGAACTCATTCAAAATAAAATTGATGTCAAAGAGTATTTTCAAAAAATACACGATATAAATTTTATATATTCAGCATATCTTGTTTTAAAGAAAATTGTTGAGCCTTTTGCAGAAAATAAAATATTTTATATGAGAAGCCTGCTTTGGATGGGAGAACCGTTTTGTAAATTTCCATGTTTCAGCCTTGGGCGAGCCTGGACTTAAACGCCAAATTTGATATTTAGCAACATTTTCGTTTTTGACTTAGACTGTTTAGACATTGATATTTTTTCTGAAAATACTTCTTTGAATTCAATGGATAGAAGCATGTATTTTCGGTGAAACATCAGTGTTTAATTTTTGGGTACAATATACGCTTCCTCTATTTATTATAGGTAGGCGTAAAATAAAATGAAAGCCATCAAGGTTTCGGTAACGCATCTAATAATAATTTAAAGCATTTGAAACTTTTTTTTCCAGTCTTTTAAGACAAGTAGCTACATGAATATTTAAGGTCTGGTCTGAGTTTGATAAGGAACAGAAAAGAGATGCTTTCTAAGGTTTAGGCGGTCGGTTCTTAGAAAGACGTAAACTTTGTTTCAAAATAATTTCCGTTTTCCTTTAGGTACCTACGTACCGCTTGAGGAAAGAGCCACTTTTGATGAAATGGCCCACAGTCAGTTTTCATAGCAGCCTCCATTAATTTAAAGAGCAAACATCATTTTTTCCTTTAAAGAGGTATTTTTTCGTACGTCTTAAACCCGCGAGGGGCCTTAATGCAGACGAGAGTGCTCCATTAGGAGGCAGCCATATTTAAAAACAAGATGGCGGCGTGTCTCTGTAGAGTGCATCATTTGCTGTGAGAGAAAAAACTTCGCCAAGGTGATTTGCATGAAGAAGTCGCAGGGTGGTTCACGGTCATGCTTAGCATAACGTACAGTAACCGGTAACTGCGATCATCTCCTGGAGAGCTTCAGCTTTAAAAGTTGTGACGTGTAGCATCGATTCTACAAACATTATCTTTTATCCCCAAGACTTTAATTCCCAATCAAGGGGGCGCACCCCTCTGGAGGTGACATATCCAAGCAGCCGCAGGGGACGTAGGCTGACGACACAAAGACAATTAAGAACAATAATTGTCTACATGTTCCGCTGAGCAAAGCCATCATGAAAAAATCTGGTATTCCATTCAAATAACTTTCTCTACATCTCTACAATAAATTATTGTTAATAGGTTTATTCTACTATTTACTTCATTCGAGATATTAACAGAAACGGCGTATTACTTAGCTTCTTATAAGTAGAAGGAAAATAAGGGAATACACCAGGATAAGCCGACAGTCAAATGTTTTAAAATGTGGTTGCTATGGAATTGAAATCCCCCCTTGTTTTTAATAAAAAGGTTTAAGTTTTAAAGTTCACACATGAGAAAAGTATTTTAAAACTGAAACTAATAAGGGATATCTCGAAAACAGTCAACTCCACGAAAATACTGTATGCGACATAAATTGTGTATTTTAACAAGATCTATATTTTTTGTGTAATAATTTTTGTCTACCTATTACGGTTTACTAGTTATGTAAAATTTAGCAAAATTCGTCCAGAATAAACAGGTCTTCAGAAAGTATTTTCAGAAAATTCAAGATGTACATTTTATTTATGATGGAAATGACTTTAATATGTGGACTTTTAGTCAAAATTGTTAGAGCCATTTTTGAGAAAAAAAAACTTTTTGAAAATGTTTCCATGTAAAGGGTAGTTTTGGGTGGGGTATTTTCTTGAAAATCTTCCTGTCACATCCTTGGAAGATACCAAACTTAAATACCAAGTTTTGTGTTTAACGGCCTTTTCGTTTTTGAGTTATGCGTCCACAGACACACACACACACACACACACACACACCACGGACATTTTTCTGAAAATGCTTTTTTAGATTCGGGAGGTCCTAAAACATGTGTTTCCGGTGAAATCACGGTATCCAATTTTGGGTGGAATGCAGTACTTCCTCTATACCTTATGTACATACGTGTAGCGAAAGTAAAAAGAGAAAAAATTACGGCAACTCATATACTTAAGATTTTAGTGGCATTATGCACCACACACCTCCTACTTTAGTTCTAGTTAGATTTTATTTCTACACAATTTTTAAAGAATATCATATAGGGATTTAAATCCTATCTGTAAGTCTAGCTTCCTATAAGTTACAGTGAAAAACTACAAGATTTGCCATTATTAAAGTGAGCAAACCGTCCACGAGGAAGCCAGAGGAATCTTCAAACACTAAATTAAGAGTAGATAAATATGGAGGACCTAAATATGTACTAAATGCTTTTTAGACTGTTGATGCTAAAAATGAAATTCATATTTATTTATGTACGTTACTTAACTAGATGTGGTTCTGAAATTCCCATCCTATGTGGGCGTGAAAGGCCTCTTGATTTTAATCAGAGGCACCTTTATCAGACTTAAGGTTCTTTTAATGTAAATCTACGACACAGGACCATCGGTTTTACTTCTCTTCCGAGGGGAGTCATGTTAAGGATATTACGCCCCAAAAAGTCCTCCACTGGGTTTGAACCGCGATCTTTGCTACCATGAACAGTTGCGAATTAAAGGTATTTTGAAGTGAGCATCAAAATTAGAGAAAGGATTGAAAACCATCGGGATGTGATACATTTGGATGGCGGGGCAGGCAAACAGACGGAATATTTGGAGAAAACTTAAGAACCGGCTCTGTGATATTGACAGACAGCAAATAATTGCGCAATGCCAGGAGAAGATTCATTGGAAGTACAGTCTGAAATAAAATCGGAGCCGGGTATGGAGTAATACATCAAAACAGGTACCAAACTCATTAGAGAGGGGCTCGCGTGGATTAGATAAGGAGCATGGTGGATGATAAAAGTTACTGACTAGAATAGTATGAGAGTCTGCCCCATTTGCGAGGAGGAAGAGTCGTGGACCCAAATCTTAGCAAGATGTAGGGGAACAGAAGAATGGAGGGAAAAAATATTTACCACGATCCTTTACCATCGCAAATGTAGAGCTAGAAGTATGTTGGACGCTACTGGCATGTACGGAAGCCGCGGACGGGCTAGGTAAATTTCTTCTTAAGGCAAGACAGCTGAGATCTGAGTAGGCTGACAAAAAAGAAGAGTAGCTAAACGAAAGTGATTATAACGTTGTACATGCATATATTTTGTCGTATTTAGGTCATTGTTGTGTTATATATTGTGTTTATATTATGTGTATATATTTCTCTTAAGTGTATTTGTCTATTATAATAGGATACATTAATGCATCTGAAAAAGGTGTACTCTGCGTTGTAAATTTAAGTTGCTGTATTTGAATACCTTTGTCCCTTTATTTTCGTGTTCACTCTTTAAATTCTTTGTGATTTTTTTACTTTCTCTATACGTGCTATGTATTTAGTGTATAGAGAAGGTATTGCACTCCACCAAAACATTCGATACCGAGATTTCACCGGAAATATATGTTTTAGGGTCCCCTGTATCCAAAAAAAGTATTTTCAGAAAAATGTCTCTGTGTGTGTGTGTCCTTGTGTCTGTGAACACGATAACTCAAAAACGAAAAGTCGCTAAAATACCAAACTTGGTATTTAAGTTTAGTATCCTCCAGGGATGCAACACGAAGATTTTGAGAACAATCCCCCCACCCAAAACTACCCTTTACATGGAACTTTTTTCGAAAATTTTGATTTTCTAAAAAATGGCTTTAACAATTTTGATTAAAATATAGTATATTAAAGATATTTATAAGGCAAATAAAATGTATATTTTGAATTTTCTGGGAATAGCCTCTGAAGACTACTTTATTCTCGGTGAATTTTACGGAATTTTACATAACTGCTAAACCTTAAGAGATGGACAAAATCTTACCACACAACAAATGTAGAGCACCTTAAAACACACAATTTATGTTATATATATTTTTTTCGTGCAGTTGATTGCTTTTTAGATATTCCTTTTTTTTTCAGCTATAAAGCCATACTTTTCTCATACAGGACTTTGTGAACTCGTGTCCATACAAACAAAGGAACTTCAGTCGAAGAGCAACCAGCTTTTGACTATCACTTTAACCTATGGTACCCCTTTATTTCGCTTCTACCAACAAGGAAGCAAGTAATAAGACTATTTCTGCTAATTTTTGCTCCATTAAATGAAGTAAATAAATAATTTGTTGTAGTGATATAGAGAAAGTCATGTGAATGGAAGACATCAGATTTTTTAATATTGCTTACTATTTTGTGTATTGCAAAAGCATGTACGATCTGTGAACCCGTGCGATTGTTGAAGCTCAAAGTATGATACTGCTATTTCCATAAATACACTTATTCATTCATGTTACCCCTAGAGCACTTGGCAAAAAATATTGAGCTTTTAACGTGAGCCACTTACACTGGAAATTGAAAATTGTAACGCTCTACTGTTACTAACCGTGTTCCTTTGTATATATAGTGATTTTGTCTAATTTTCACTGCCATCTCACTAAGTTTTCAATGTCATGTCACTTATTTTCCTTCGCGACGTAGCGAAGCATTGAAATGCACATGACAAAGCATCTTGTTCCACGCCTGGACGATTCATATGCTGGGCAGTTGAAAACGAAACCTCTATAATCTCTTGTAACAGTAGCACTCACTGCACGTCATAGCATTCGTCACAAACTCGCTCGGAAAACATCACTTTTTTGTCACACAAGAAGTGCAGTCACTGATGCTTCTCGCGAGAAGGGCTTATGTAGCCGTTGGACAATAAGGGGAGTCTGCTACCATGAACAGTTGCGAATGGAAGGTAATTTGACGTGGGCATCAAAATTAAAGAAAGATTTGGAGAACATTGGGATGGGATACATTTGGATGACGGGGCAGGCAAACAGACGGAGTATTTGGACAAGAGTTAAGAACCGCCTCTGTGATATTGACAGACAGTAAATAATTGCGCAATGCACAGAGGTGGTTTCTTGGAAGTATAGTCTGGCCTAAAATTTGAGAGAGGTATGAAGAAATACATCAAAACAGGTACCAAAATCATTAGAGAGAGGCTCGCATGGATAAGACTAAGAGTACGGTGGATGATAAAAGTTACTGATGGGAATGGTATGAAAATATGCCCCATTTGCGAGGAGGAAGAATCTTACTCATATATTGGCATGATGTAGGGGTACGGAGGAATGGAGGGAAAAATATTTACCGCGATCCTTTACCAACGCGAATATAGAGCTAGAAGCATGTTGGACGATACTAGCAGGCACGAAAGCCGCGGACGGGCTAGGTAAATTTATACCTAAGGCAAGACAATAGGGTAGCGGGGGGGGGGGCAATAAGGATAGTTAAACAAAAGTGATTATAATGTTTTAGATACATATATTTTACTGTCGTGTTTATGTCATTGTAGTGCTGTGGTGTTATATATTGTGTATATATTATATGTATATATTTCTCTTAAGTGTATTTGTCTATTATAATAGGGTACATTAATGCATTTGAATAAGGTGTACTCTGTAAATTTAAATCGCTGTATTTGAACATACTTTTGCTTTTATTTTCATGTTTACTCTTTGGTTTTTTTTTTTTTTTTTTTTTAATATTGCTTACTAGTTTGTATATTACAAAAGCACGTACAGTCTGTGGACACGTGCGATTGATGAATCTTAATGTATGATACTGTTATTTCAATAAATACACTTATTCGTTCCTTTATGCTGACCATCGTTTATGGATGGCAATGGCAGTGGAATATCAGCAGAAGACTTCCTAAGTGGATGTTTCGTCGAACTTGGGTGGCTTGACGCGTGCAGAATTTGGCGTCCTAGCGTTTCGACCTTCAAATCCTTCTGCCTCCCGTTGAGCACTATGTTCAGCTTTTTGGCACTAAGTCGTTCCCCAATGTCCTCCAGGATCTTAAGGGAACATCGGGTCAAAATGTCCAAAACTGATATTTTTCAAAAATTGGTTCTTAGCAATGTGTATAGTTGTGATAATCTCCCCACCAAATTTTAGAGTCACATTATTATTCCAAGTGGATTTTAAATTTTACAGAGCCTAACGCTGTGCAACATAAGCCACGCCCCCTTTTGCAAAATATCTTATTCTGACTGTATTTCTTCCTATTTTGGTATGCAAATACTTTGGAAATTACTTAGGAGATGGTGTTTCCAGTGCCTTCAAAATAGTATTGGAAAGTAAACCATATAGTTTCTCCTGCATAATAGAAAAATTAGAATGTGTGAGCATGTACAAAAGAGAATGGGCTCAAGAATGCTAAAACTTACCAAAGAAATGAAAGGAAAGAAACTGGAAGGTGGCAAACTAATAGGTGGAATTGTGCGGTGTTAAGAATGTGTTGAGCTTTGGCGCTATATGTGGTGGTTATCTTTTGCATCACATTTGTGACGCCTAATTCAGTGAGCTCAGATTGAAGACCTTGGCACTCCACTACCTATGAGTAGACCCACGTACCTGGTAAGGTGAATCGACTACCGTTGAATTTTTCCTCGGTGTTGCTCAGCCTGCACGATGATTGAATTTCTCGGGGTGGTGCAGCTAATGGGGGTAGTTCAGGGAGTGATCATATAATAATTAAAACTTATGTAACTTTCCTGGAGTTTATTTCTTACAAGGAGAAGCGAGATTAGCACTTTTGCTTTACAATAATGGCAACTTGTACACCTGTTACGAACTCTTAACATTTGGCTGATCACACGTAATTACAGTTCTTTAATTCTGCGTTATACTATCTACTTTAGCACGCGTCACTGACTTTAAATTCGTTACACGTTACAATGTTTAACTTTGTGTAAAGAAATCAAATTCAGCCCGACGACCGACAGCATAAAAGGGACAGATAGATATCAACACACAGATGGTCTCAACAGACAAATGATTTTAACAGACATATCCCGATGTGCCGCCTTGGGCTCTTTATATACAAAAATACCGCCATGGCGGCCTCTTTCTGATTGGACAGACAAGGCGCGCGATTGACGTAAATATTACCCAAAAGTCAATTTTCTCTTCCCAGGGTGCACTGCAAACCTCATGTGACATGTCTTGTACAATGAAGAATTACAGTCTTACGAATTTTAAGGTTCACCCCCGTTGTAACTCGATTGTACTTGACTGGACAAAAGAAACCTTTCTAACAAAAGCGCTACTCATCCCTTTTCTACTCCCTTGGCGTCAGCTTTCTATTTCTTCTCCAAGCTGAATTTTCTCTGGTAAATACATACATTTGTACTCTTTTACCTTTACATTGATAAATAATTAATAACTAATAATAGTTTTAATAGGGGAGCCAATTAACGGTGTCAATTGGCAGGTTGAGTAAGAAAGGAATTCAAAATATACAAATATAATATAGAGCTGCTACAATTCAGTAAGCTGTGTGGCCAATTTATTTTCATAAATTGTCCACAGATGCCAAACCTCAGCATGGATTGTGTGGTGACTGGTACAAATACAAAAAGACACAAAACAATGGTGTGTCATATGTTCATAAACATAGTTTACCAGAAGCAATAATGAATACCATAATTCCTACATTCAGAGCTCAGGCATATCCAGAATTATTTAAAAAATGCATCCATGGCAAGACTCAAAACCTCAACGAAAGTTTAATGCTCTAATCCGGAAGCGTTGTCCCAAAAGATTATTTGTATCTGCATCAGTTGTGCAATTAGCAAATTTATGATGGAGTTTTAGCGTATAACGATGGCAATGTTGGAAGAATTCAAGCACTCAAAGAACTTGGATTTGAGCCGGGAACGTTTACAAAGAAGACACTCCAAGATATTGACAGGAAACGGATCGACAATGCTGATCCTGAAATTCAAACACTCCAGAAAAAGGCAACGGAGCGAGGCTTGGTTTACGACCGCAAACCTCCTAACCGCAAACTTTAAAGTCTGGCCGATTTTGGAAGAACATTGGGGCAGAGCTATCATGTTGTGAAAAGCACTGTACTGGGCAGAGATGGGGAACGCAGCAGCCTGGCGGTAGCCGTGACCCCTTCGGGTTGTTGCGCCATGGAGTTTAGTTTATAAGTGCTTATCATACTGCTTATAGTGCCTATAATAATGCCCATTATAAAATGTATGTCTATTTTAAGCTTTTAGTGCATGTTACACCAAGCTCTGGCTAATACAGCCCCTAAATTTATGTTGGTAGACTTGAGTTTCGTTCGAAACGAATTTGTGTTTTTAAATTTCAAATTTTCTTCCATATAAATATCGTAGGAAGACATAGAAAATGCATTACTATGCAGAAACTCTGATATATTTCTTAAACCTCTTAACTTTTCCGGTCTTTTGAGAGCTTTTGAAACACAGTAGATTCGTCAGACAAACAAGTAAGTTAAATGTGTTTTGTTTCTGTACACGATTCGCATCTTGAGTCAGATATCTGATGAGTGTTGAACACAAAGTTTGGTTTTCAGAGCTGCACCCATCAAACCGAAAAGCTTTCTCACTGAAAGGCTTCTGGCTGGGAGGGGGGGGGGGAGAAATGGAGCTATTTGCAGCAGAGTCCTCTATCTTCCAAAGAAGCGAATGAGACAAATGCGACAAATTACAAGAAAACTACAAACGGAGAGCCTCAGCCAAAAGATAAGCAAGGCCCCCTGCATTGTCATCAATGGCTGGCCCTGCAATAAAGTTCATTTTCGGAAGTGCCTGCCCAGATCCTAACCAGGATTGATAACGTCTGGGGGAGCAGTCCCCTTATAAACCTCGCCCTTCCTGTTGCCATAGACAACACACAGGGATGGATGCAACATTGGCACCCTACATCATAAAGATCCATTCTGACTCATTAGCTAATGTCCGTCTGACTTACTTTATGTAACGCAGGTGGCATTGTACAAAAGGCACAAAAAGAAACCGGCACTGTCTTGTTCCGTACATCGCATTCCTTACCGCCTGTAGGGTACTTTATTACGTCATGTTTTTATTTTATTGGCTGATAGTGTCACCTTACAGGCACGTATTCTACAACGAACCAATAGAGCATACCTATGCTGGGTTTGTCAACCCATTCGATAATAGGTTAGCCACCTTACTCAATTGGAAGCGAGATCAGGTAACGTGTACTACACCAGTAAGCTACAACCTTCCCCAATTAGAGTGACGGAGCGGCCAGCGGATATCAGAAGACACGTCCTATAAATGCCCTTACAGACAATCAGAAATTCGATGTCTATTACTATTTGTGCTCTGTGTACCACCTACCCCATTCTTTAACACATTATGTTATAATACTCTAGAAGGTTTTATGTTAAACTATGCGACAGTATATTAGCACGCTTTATATTTTAATAATTATTTTGCACAGCTACAACATAGGAAATATATCTGCTTCAGTAGCCAAGACTGGACAGATTGCAGAACACAAAACATTAGGGTGAGAAATTGTTATTGTATATGCCAAGGTTACTTCTTTTGTCAATCCAGAAACACAAATGCTTTTGTAAGAACAAGGTTTTAGCGCATTAGACGTCTAAGTAACAGGGAGTTTTATAGAGAGAGATCTTTTCCCCAAAAGTTAGCAGCTCGGGACTCTTCCATTATGAAGAGCGGTCACGTGAGTGTAATACTTAACTTCCAAAATTAACCACCCTAAGATTGGATATTTTAGGTATATAAGCGATGCGCACACAAGAAAATAGGATTTTTATGCTGTATGCGGTATGCTGTAGACTGTAGGCTGTGTGCTGTATGTACGTGGATGTTGCAGTGTTGGTTCTCGAGTAAAAGTTTTCCCTAAAAGTTAGCAGCTTGGGACTCTTCCATTATAAAGAGCCGTCACGTGAGTTTAATGCAATTAACTTCCAAAATTAACCACCTTAAGATTGGATATTTTAGGTATATAAGCGGTACGGACACAAGAAAAAAAGTTTCTATGCCGTATGCGGTATGTTGTATGCTGTGTGCTCATGTACGTGGATGTTGCAGTGTTGGTTCTCGAGTAAGTGACAATCTTACGCGAAATAGAGTAGTTACCGCATGAGGTGAAGTGTCAATCTTATATCTCGTAATAGGGAAGTACGCGGTAATTATCGATAACCGTAGAAGTGAGAACTTGGTAAGCAAAAGAATTAGCACTAGTTATAACCATTTATTTCTACATCTACAAGAATTATATCCGGAGTCGCTCAAAGAATTAGTGCCTCAATAAGTAACAAAGGTGAATACAGAGGAATCTTCAGTGAAGTACTTCTGTCTGTAAGTCTGTCCAGTATGACATACCCAGATCATTCTTTCTCCCCTCAGTGAGAGTCTAATTTGCGTGATGAGCATAGCCGGCGCATCATAGAACGTCAAAGAGGTATGTACACGGTTGCTTTTAAATTATTTCACTGGCACTAATGCAGATCGACTCTAAGGTAGACGAAAAAGATGCCACAAGTATTATGTTTAAGACTTAGAGAGTTTGGCATGTGTAAAACAGAAAATCGACATCAATATAGTATTGGATTAATTGTGTAGGACAGGAGTTGGATAGGTAGAGTCGGACTGAAAAATGAAATGCCATAGCCGGGATTTGAACCACGGATCTTCTGATCTCTAACCGGTTTCTCTGCCACTGAGCTACCATGGCAACATGCCGGCATAGCATTGAATTTCTCAATTGATTCGGATGTTTTCCGTTAAACCACAAAATGATCTCAAATTATTTTGTGATGGCAACCCCAATGACAACTTACAATGTCGTAAGTACTTTTAGTCCCAGGATTCATTGTATAACCAACTATTATGGGCAATTGGTATTGGATTAATTGTTCTTTCACACCAACCATGTGTAGGACAGGAGCACAAGTGTCCATAATAGTTGGCTATACTATGAATCCAGGGACTTAAGTACTTACAACATTGTAAGTCACCATTGGGGTTGTCATCTCAAAATAATTTGAGATCATTTTGTGGTTTACCGGAAAACATCCGAATCAGTTGAGAAATTCAATGCTATGCCGGCATGTTGCCATGGTAGCTCAGTGGCAGAGAAACCGTCTAGAGATCAGAAGATCCGTGGTTCAAATCCCGGCTATGGCATTGCATTTTTCAGTCTGACTCTACCTATCCAAATCATCAATATAGTACTCAACAGACGGCAATGATCGATTGTCGCCATGATTGTTGTCGATTTTTCCTGAGCCACTGAGATCATTAACATAAACTTTACATTTCTACGAGCTTTCAAAGAGAAATGGCCTATTCAAATGTTTCCGGTTTATAAGGAACGCTCTGTATAATCTCGCTTCTAGTACACCTACATGCTAACCAGCACAGGTTAAAGATCATAGAGCGAAACTATTTGATTTTGTTATGGTGTGGGTTCTTTGATTTCGCTGGTTTTACCTGAATGAACATATTATTTTACATTTCACATTCGCATACTGTTTGCAGTGCCTTCTTCCTGCTTTCACTGCTTTCTAAATATGCGATTCTGAAAATTTACTTTAGTTCTACCGATCCACATATATAATAAAAATTTGATGTGTTCCATTCACATGACTTTCTCTACACCTCTCGCTAAAAACCTTATGATTCTATTTACTTCATGCTAATCGAGAAAAAAATAGCAGAAATAGTCTTATTTCTTGCTTTTTTGTAAACAGAACTGAAATAAGGAAATACCATAGGTTAAAGTGACAGTCAAAAGCTGGTTGCTATGTGACTCACGTTCCTTTGTATGGACAAGGGTTGACAATTTCCTGCATGAGAAAAGCTGAAACCAAAAACGAAGGAATATCTAAAAAACTATCAACTCCACGAAGAAATGTATATCAAACAAATTGTATGTTTTAACGTGTTCTAAATTTTTTGTATGGTAAGTTTTGTCCATCTCTTACGGTTTAGCAGTTATGCAAAATTCTGTAAAATTGATCCAGAATAAAGTAGTCTTCAGAGGCTATTCCCAGAAAATTCAAGATATACATTTTATTTGTGAGGTAAATGTCTTTAATATACTACATTTTAATCAAACTCGTTAGAGTAATTTTTAAATAAATCAAAATTTTCGAAAAAAATTCCACGTAAAGGGTAGTTGGGGTGGGGGGATTTTCTTGAAAATCTTCGTGTCGCATTCTTAAAAGAAACCAAACCTAAATACCCAATTTAGATTTTGAGCTATGCTGTTCACAGACACACACAGACCTTTTTTTTGTCTGAAAATGCGTTTTTTGGATTCAGGGGGACTCAAGACATCTCAGTATCGAATTTTTGGGTGGAATGCAATACCTTCTCTGTACACTATGTACATAGTACGTGTATAGAAAGTAAAAAGTCATACTAGTCGTTTGTTAAAGTATCGAATGCCTCCACTAGTAGTCCTTATTAACACTATTATTGATGTTTCACATTTACATCATCGACATATTTGAATTTAAGCTTTTATATATCACCTCGAGTTAGACATAATATATTGCATTTGCTCTATAATAGTACTTTGATGTGCTCCTCAGTCAACAGTACAAGCTTCCTTTCCACTTCTAGAGAAGTTTACAAAAATACGATATGACGAACTGCAAAAGTTTGTGTAACACATTGAAGAAGATATCATCTCTCCTACAAGACAAACTCGCTAAAACTTCTTTTACTCACGTGCAAGACTCTTGTAGCTCTTACATTTACAGACATGCCTCAAATAGCGCAAACATAAACAGCGCATTTAATATCCCCTGCGCCTCATCTATTATACAAAAACTTTCGACACGTAAAGCATACAATTTATGTCATACGCATTTTTACTTTCTCTACACGTACCATGTACACAGTGTATGGAGAAGGTATTGTAATGCACCCAAAAATTCGATGCCGAGATATTCCAAGGATACGACACAAAGATTTTCAAGAACTACCCTTTACATGGAACTTTTTTCGAAAATTTTGATTTTCTCAAAAATGGCTCTAACGACTTTGATTAAAATATCGTATATTAAAGATATTTATCTGACAAATAAAATGTATATCTTCAATTTTCTTGGAATAGTCCCCGAAGACTATTCTGGATGAATTTTACGGAATTTTGCATTACTGCTAAATCGTAAGAAATGGACAAAAATGTACCACATAAAAATTTGGAGCACATTAAAACACACAATTTATGTTATACACATTTTGTTCGTGGAGTTGATCGCTTTTTAATTATTCCTTGTTTTTGTTTTCAGCTTTGAAAAACTTATACCTTTCTCATTCAGGAATTTGACAACTCTTGGAACACTTCAGATCTTCATAATAAGATACATATACATGCTATATATACATGCTATATATACATGCTATATATACATGCTATATATACATGCTACATATACATGCTATATATACATGCTATATATACATGCTATATATACATGCTATATATACATGCTATATATACATGCTACATATACATGCTACATATACATGCTACATATACATGCTACATATACATGCTATATATACATGCTATACATACATGCTATACATACATGCTATATATACATGCTATATATACATGCTATATATACATGCTATATATACATGCTATATATACATGCTATATATACATGCTATATATACATGCTATATATACATGCTATATATACATGCTATATATACATGCTATATATACATGCTATACATACATGCTATACATACATGCTATACATACATGCTATACATACATGCTATACATACATGCTATATATACATGCTATATATACATGCTATATATACATGCTATATATACATGCTATATATACATGCTATATATATACATGCTATATATACATGCTATACATACATGCTATACATACATGCTATATATACATGCTATATATACATGCTATACATACATGCTATACATACATGCTATATATACATGCTATATATACATGCTATATATACATGCTATATATACATGCTATATATACATGCTATATATACATGCTATATATACATGCTATATATACATGCTATATATACATGCTATATATACATGCTATACATACATGCTATACATACATGCTATACATACATGCTATATATACATGCTATATATACATGCTATATATACATGCTATATATACATGCTATATATACATGCTATATATACATGCTATACATACATGCTATACATACATGCTATATATACATGCTATATATACATGCTATACATATACATGCTATATATACATGCTATATATACATGCTATATATACATGCTATACATATACATGCTATATATACATGCTATACATACACATGCTATACATATACATGCTATATATACACATGCTATACATATACATGCTATACATATACATGCTATATATACATGCTATATATACATGCTATATATACATGCTATATATACATGCTATATATACATGCTATACATATACATGCTATACATATACATGCTATACATATACATGCTATATATACATGCTATATATACATGCTATATATACATGCTATATATACATGCTATATATACATGCTATATATACATGCTATATATACATGCTATATATACATGCTATATATACATGCTATATATACATGCTATACATATACATGCTATATATACATGCTATATATACATGCTATATATACATGCTATATATACATGCTATATATACATGCTATATATACATGCTATATATACATGCTATATATACATGCTATATATACATGCTATATATACATGCTATATATACATGCTATATATACATGCTATATATACATGCTATACATACACACACCTCATATGTTCATTTTGATTGAATTATATCTCGTTACATTTAGTAACAGGTAATGTTGGACCAGTTTCAGCAATCTATATTAGTGGCCAGACGTCGAAATGCTGACATAGCTGTGCCCTCCTAAAACAGTGCTGGTATAATAAGCATGAGCTTTATTATAAAAGCTTTAGTATTTAGGGTCAGAAGAGAGTTATAAACCTTGTTCAGCCTAGTCCATCTGAGCAACTCAGATACCGACGTTGGGAGACGTACAGTCTGACATATCGTCGTGAAATTCCAAGAATTATAATGTACAGGTGGGTGCGGAATGGAGTTTGGGTAACCCTTGGGCTTCCTCATCACCTAATCGTACATTATCTTCTTAGCCTGTGTCACCTCGTATTTATTTGTAGCTTCTGATCATTCTAACAAAAAATACACCCTCCTGCCCCTTAAACCGAGGCCAACCACTTCCATCTTGCATGCGCGAACAGCTCTACTTTGAATCCACTGCTACTAGTATGCGCAGAGTAGGGGTGAAACGTACTTGGCACAATATACATTTATTTATAAGGTATCTAGAAGGAATGAACTTTTCTTCTATAGCTATAGGTACTCTGTTTATTGGCATATCTGTGGTTAGCAGGTAGTGCAGGATGATTTCGATACTTGATCGTAAAGTTGCATATTCTGTTTCTTTTCTTTTTGTTTAATTCTGTTTTGAGAGTGTTTAACGCCTACTTTTACTATTAATGGCATCGCAGGCGATGACACTGATGATCTATGGAATGAAAATGGAGCACCGGTGGAACGTGGTGGAAAACCGGAGAACTCGGAGAAAACCCACCCTTGCGCCGACTTGTCCACGTCAAATCTCACTTGCGGCGCTTGGGATCGAACCCGAGCCGTCTAGGTGAGAGGTGAATGGTCTAACCTCTCGGCCACGGCGCGGCCATATTCTGTTTCTGCAAACCTCCAGGAGGAACAGGGATAAAGTAAAGAACACAAAGGAAGACCATGCTCGGTCACAGTAGCTTCACTAACGTTTTGGGAGAGGGAATGTTCCTTGATAGACCGTCCTACACTGAACTTCAATTCTTAATTCCCCAAAGACCGTACTCCTCATCAACCGTCCTCTCACCTCATCCTTTGACCATGAAACGAAGATATACAACGAGGGTATTGAAACACCTTCCATGTTGTTACCTACGGGACATCAATTGCGGCTACCATCCTCAAGAGGAAAGGATGAAATGAAGGAACCACAGGAGGTAATATACCTCAGGCAGATAGGCCACTAAGGCACGCGAAAGTCCCTAACATTTCCTGGTTTGAAAACACATTTCCCTACTGAAGCAGCCCAGAGAGGGCGTAGAACGACCAGTTAACCCAGCAGCCCTCTGATGTTCGGGGGAAATACTCATTCTTTGACTAAAGCACCCGTGCCATTTTCCTGAATCTATAAGCAGAAGCGTAGCCAGAGGTGAAAATAGGGGTGTGGTACTTTTCTAGCTTTAAAAAAAAAGAGCATAACTTAATGACAAAATCTAACCTTTTCAGATTACTGCGCCTGAATCTCCAAATATAAAATGATTCTTTTAAACTATGTTACCTATAATTCATATTTACAATTTTATTTTATACAAATGTCCCCGTAATATTTTTCTGCTTACGCTATTGCCTAGAAGCACACTTGAAGTATGAGGAGGTAACAAATGTATAGGTATATGAGAGAAAGCAAACTAAGGACGATGAGAAATCAACCCCAATATTCCCCTACCGACTGGGGAAAACCACAAAAAAGTCCATATTGGATTTTGTACGGTAAATGAACCCGGGACCTTCTAAATGTGAGCCTTACACCTTACTGTGGAGCCAAATTAGGTACCCCACATCCATGTTTACTTTCTCTACACGTACTATGTAACATGATGTATAGAGAAGATATTGCACCCTACGCAAAAATTCGATACCAAGATTGCACCGGAAATAAATGTTTTAGAGTCCCATTTAGAAAAAAAAGCATTTTCAGAGAAAGGTCCATGTGTGTGTGTGTGTGTGTGTGTGTCCGTGTCTGTGAACACGATAACTCAAAAACGAAAAGTCGGTAAAATATCTAATATATAAAAGTGTCTTCCAGGGATGTGACACGAAGATTTTTAGAAAAATCCCCCACCCCAAACTACGCTTTACATGGCATTTTTCAAACATTTTGATTTTCCTATAAATGACTAACGATTTTGAATAAAATATCGTACCTGACAAAATGTATATCTTGAATTTTCTGGGAATAGCCTCTGAAGACTACTTTATTCCGAATGACTTTTAAAAAAGTTTGCCTAACTGCTAAACCGTAAGATTTGGATGAAAACTCACTACACAAAAACTATAGTGCACGTTAAAAAACACAATTTATATTATATAAATTTTTTTCGTGAAGTTGATCGCTTTTTAGGTATTCCTTGTTTTTGGTATCAGCTTTGAAAAACGTATACTTATCCCATACAGGAATGTGTCAACTCCAAGACTATCTCTGTTTTATTCACTTTAAAAAGGATATCAGACAACTTAGCATTGCAGTATCAGACAAGTACTAAATTCTTAGGTGTATATGTTGATAACCAATTATCGTGGACCACCCATATTGAATATTTAAAAAAGAGACTGTCTAGTATTATATTTTTAATTCGTATTTTGAGAGATTCTATCCCAATTGAATATTTATTGAATACGTGAGAAGTATGTATTTTGCTTTCTTTGAATCTGTAATCAGATATGGCCTAATTCTTTCGGGTGGTGCTAACAAAGTAAATGACATTTTTTGTTTTCAAAAGTAAATTATTAGGATAATTAAAAAAAGTTCCTATATAACCCCATGTGGACCCCTATTCATTGAGTTAGGCTTTTAACTATTTATAATCTTTATATTTTAGATAATTTAGTATATATACATGCCTCTTGTCATAATATATAAAAGTGTCTTCCAGGGATGTGACACGAAGATTTTTAGAAAAATCCCCCACCCCAAACTACGCTTTACATGGCATTTTTTCAAACATTTTGAATTTCCTATAAATGACTAACGATTTTGAATAAAATATCGTACCTGACAAAATGTATATCTTGAATTTTCTGGGAATAGCCGTTCAGAAAATAACCTCCGATCGGTCACAGTGCGGGTAGTGGGGGGAGTAGCGACGCCATCTGTGCATTTACGCACTCAGCAGGTCAGTCGGCATCAAGCCGTGGTCGAGTGAAAGTCGTACCTGCGCTAGTTTAGTGTTTGTGGCCGTTTGAAATGTGTACTGCAATAGAAAACCCTGCCAAATGTGAAGTGCGTGCTGTTATAAGGTTTTTTACAGCCAAAGGATATTCTGCAGCAGCTATTCATCGTGAGCTTTGTGCCGTGTACGGACCAAGAGTTATGAGTGAAGGAGTGGTCCGTGAATGGGTACGTTTATTTAAAAGTGGACGAGAAAACGTTCATGAAGAAGAGAGGAGTGGTAGACCATCATTGGTCACGGACGAACTCTTTCAGACAGTTGATGCAAAACTTCGTGAAAACCGACGTTTCACAATGTCGGAGTTGTCTACTGATTTTCCACAGATTTCTAAGACTCTCTTGTACGAGATAGTGACAGCAAGATTGGGTTACCGTAAGTTCTGTGCACGATGGGTGCCCAAAATTCTTACCGACCACCACAAAACTCAAAGAATGGCCTCTGCATTAGACTTTCTGTCACGTTATGAGGCCGAAGGTGAATCATTGTTAAACAGAATCGTGACCGGGGACGAAACCTGGATTAAGTACGTGAACCCTGAGGCAAAAGAACAATCAAAGATGTGGGCACATTCAAATTCGCCTACCAAACCAATAAAAGCCCGGCAAGATTTTTCTGCCCGAAAATTGATGGCAACGGTGTTTTGGGATGCAAAAGGGGTGTTGTTGGTTGAATTCATGGAACGTGGGACGACCATTAATCAAGACGTGTACTGTGAAACACTAAAACAATTACGACGGGCTATACAGAACAAACGCCGTGGTATGCTGACTTCCGGTATCGTTTTTTGCACGATAACGCCCGTCCTCACTCTGCTCGCAGAACAACAGCCCTTCTTGAGTCCTTCAAGTGGGACGTTGTCAACCATCCACCTTACAGCCCAGATCTGGCGCCAAGCGATTATCACCTCTTCATGCATATGAAGAAATGGCTCGGGTCCCAGCGGTTTGATGACGACGAAGAGCTCAAAGATGCGGTCACAGGCTGGCTCCAGGCACAAGCGGGTGATTTTTATGCAGAAGGAATTTCAAAGCTTGTGAACAGATACGATAAGTGCCTCAATCGTTATGGAAACTATGTAGAAAAATAGTGCAAAGATGTAGTTGTAAGATGTATATATTAAAATATTTTTATTTAACTTGGTGAATTTCTTGCAATCAACCGGAGGCTACTTTCTGAACGGCCTCGTATTTTGAGGATGGATATTCATAGTTATAGTACTAGATACAGGTCCAATGTAAACATTCAATATTGTCGACTAACAAAATCTCAGAATAGTTATCAGTACTTAGGTATTAAGTTGTATAACAACTTCCCTGAAAGTGTTAAATGTTTAAACATGCAGAATTTTAAGTCCAGGATATATACATGGTTAGTCAAACATCCTTTTTATTCTATACATGAATATTTTAATGATAAATTTTGTGATCTTGTTTTGTAATTTATTATGACAAGGTTATTGTAATGCTTTCAACAGACGTTGCCAATGCCTGTAAATTGCTTTTAGACAAAATAAAAATGAAATGAAATGAACTGCTGTCCATACAAACAAGTCACATAGCAACCAGCTTTTGACTGACACTTTAATCTATGGTACTCCCTTATTTCGCTTCTACTTACAAGTAAGTAAGTAATTCTGCCTATTTTTTCTCAATTAGCATGAAGTAAACAGAAGCATAAGTTTTTTATCAATAATTTGTTACAGAGATGTAGAGAAAGTCATGTGAATGGATCACATCAGATTTTTTAATTATTCATGACAAACTGAGTACGTTATTAAAGCATGCAAATGCATTATTTATAGAACTGTTAGAATCTTTCTCATGATAAAACCTGTGGCATAAAGAAGAAATCAGTTATTACATGATTCGTCCATCTATATATGTTACCCAAAAGGGGATCGAACGCGCTTCACTGGGCTGGAAGTTGTAGTGTTTGAGATGTTAATTTAACTATAGTCTTTTGAAAACCTGTTTTGACGTACTGAAAAAGCTACCACATTAAAGAACTTTTATTTATTTTGCAAGCTCACTAGCCTGAGGATATGAAGGTAGGAGATTCTAAAAGCTTAATGTTTTTGAAGTGGTTTGCTTTCTTTTCGTTTTACAAGCGCTGCGTAACAGGCAGTCAAACAAAAAGCGACGCAAAAAATGCATTACATTTCTATCGTACAAACACTGAGAACACATCGCTATGCTTTCTTTCAATTACGCTTTATAAAAATTGTTTGTGCGTATCTGTGAATAAAAAACCATGATACAACACATTACTAGGCACTGCCGTGGCCGAGTGGTTAGACCGCTCGTCTCTCACCTTGTTCGATTTCGATCGCAGGTGAGATTTTTAGGGGACAAAGCGGCGTGTGGGCGGGTTTTCTCCGGAACCTCTGGTTTTCCCCCGCCATTCCCACCACCACATCTCCATATTCATATTTACTTCATCCATTTAATCTCATCCACTTCCTCACTCTCAAACAAGGCCTCGGACTGATCACCCATCCTGGGTTCTCTCTGATCCAGAGTCTCTGCTCCTCTACAGCCCCCAGGCGTTGACTTGGAAGTTCTGGGGTGTGTAAGTCTTACATATAAAGAGCTTAATAAAACAGGGAAATATGAAGATGATGAAGAACATAAATGCACTGTCAGAAAATTTAGCATCGGGAATGCCAATTTTTTATTTTCTAAAAGTAGCTTTGATAGTGCTTAATGATTAAGATATTGACAATACATAACAACATGTACCTACCTTTTGAATTGTTTTCGAATTAGCATGTAAAACTTCTTCACTCATATGGAATTTTGTATAATTGTTTGAAAATGTTAAATCATTAGAGATGTTAAAATCGCGATTTACAATAAAGGTTGATATTTATAAAACACAATTTCTTTTCAAGAAGTTCGTTTAACATCAGCAATTCCCGAGGTATCCATTTTTATTGGTGAGGACTTTTAATAATTATTTAATTATTTGAAGTGCTACTATAGGTTATCATATAATCCATAAAAAATAATTGTGTTATTTTTATTGATGATGTTTCCCGTTTATGCTATTATAATAACATGTTTTTATTTTTGTCTTTGCAATTCAGACTTATTTGTTATCTTTGCATGGACCGTATTAATTTTTGGATACTGTTGTCAAATATGCTTTGCCAATAATGGCAAACTGTATATATAGGAAGATGTTTTTGAATAAACAATTAATAAAGATAATCATTGAAAGGGTATGGAGCAGTTTCCTCCTTGTCAAGGAAACAATTACTTGCCGGTTACATAAAACTATTCCAAATTCTTTCCAAACCATCAAGTTTTCAAAGACTAATCCCAAAACATTCAGTCCATAAATTTAATTTGACATTTAAATATCTTAACACATTGTAACATATGTCTCTATTGAACTCAAAATTTTTTACATATAAAGTTATTAATTCACTGATACTAACATTTCACTCGACGCTTCGATGCGTAGACAGACGACTGATTTCTCGCTCCACTGCTGGCACGCTACTGTGCGCTAACAGTCCAATCGAAGTCTGACTCACGACACACTAAATTGCAATTCTTTTTTCATTTTATAACTAAAATTACATTACAGAACTTTCTGGAAGCCGAAGCTTCGGCGAGATTTTGGTCTCGCATTCCAAGACTTCCGATTACTGGCGATGGCGTCCATGTTTACCAAGTCCTCTAGTACCGCCGACTCTCATACCAAGGCGAACGTGAGAACGGACGCAGATGGCACTGTCACGATATCGTATTTTAATCAAAACGGTTCCGTTCTTTCAGCCCCGTAAGGGTAAAACACCCATTTGGTGTGAGGCGCTAGGAAGCGTGAATTTTCGTTTTAGAAAAAAAAAATCGATTATCTTCCGTGCAAGGGAAATTCTAAAATTAAATACCAACAAATATACAAATTTTCATTTTCAGATTTACTGTTCGCAGATAGAGACATGCACGCGTATACGAACTTTTTACTTTCTCTACACGTACTATGCATACAGTAATATAGAGAAGGTATTGTAGTCCACAAAAAATTTAATGCCAAGATTTCAGCGGAAATAAACGTTTTGAAATTCCGTGAATCCAAAAAGGCAGTTTTAGGAAAAGGTCCGCGCGCGTGGGTGGGTTTGTGTGTCTGTAGACGACATAGCAAAAACGAAATTACCGTTAAACACCAAATTTGGTAGGTAGCTATGTATAGTATCCTTCAAGATTGCGACACGCAGATTTTAACAGAATCCCCCATTTCAAACTATCCTTTGTATGCAACATTTTTTTTTGAAAAATTTGATTTTCACAAAAATGTCTAACGATGATGATTAAAATAACGTATACTAAAGATATTTACATGAGAAATAAGATGTATATATTGAATTTCGGGAATAGCCCCGAATGTGTCTCCACTCTTGATGAATTTTGACAATTGGTAAACCATAAGATACAGACAAAACATACTACAAAAAACAGTGAATCTGGTTAAAATACACAATTTCTATAAAATACGTTTTTTTTTGAGCAGTAAATCGTTTCCGAGATATTCCTTAATATTTGTTTCAATTTTAAGCTACTCAAACTTATCTCATCTCTGTTTTGTTTTACTCCTTCATGTTCAAAGCGAATCAAATATCAATTGTTTCACATAGGGACTGGCGTTTTATATTTGATTATCCCTTCTACTTAGAAGGAAATAATACAACATTTTGTGCCAATGTTTATCTCAATTACCATCAATAGGTAAAAGGAATAATGTTTTATAACAATGGTTTGTAGAAAAAGTCATGTGTATGGAACACATCAGATTTTTATAACATTTTTCTCTGGGCTCACGGTATCTCAAAATATATACTTTAGGGGAAGTATCGACTTTGAATTTTTCAGTGAGTTGAAATATTCCTCCTCTTTACTACAGATAAATAGTAGGGTAAGTATAAGTTGTAGTCTGATACAAGGGGCGTTCATCAGTCCTGAGAAAATGATAGAAAATCACATTATTTTTGGCAGATTTTGTTCAACATGGTGTCTTCTTAGCTCAATACACCTTTCCCAGCGTTTCTTCCACTGTTTTAAGCCTTCCAAAAAGTAATATTTGGGAAGGTTGGCAAAATAAACATCTGTTTTGGAGATGACCTCTATGTTAGACGTGAATCGCTTTTCGCCGAGCCACTTTTCCTCTGTGTCACTTGGGCTGTGGTGAATACGGTGGATATTGTAGTAATTCGAACCCTAATTATACAGTTTCCGACATCAAAACTGCGCAGGTGTGCACCATCACATTGTTTTGATGGAAGAGAATCTTTTTCTTTGCCTTTTCTTAATTTTTCTATTCAACCGGTGCAATAACAATGTATAATACTCTCCATTTATCGTACTTTCTTTCTGCAAGTAATCAATGTAGAAGATTCTACGTGCACCCCAAAAAACTGAGGACATCACCTTCTCTGCAGGTTTCACCACCTTTGCCTTCTTCGGAACCGGTTCGCCTTTAAAAACCCACTGTTCCCACTGGTAGCCATGACTAATCCACAGTTACGTATCGATGCAGAAACTCTTCAGGTTTGCGACGGAAAAGTACCAAACTTACTTCCGAATCGATTAAACGATTGAGTTTATTCTCCATTAAGAATAACGCGGCACCTATCTTGTACCTTTGTCAGAACCAATTTTTGGTGCAAAATTGAGAACTCTGTACGTTGTGATATGCCTCTATTATTTCACGAACTTTGATTCGTTTATCACTCAAAACCATATCCTGGATTTTGTCAATCATTTCGGAGGAATTCACTGCTCCTGGACGACCGGAACAGTGTTCATCATACTTGGATGTACGGCCATGTTTAAATTCATTTATTCAGTTGTAAATTGTTGCAAACGCAGGTGCAGATGTGCTATGAACTTCATCCACCTCTCGGCTTTTATCTCTTTCGGTGTTAGAAAGTGTTTAATCACCGCACGAAATCGTTTTTTTTTTGTTTTTTTTTTCAGATTTCTAAAGATGCACAAGATTGTTGATTCAATCGCCTATTATTATCATGAGTTATCAAATACCTGCCCAAACTGGACAACAAATACATCGGAATCTTGAAAAAAGTTTTGGCTTTGCTTGAAATCATGTGTGTATTTTATATTTAATTTTTAACTTTCTCTACACGCAGTATGTACTTACTGTATAGAGCAGGAATTGTATTGCACCCATAAACTCGCTACCGAGATTTCTCCGTAAGTATATGTAAGTATGTGTGTGTGTGTCTGTGGACAGCATAGCTCAAAAACAAAAGACCGTTAAATACCAAACTTGGTATTTAAGTTTGGTATCTTCCAAGGATGCAACACGAATATTTTCAAGAAAATCCCCCCACTACAACCCTTTACATGGGAAATTTTTCAAAAATTTTGTTTTTCTCTAACATTTCTTATATTATGGTTGAAACTTTAACTGTCATCTAGTAAGAGGCAACGGTTACTAAATACAAACGTTTCCAATGTTACGATTGTAATTTTGTAGCCTTTCTAAGGACTTATTGAACACTCATAGTATTTTAAATAGTTTCTGAGATAGTAATAGCCGATTTAATGAACTTTTAACTAATAGTAGGCACTTAAAATTGAACACTACAAACATCTTGCTGTGATGGTACTTATGTTTAGCAATGAATTGTTGGTAGTTTAAAAAAAAAACAATTGATGGTAAAGTTTGCAGCTCTGGTTGTAGGAAACCAGGCCAAGCTCGAAAGTTTGCCATCGGATCAAAGTGTTACAAGCGATTACAAATTTGCAAACTCAGGCAAACAAACTTTGGTCCATAGAATTAACATGGATGGGAATCCGATTAAGAAAACACCCAGTGACCCCCTCAACAATCTCCTTGTAGGGGTGCAAACTTTCACAAGAAGTTTTCTCTGCTGCCATAAGGAAAAAGCAATTATATAGGAGGGTAGACTGGTATCCATAAATCATGTCGACAGATTTCTTAGCATTTAAACTGGTGTTAATCACCATTCTGTTCTTTTTTTTTAAACGTCTCTGAAGAAAATAAATTGCAGACGTCAGTTTAATCCCGTCACAATCAAAAACTTTCTCTAAGAGGCCTGCCCTCAGAGCACTTTCAAAATAAACGCGCCTCGCTAAACAAAAGAGAAACACAGAATCATGAGATGTAAACTACATTGAAACCTGTTCAAATTGGACACTGAATAAACAGGAGTCTTGGAAAAATTTTGATTCTGGTTGAAATCATATGTGCATTAAACATATTCACATTAAAACGGAAAGCATATGCAACAGATTAAAACGAAAATATTATACATTTAAATCCATTTATTTCAGAATATACTCTACTTCAGAGGAAGCTGGAAATGTTAACTAAGATTTATTTGTAAACCAGTCTTGGCATGCATTAAAAATGGCCTTTCCCAAGAGTGTTTTTACTATCTCTATTTACATAGTAGATAGTGAAGAAAGTGTATTTTACCTAAAAACCAATATGGAGATGTCATTTCAAATCTTACTTCAGGTGTCCTAAGTCAAAACAAAGCATTTTTACTTTCTTTATACGTACTATGAACATAGTGTATAGAGAAGGTATTGCACTGCACCCAAAAATTCGATACCGAGATTTCACCGAAAATATATGTTTTAGGGTCCCCTGTATAAAAAACATTTTCAGAAAAAGGTCCGTGTGTGTCTGTGTGTGTGTCCGTGTACACGATAACTCAAAAATGAAAAGTCGGTAAAATACCAAACTTGGTATTTAGGTTTAGTATCTTCCAGGGATGCAACACGAAGATTTTGAAAAAAATTCACCTACCCCAAACTACCCTCTACATGAAAAATGTTTCGAAAATTTTGATTTTTTAAAAAATGGCTCTTATGATTTTGATTAAAATATCGTATATTAAAGATATTTACCTGACAAATAAAATGTATATCTTGAATTTTCTGGGAATAGCCTCTGAAGAATACTTTTTTCTGGATGAATTTTACGGAATTTTGCATAACTGCTAAACCATAAGAGATGGACAAAAACTTACACCACAAAAAATGTAGGGCAAGTTAAAACACACAATTTATATTATATACATTTTTTGTGGAGTTGATCCTTGTTTTTGGATTCAGCTGTGAAAAACTTACACTTTTTTCATACAGGAATTTGCCAACTCCTGTCCATACAAACAAAGGAACTTCAGTCACATAGCAACCAGCTTTTGACTATCACTTTAACCTATGGTACTCCCTTATTTCGCTTATACTTACAATGAAGCAAGTAATAAGACCATTTCTGCTAATTTTTCTCGAATAGCATGAACTAAATTGAAGCATAAGCTCTTTAACAATAATTTGTTGCAGAGATATAGAGAAAGTCATGTGAATGGAACACATTTTTAGATAAAGATCTGTGTCTACGTTATGTATGTGTGTGAGTGTGCATCTGTGGACAACATAGGTCAAAAACAAAAACAGAAAAAACTGTTAAATACCAAATTTAATATTCAAGTTCAGTATCTTCCAAGAATGCGACACGAAGAATTTCAACAAAATGCCCCAGCCCAAACTATACTTTAAATGGAAAATATTTTCAACAATTGTTTTTCTCAAAAATGTCACATGTTTTTGAGTAAACCATGATAAAGAAATGTATATCACAAACAAAATGTATATATTGAATTGTTAACGAGTAACCTATGAAGTAGTTTTTATTCCGGATGAATTTTGCTACATTTTGCATAACTGGTAAACCGTAAGAGGTAGATAAAATGTTACTGCAGAAAATATATAGATTTCGTTAAAAAAACACTTTTTATGTCATATACGATTTATTTTGTAGAGTTAACCGTTTCCGAGAAATTCTTGTCAGCGATTTCAGTTTTAAATTACCTAAGTTTTCTCAAATGGGAAGTGAACTTTCGTTTCATTTGATCTCTTTAGCCTAGAGTATTCCCTTATTTGCCGTCTGTTTAGAAGGAACCAAGCAACAAGGGAATTTCTGCTAAAGTTTATCTCGATTTGCGTGATAGATAAAAAGATCTTTTATAAGAATATTGGTTAAATTGTTTGTTTGTTGTTTTTGTTTTTTTACGCAAGCCGTGTGTAGGACAGGAGTTGGATAGGTAGAGTCAGACTGAAATATTCAATGCCATAGCCGGGATTTGAACAACGGATCTCCCGATCTCTAGCCGGTTGCTCTTCCACTGAGCTACCATGGCAATATGCCGGCATAGCATTGAATTTTTCAGCTGACTCGCATGTTTCCCGTAAACCACAAGGTGATCTCAAATTATTTTGAGATGACAACCCCAATGGCGACTTACAATGTTGTAAGTACTTAAGTCCCAGGATTCATAGTATAGCCACCTATTACAGTCAATTCGTATTGGCTTAATTGTATTGGTTGCTATTGGTTTTATAAGAATAGTTTGTTTACAGAATAGGTAGATAAAGCCATGTGAATGCAACATATCGGTTTTTCTCCATAAGAATTACAAATTCAGATAATCAACGTTTGACTCGATTCAACTAGTGAAGTTCCCTATATGACTGGCGTTTATAAAAATAATTAAGTGAAACATAAACAAACCAAAGAGTAATGCATTAAGAGAATTCAAAATAATGAAATAATGTTTTAAATCATTGATTAAAGCACAACTTAAACTATCTCCGTGGCGAAACAACCCGAAGTCGAACCAAGGCCTACAACCGGACCGCTTTATCCCCCAACTCTGCCCTTTACAGACAATATTGATGGGGTACAGTATTGGAGTATGGGATAAAATACCAAATACCAATCTTGGTATTTTAGTTTAGTATCTTCCAGGGATGCAACATGAAGATTTTGAGAAAAATCCCCCCACCCAAAACTACGCTTTGCATGGAAAAACTTCGAAAATTTTGATTTTCTCAAAAATGTCTCTAACGATCTTGTTTAAAATTTCGTATATTAAAGATATTTACCTGACAAATAAAATGTAATTTTGAATTTTCTGGGAACAGCCTCTGAAGACTAATTTATTCTGGATGAATTTTATGGAATATTGTATAACTGCTAAACCATAAGGGATTGACAAAAACTTACCACACAAAAATATAGAGCACAATTTATGTTTTTCGTGGAATTTATTGTTTTTAAGATATTCCTTGTTTTTGTTTCAGTTTTGAAAAACTTACTTTTCTCATGCAGGATCAGGAATTCGTCAACTCCTGCCCATACAAAGGAACTTCAGTCACCTAGCAACCAGCTTTTGAAAATCATTTTAACCTATGATACTCACTTATTCCGCTTCTATTTACAAAGAAGCAAGTAGTAAGACTGTTTATGCTAATTTTTTCTCGATTAGAATGAAGTAAATAGAGCATACGCTTTTTGCCAATAATTTATTACAGATATGTAGAGATAGTCACGTGAATGGAACACATCAGATTTTTATTATGTCTATTTACATTAATGTTAGCACTTTTGTGGCATTTATACTTAATATTTGCTGTTGTTATGTAAAAGTACATTTTGCTTACAACTATAGTCCTAATATACAATTGTAAAATAGATCTAACATTTTGAAAATTCATTAATAATAATAATAATAATAATAGTAATAATAATAATAATAATAATAATGAAAATATTTCCACAGATATACATAGATGCACACAGTGATTTAGTTTTCGCGCAAAGCTTTCGAATGAGGAAATGTGTCACTCGGCAAACAGTTGTAAAAAGGAACCAAATTAACATCCTTGTATTTGTCCTTCAGCATGTCAATTAAAAATGTCAGCGTTTAATTTTGTTTAAACGTTCGAAGTCCGTGGATAAATTAATCCAATACAAACATACCGTTGTTTCATTTATATGTTTTTACGTATGTAAGCAGGACAAACAAAAACGGCTCGCGGAACGTTTCGACTCGACCTTTATTTTGGCAAACCCGTTATAGAATAAAGGGCAAGGTATTATTTTCCTGTGACGTTAAACTCAACAACAGTATGATATTTATATAAGAAGTTTCATCGGTGACATGGAGAAGAAGGTTAAAGTTATTGCCGCCATCGAACGACAGTAAGAAAACTAGCATTAAAGTAACATAACGTGAAAATAGGAGTTGTAGTAGGAGTGTATTGATAAAAGCAAAACACAACAAAAGCAAAATAAAACACAAAAAGATGAACAACAATATCTTAAACTTCGTCTATTACTACGTTTTTGTATTATATGTTGCCTAAAAATTCAACGAGGCATTGCGTTAACGGTATTTCGCTAGTAAGAACATCGGCAACCAACTAACTCTTCGATAGTTCCACCTCAAATAGAAAGGGTTATACTGACAAAGGGTGGGCCTAGATTTTCCAGTACTAACATAAATAGTAACATAAATCCATTTTGGGCCAGTTTTTTTTCTGAGTGGAAGCAGTGTGAAGGAGCAGAAAAGGAGAATTCTGTTGTAGGTAAATGTGTATTTTCTTCAGTGTTGTCTGTTTCTTCAAACAGTGTAACGTGAGGAAAAGCTGTGCATTTTGTAGTAAAATATATCTGTCAAAATGAAGCATTTTTTCAAATATGTTTACTTTGCCAAGATTCTGAATTTAGTGTTGCAATGCATATGTTAGTGCATGGAAAATATACAGAATAGTATTGTGTAACAGGTTAATTAGATAATGATGAAAATGATTATGAATAATCAGTGAGACTGAAATAATGTATTATAAGGACAATTCAGGCAGTAACAACCATTTGCTTATTCCAATTAAAAAGATCGCTGCCGGGCTTCTATGCTAGTTTGATTGGTTTCCTTGACATCTAATTTCAGTGTTTTATGAGTGCAGTTGAAACAATTTGTGTGCATTCTGTGATTGTTCAAAATAAACAGTACCCTACAAAATCCCGCCGAATCTGAAATGTGTACGTTTGCAGTACTGAAGAAATAAATGTGAGAAAGGGGTGTTAACAATAGACAACGAGATATGCATGACTTAACCCGTCCCGTACGTCTGTTACCGTCACAGAAAAGTTTAAGAATAACACAAGACAAATGTGTAACTAGATGAGTTACTGATTCTCTCACAAAATATTTCTCGTCCTTTGATAGTAAAATTCTGTCTGATCATCTTCATTTAATGCTTCAGCGGCAGCCGACTATAAATCTCGCAGATAGATATTACAAGTGGAGGTATTTATGGAGAAATAAAATAAACTTCAGTTTAGCGAGTGACCTTTTTAGTACGATAAGGTTTCTTTGGTTTAATAAACCCCTGTTGTTTTTAACTTCTGGATTATGCGCATAACATAAAAAATATATAATGGATTACGCAGTAACTATGATATTACTTAATATGCATTAAAGTTATTGCTTTTAAAAAAACATATTAGTTTAGCGTTTGTGGTTAATCTTAATACTATAAGAAACATTCCGGAATAACTGGAATGATACGAAAACCTCGCTAAAACGAAAGAAGAAAAAAGGAAGGAAGAAAAATATCTGATATGTTCCATCCACATTTCTTTAACAAGTTATTGTTAAAAATGTTATTCTTCTATCATCTCATGCTAATCGGGATACTTATTAGACAAATTGTCTTATTACTTGCCCCCATGTAAGCAGAAGGGAAATAAGATAAAACATTAGGCTAAAGCGATAGTCAAATATTTTAAACTGTATGATCTACATTTTCTGTGTAATAAGTTTTTGTATATCTTGCGGTTTGACAGTTAAATAAAATTAATCCAGAATAAAGAAATCTTCGGAGGCTATTCCAGAAAATTCAAGATATACATTTCGTTTGTCATAAAATATCATAAGATATAATAAAAATCGTTAGAGCCATTTTTGAGAAAATCAAACTTTTCGAAACCTTTTTCTAGTAAAGGGTAGTTTGAGGTACAGACATTTTTCTCAAAAGCTTCGTGTCGTATCCCTAGAAGATACTAAGCTTAAATACCAAGTTTGGTATTTTACCAACTTTTAGTTTTTTAGTTAAGTGTTCACACACATATGGACACAAAGGAACCTTTTACTAGTTTTTTTTATATACAGGGGAAGCTAAAACGTCTATTTCCGGTGAAATCTCGGTATAAAATTTTTGGGTGCATTACGATATCTGTGTATATGTGCATAGTGAGGAGAAAAAATATATTTACTACTGCAGTTCGTGTATAAACATATTGCTGCATAAACCAGGACCCAATGTAGATGAAGAAAAATTGCAAGGATTTGAAAGGAAAATACTTAGCGAATCTTTGGACCTGTAGAGAATAACAACCAGTGGAGAATAAGATATGATTATGATATAGAAGAACCAATTAAAACTGCTTCCTCGTAAGTAGAAAGAAAAAAAGGAATGCACTAGGCTAAATCGTTTAAAAGCTGGTTGCTATGTGATTGAAGTACCTTTCTTTGTATGGACAGGAGTTGATAAATTGCCGTAGATATGAGAAAGTTATAAGTGTTATAAAGCTTAAACTAACAAGAAATACCTCAAAAACGGCCCATTCCACGAAATATATATATATATAACATAAATTCTGTGTTTTAGCGAACTCTATATTTTATGTGTGGTAAGCTTTGTCTATTTCTTACGGTTTACTAGTTATGCAAAATTCATCCAGAATAAAGCAGTCTTCAGAGGCTATTCCCAGAAAATTGAAGATATGCATTTTATTTGTCACAAATATTTTAAATATAAGAGATTTTAATCAAAATCGTTAGAACCATTTTTGAGAAAATGAAAATTTTCCAAATTTTTTCCATGTAAGAGTAGTTGGGGGTGGAGAGATTTTCTTGAAAATCTTCGTGTCGCATCCTTTGAGATACCACACTTAAATACCGGTGTTTTCACTTTTGAGTTATGCTGTCAACAGACACACACACGGACCTTTTTCACAAAATGCTGTTTTTGGATGTAGGGTGGCCCAAAACATGTATTTCCGGTGAAATCACGGTATCGAATTTGTGGATGCATTACAATAGCTGTTCCATACACCTAGTGCATAGTACGTGTACAGAAAGTAAAAATATATTTCTATTTCAGTTCGTGTATAAACATATTATTGCCTAGTAAAGTAGTGGACTAAATCTTTTCGTTGATTATGCGCATTCAAATTCTCATGAACTGGATCCTGTTTATGTAGAACGCCTGTGGAGTCTTGCTAAAGACTACGTCATTGACTGAGAAAAATAATAATGATGATTTAGTGCAGGGGTTCTACAGTAAAACCAAAGGTGTGGCAGCCTAGGAGGGTGTTTTCATCCCTTCGATCAGCCTCCCACGTCTTCCGACTAGGAAGCTTCTTGTATAGCGGGTTTTATCGTCACACCTTACCCCTCCGGAGAGAGAGAAAAAATGCACCCATTAATGTTATGAATCATGTTTTTTATTTTGATTTATGGCTCATCCGACGAAATGGAGACAGTGGCGTCTCAATATCTTTGTCACGTCTTTGTGAGACAGGAGCAGTTTGGAAACTTTACAGCGTCTCTCAACAACATAAGACTCGGTTATCACTCAAGAGGCAGCATCTGGTTTCCGAGTTTTTCCTCATTGTAACACAACTAGGTAATCTTATTAGGGCCCGGGTTCGAGATTGCGAGATTTCTGACTTTTCGATATATCGTTCTTTACATTAGATATTAATGTAAACTAACTTTTCGTAATTTTAATGCAACCACAGTAGGTACATTAACCCAGATTATTTCTACTTTTGCTACCACATACTAGCAGATAGAGGAAAAACCCATTGCATTCCACCAAAAATTTCGATACAGAATTTTACTGGAAATACACATCCTTGAACCCAAGAGTAATTTTTACTCTCTAGCATTTATATACAATATGCATATTAGGTAGCGAATATATTGTGTTCCACCCAAAAATCGGAAAAAACATGTTCTAATGACCTCTGAATTTAAAAAAAAAAAAAAAATTAGAAGGATATGAGTGTATGTATGTTTCTTATAGTATTTAACTTGGTATTTAAGTTTGGTATCTTCCAAGGATGCGACATGAAGATTTTCAAGAAAATCCCCCACCCCCATCTGGAATTTTTTTTCTAAAATTTTGATTTTCTCATAAATGGCTCTAACGATTTTGATTAAAATATCGTATATCAAAGATATTTAAATGACAAATAAAATGTATATCTTGTATTTTCTGGGAATAGCCTCTGACGACTACTTTATTCTGGATGAATTTTACGGAATTTTGCATAAGTGCTAAACTGTAAGAGATAGACAAAAATTTACCACACAAAAAATATAGATCACATTAAAACACACAATGTATGTGATATACATTTTTATCATGAGGTTTTCGTTTTTGAGTTATTCCTTGTTTTTGGTTTCAGCTTTGAAAAAATGATACCTTTCTCATACAGGAATACAGGAAATGCAAATCCTTGAACCCAAGAGTCATTTTACTCTCTAGCATTTATGTATAATAAGCATTGTAGGCAGCGAATGTATTGTGTTCCACCCAAAAATCGGAAATACATGTTCCGAGGACCCCAGAATTTAAAAAAAAAAATCATTTTAGCAAGAGATCAGTGCATGTGCAGCTCTTACTACTATAACACCGCAGGCGATGACTGATGATATACGGAATGAAGATGAAGCACCGGTGGAATTACTGGCGGAAAAACCTGAGAACCCAGAAAAATCCACCCCTGCGCCGCTTTGTCCACTGCAAATCCCACATGCGGTCGCTCGAGGTCGAACCCGGGCCACTTAGGTGAGAGACGAATGGTCTAACCACTCGGTCACGGCGCGCTTTGTTACTGTTGTGGGGAGGGGGGCTGTAGGCATTATAAACCATAAGTCCGTTAAACACCAAACTTTGTATTTAATCCTTTATTGCCTGTCAAAACCTATAAGTTCCGCCTGTTTTAAGCGTAACTATACAAATAGAGTTGTACTCTAGGATTAATGTCATGTTATACTAACTTTTACAAGTAATCAAGACTGTTTTATATTGCAAAAAATTGCAGTGATTTTTTAAAATCAATAAAAGAGAAAACCGGCATAACTACAGCTAAATATAGCCCCATTAACTTCCAAGCATCACACCGATTATTTCACTTGGGCTCTCTCCGTCATTTACCACAGTCACTGGGATTTGAACTTGCAACATTTGGCTTTGAATGACTGGCCGGTCCATTACCTATCACCTAACACTCATGGCCATTTGAACCAAATTTTTAATAGCGCCTTAGGCAGCATTATGAAAACTGGTTTAGAAGAATTTAGACTTTTAATTGGGAAGAAAAATATTAATAAAGGATCTACATTTATTTTCATTTTATTTTCTTTATTATTTAATAATTTTATAGGTTTATTCACAAATATTTTTACTAGAACTCCAGTTTTTATCTTGAACTAAAGGAAAAACGGCGTATGTGGTATACTAGTGCAGGCAACTAAGGGTTAAGTTCGGTATCTTTAAAGGTGTAACAGGGAAGATTTTCAAGAAATTCTCCCGTCTTCAAACTACCCTTTACACGGAACATATTTACAACATTTCCATTTTCTAAAAAACGGCTCTGATGAATTCAATAAAATGCCGTATTAAAGATATTTACATGACAAATAAAATATATATGCTTAATTTCTTGGGAATCAATTCTAAAGTCCTCTCCATTCTGAATTAATTTTGCATAATTAGTAAACCATAAGAGGTGAATAAAAAACACGACACAAAAAACGTATATCTCGTTAAAATACACTATTTATGTCGCACACATTATTTGTAGGTTTTAACATTTCAGGGATATTACTGATTTTGTTTCAATTTTAAACTATTTAACTTTTCTAAAAAAGGAAGCTCTTATTCACTACTAATCTCTCTTGTTTACTTCTGGCTATGTAGAGAGATGGAAATTTAATGGCAATCATATAGCAATAGTTTTTAAAATGTTTGACTTTTGCTTTAGCCTACTTATAAGGAGCTAAGTAATAAGACAATTTCTAGTGATTGGATAGGTAAAGTCAGACTATAAAATTCAATGCCATAGCCGGGATTTGAACCACGGATGTCCCGATCTCTAGCCGGTTGCTCTGCCACTGAGCTACCATGGCAGTATGCCGGCATAGCACTGAATAGTTGACTATACTATGAATCCTGGGTTTAAAGTACTTACTACATTGACAGTCGCCAGGCATGTTGCCATGGTAGCTCTGTGGCAGAGCAACCGGCTAGATGTCGGGAGATCCGTGGTTCAAATCCTGGCTATGGCATTAAATTTTTCAGTCCCACTCTACCTATCCAACTCCTGTCCTACACAGGGTTTGTGTGAAAAAAAACAAACAATTATTCCAATTTATAGTAATATTTATTGATTAGTATGAGGTAGATAAAATAATAATTTTTGTAAGAATACTTTGCAGGACAGATAGAGAAAGTCAAGTGGATAGAAAACCTCATATTTTTAGAAAATGGTCGCGCCCGCGTATCTGTTTGTGAACAACATAACTCAAAAACTAAATATATTTAAATACCAAACTTGATATAGTTGAAGCTCGCTTATACGCTATTCACTTCAACATTTTTCGCAAATATACGCTAAAATTTCAGGGACCAGTCACTCTCCATTAAAATTTTACTCAACTATACGTTGTGGGTATACGTTTTCTTGTAATGCGTCACTTTTTGTGATCCCCCTACACAAAATGTACCCATTTATAAGTTTTTAAAAAAACGTATGGTAGTATGCTTGTGTATGGTGTATAGCCTTGGAATTGCCTGGTTTGCGGTTTTCATTGACGCTTATCGTTTCACTGTCGTCATTGTTCCAACAATCTATTAACCTTGGTTCCAGCCTTAGTATTCTATGCACAGATGAAGATTTTTGTGTCGTATCTTTTAAAAGTACTTGAATTAAATGCAAAGTTTGTATACAAGCGGCTTTATCTTTTTGATTACAGAAATACACATGCATGCACATATGTGTTTCTAAAAATGTTTTATTCGGTGCAGGGAGCCTCAAAATGTATATTTCTGGTGAAATATTGGTATTGTAAATTTAAGTAGAATGCAATACTTCTTTCCTTTAGTATAAGGAAAGAGAAAGTAAAATGGCTTTATAAAATTTCCTTGAAAGTTACCACACAAAGCTAGTTCAAAACACAAAAAACATTTCACCGCTTCTAAAACCTACTTATTTAAAGTAAAAGATTTATCGCATTCTTGACCACTTAGAGAGATGGAACCTCTTTATGTGGAACGTCAGCACGTAGAGATGATGACGTGTAATAGATTGTGTATGACGAGTCTTGTGCGTGCAACTCATTCAGCCAATCACATTGCGGAGAGTGTCACATTTTCTGTCTCTGTCGCCGACCAACTCGTTAAGATCCCTTGCCAGGAAACAAAGTTCATCTGCCGATGTGGTTTTGTGGTTCTCTGCTGCTGGGTCAGCGTTTAACTGTCTAAACGTACCCAGGCCAGATGTTTGTCACACGTACTCTTCTCGGAAACAGTTCAAAATTACTGCTTCAATTTACAGCGCACTCAAATAAAACACTTGAGTTCATATAAAAACGATCTGCTTAATTGCGTTGTACAGACAGGTTTTTACTTTCTAGTACTACATACATTGCTGTAAATAAAATTAGGAATTACTGTAATCAAATCAAAATTTCCATACCAACATTTCAACAGAAATACATGTTTGAGGTTCTTTTAATCAAAAACAAACTTTTAGAAAACAAAATCCACGTGTGTGAACACAATTATAAATAGAGTTTTTCAAAAAATGCCAAACTTCACATTTAAAACTAGTATAGAGCCCCCCAACCCAAAATCAAATCAAATTAAGGAATATAAATGTTTAGGTGTAATTATTTTCTCTACACGTACTATGTATATAGTGTATAGAGAAGTTATTGTAATATACCTAAAAATTCGATACGGAGATTTCACAGGAAATACATGTTTTGGGTCCTCCTGAATCCAAAAAAAAAATATTTTTAGAAAAATGTCTGTGTGTGTGTGTGTCTGTGGGTAGCATGCCTCAAGACGAAAAGACCGTTAAACACCAAACTTGGTACTTAAGTTTAGTATCTTCCAAGGATGCGACACGAAGATTTTCAAAAAAGTCACCTCACCCCCAACTACCCTTCCAATGCAAACTTTTTTCGAAAATTTTGATTTTCTCAAAAGTGGCTCTAACGCTTTTGATTAAAATGTCCTACATTAAAGACATTTACCTGACAAAATGTATATCCTGAATTTTCTGGGAATAACCTCTGAAAACTACTTTATTCTGGATGGATTTTACGGAAGTTTTCATAACTGCTTACCTGTAAGAGATGGACAAAAACTTGCCACACAAACATGTAGAGCACGTTATGATACACTATTTCTATCATATACCTTTTTTTTTCGTATAGCTGATCATTTTTTAGATATTCCTTTGATTTTGATTCAGCTTTAAAAAAAGTTCACTTTTCTCACACAGGAATTCGCCAACTACTGTCCATACAAACAAAGGAACTTCAGTCACATAGCAACCAGCTTTTGACTATCACTTTAACCTATGGTGCCCCCTTATTTCCTTCTAGTTACAAGGAAGCAAGTGATAAAACTATTTACGCTAATTTTTTCTCGATTAAAATTAAATAAATAGAAGTATAAACTTTTTAAGAATAATTTGTTGCAGAGATGTAGAGAGAGTCATGTGAATGGAACACAGATTTTTTTTGACTCAACTTTAACGTGTTCCAAACGCATTGAATTTATTTCAGCAAGGCTAAGAAGAGTGCTGTATTTACTACAGTTTAAAGTTACAATGTACCTCCTGTGTGTTTAAGAAGTGCCTTTATTGTATTTTTGCAGTCGGTATTTCGTTTATTTTTGATATATTGAGGTAACTAGTCACGTAACAGTTGTTTTAATTTTACAAAAATAGGCTATAAGAAGTTTGTTAAATAAATCTGAACGTGAGGATTGTAAGCTTAGTTTTAAAGCATTTAATGTATTAACAGTAACAAACTTATATATGTGATATTTAACAATAATAATTGATAATTTTGTGATAAGCATACACATAATACAGAAACAATTGGAGTTTTATATTCCTAATTTCAGATTAAATAAGGTGGCATAAAATGATTTAATAATGGGCCCTAAGGTATGTAATAAAATACCTCTAAAATGTAACAGATTACCACTTCTTATTTTTAAAAAAAAATTAAATAATTGGCTAGTTTTAAATTCTTTTTATGTTATTGACGATTATGTAAATATGACAAATGTTTATTTTTAATTAAGTCTTTTTTGTGACGATGCCACTGTCCATACGATTTAAAGCTTAATAAGAATTGCAATTATAATTACAATATGCTGTACTCTATCAGTACTTTGGTCGATTTCACCCGACAACCCACATTTACGAAAATTTGCAATACGGTAACAATACTGTAATAATAGACACAAATTATTTATGTGCTGCCCTGCTAACTATAATAAACAAAATGGGATCCAGTATAACTTTCATGAGAGTAATTTATTTCATTAATAAACTATAAACATTTTAAAAATAACAATGCATAATAAAATAATAATATGCGTAATATAGTTACATTCCTATTTAACTCAAAGTGTGATCACAGAAGTCCCCAAAATGTAATTTATTAACAAAGAAAAACAAATCAATGAAATGCACCATAGATCGTCGTTATGTGGCATACTACTTCACTTAACTGGCAACGAAATAAATAAATGAGAAATCATGGCAATTAACCAAAATTAATTTAAACATTCGTTTTACCAAGCAATCATATCCACGTAACTCAAAGAGCAGTTTAGCTCTTACGATGAAGAATTAATGGTCATATGAAAACACTTACCCACTCTGAGAAAGGCCTGAGTGAGTATAAAACACCCCAACCTGAGTGTGACTGACAGACAGCATTAATTCTTTAGCCCCTCCCCCCAAAAAAAACAAAAAAAACAAATGCAACTCACGCGGCAAAAGGCCGAACTAAATAACACGTGCCTCTACAAATACCGTGGAGCACAAGAACAGTGTTGCCACGTTATTTTGTACCAGAATGGTACAATGCTTTACTTGGTCATTTTTATGTATGTTTAATCTTCTCAGAAACAGCTATAAAGGGTTTAATTGTAGATATATTTAAGATCACTAAATAGTTTATTCCTCTCAAAAATAGTTATAAAGAGTTAAATTGAAGTAGTATATATTTAAGAGTAACTTGAATTTTCTGGGAGTAGTCTTCTTCAATCTGAATGAATTTTGTATGTCAAACGATTTTCTTATTGGCTTGAATTTTTGAATGCTTATAAAACCATGTATTTTCTGTAATATCTCAATATCGAATTTTTGGATTGAATGCAACACCTTCTGTCTACACTATATACACAGTACGCATAGAGAAACCAAAAACCAGCTATGTTTTGTTTTTGTATCAATATTACTAATGGGTAGAGATGATTTTATCTCAAAAGGTGTATTCAGGAGAAATTATTAGATATTATTATTATTTTTATTATTACCACTACTCTCGCTAGCGACGTTCCATAACATTAATTATATTTCAAGCAGTATGGTACGCCACGCCACACTTTATCATATCGGACGATGGAAGTGTACACATCGGATTATCGCCTGTCTCGACTACGTGGTATATCGAATGGTTTATTTGCATAAACATGAGCCAATGCTAAAAGCATTCTCTATCGCACCATAAACTTCATTACCGTAATTTCGTCTCCCCGCGTAAAAAACGGAACATTTACATAAAAAGGAAGTGGTGCCTCGCGGTGATACAAGATCTTTTTATGTTTCAAGAAAATGCAGCCTCGGTTACCGTTCCATTAGACGTTGAATAACGTTACATTTTATTAGCATTTCGATTAAGTTCACATGACAATTTCATAGGACTCTTCTGCAAGCTATCCTTACCATATACTTTTTATTACTTTCTCTACACGTACTATGTACTACACAATGTATAGAGAAGGTATTACATTCCACCTAAAATTCAATACCGAGATCTCACCGGAAATACGCATTTTAGGGTCTCCTGTATACAAAAATGCAGTTTTATAAAAACGTCCGTGTCTGTGTGAGTCTTTGAACACCATAACTCAAAAACAAAGAGTCCGTAAAATACCAAACTTGTACTAAAGTTTATTATCGTCCAAGGATGCGACACGAAATCTTCCCATCCCGAACTAGCCTTTATTTGGAAAAATTTTCAAAAATGTTGATTTTCTCAAAAATGGCTCTAACAATTTCGATTTAAATACTGTGTATTAAAGGTATTTACGTGCCAAATAAAGTGTATATCTTGAATTTTCTGGGAATAACTTCTACAAATCTCTTTATCCCTATTGTTTTTTTTTCTTCTGAATTTTGGGTTACTGGTAAACCGTAAGAGATAGACAAAAGCTTACTGCACAAAAATGCAATTTACGTTAAAACACAAAATTAGCGTCATAAGCGTTTTTTCGTGGAATGATCATTTATATTTCTTGTTATTCTTTTCAGATTCAAAATGGTTTAATTCTTCTCACACGGCAAGTTGTAAACTCCTGGCTCTGTATAGAAAAGGTTTTCTAAGGCAACCAGCTTTTAAAACATCAGAATATTTGTTAGGCTAGTGTATTGCCTTATTTCCCTCTTACTTACAAGGAAGCAAGTAAAAGACAATTTCTGCTAATGTTTATTTCATTTATAACAAAAAGAATAGGATAGAGAAGGTATTGTAATGCACCCAAAAATTTGATACCGAGATTTCACCGGAAATATATGATTTGGGGTCTCCTGAGTCCGAAAAAAAAACATTTTTAAAAAAACGTCCATGTGTGTGTGTGTGTGTGTGTGTGTGTGGACAGCATAGCCCCAAAACGAAAAGACCGTTAAATACCAAACTTGGTATTTAGGTTTAGTATCTTCCAAGGATGCAACACGAAGATTTTAAAAAAAAAATCCCCCCCACCACAAACTACCCTTTACATGGAAAAAATTTCGAAAATTTTGATTTTCTTAAAAATGGCTCTAATAATTTTGATTAAACTCCCGTATATAAAACTATTTAGACCCGAAATAAAATGTATATCTCGAAAGGTAGCTCAAAACGGCTTCCAGGACTGCTTCCAGTGTCTTGACTCGAAGCGGCTGAAGTGTGTCACTACTTTGAGGGAAATGTGTTATTTGCACATTCCGGGAACTTTTTGAATGTAGTACGTAAATGAAACAAAGTATAGAAGCAGTTGAAAACAACTCTTAGATTGACTGAAAACAAAATATCCCAAACAGGATACAATAACAGACCCGAAGGACATAGAAACCCAAAACGATCAGAAAAAAAAAAAATTGTATGTATTCCACTCATTAGCTTTTTCGAGCCGTTCCATAAACAAGGTTTTCTTAGAAAAGTTTATTTTTGTTATCTACATGTTAATTTATAAACATTAACAGAATTTTGTTTTACTACTTGTTTCTTAAACTAGAAAAGAAATAAGGGAATTACATTAGGCTAAAGCAATACTCAAATCGTTTTAAAGCTGGTCGCTATGTGAAGCAATTGAGATTCGGTACACTTTGCACGGTTCCGTTAAAGAAAAATTAATTTAAAATTAAAACCAATAGCATTGAACATCCCGAAAACGGTCAACTCTATAAGAAAAATCTGATGCGTTACATTCACATGACTTTCTCTACATCTCTGTAACAAATTATTCTTAAAAAGCATATGCTTCTATTTACTTCATGCTAATCCAGAAAAAAAAAAAAAACAGAAATAGTCTTATTACTTACTTGCTTGTAAGTAGAAGCGAAAAAAGGGAGTACCATAGGTTGAAGTGGAAGTCCAAAGCTGGTTTCTAAGTGACTGAAGTTCCTTTGTTTGTATGTATGAACAGGAGTTGAAAAATTTCTGTATGAGAAAAGTAAGTTTTTCAAAGCGAAGAGAAGGAATATCTAGAAAACGATCAAATCCAGAAAAAAATGTATGATATAAACTGTGTGTTAATGTGATCCACATTTTGTGTGGTAAGTTTTTGTCCATGTCTTACCGTTTAACTGTTATGTAAAATTCCTTAAAATTCATCCAGAATAAAGTAGTCTTCAGAGGCTATTCACAGGAAATTCAAGTTATACATTTTATTTGTCAGGTAAATATCTTTAATATACGATATTTTAATCAAAATCGTTAGTCATTTTTTAGAAAATCAAAATATTCGAAAAAAAATTCATGTGAAGGGTAGTTCGGGGTGGGGGATTTTCTTGGAAATCTTCGTGTCGCATCCTTGGAAGATATCAAACGTAAATACCAAATTTGTTATTTAACGGTCTTTTCGTTTTTGAGCTATGCTGCCGACAGACACACACACATACATACAGACAGATACACACGGACATTTTTCTAAAAATGCTTTTTTTATTCAAGGGGTCTCAAAACATGTATTTCCGGTGAAATCTCGGTATCGAATTTTGGGTACAATACAATACCTTCTCTATACACTAAGTACATGGTAAGTATAGATAAAGTAAAAAGGTAAAGACATATATTATGTATTTCATAAAGTAAGTTGTCGTTCTATTTTTTTACGGTTTAACCGTTATGCAAAATACTGCAAAACTCAACCACAATAATGCGCTCTTCAGAGGCTATTCCCAGAAAATTCAAAATATAAATCTCATTAGTGATGTGAATTATTTAATATACGGCATTTTAACCAAAATTGTTTGAGCCATTTTTGTAAAAACAAAACTTTCAAAAATTGTTCCATGTAAAGGGTAGTTTGATTTGCGGGGATTATCTGGAAAATCAACTTGTCGCAACCTTGGAAGATGCTGGACTTAAATACCAAGTTTGCTATTGAACCGACTTCTCGTTTTTGACTATACTGTCCACAGACACACACTCACGGACCTTTTTCTAAGAATGCTCAGGGATCACGAAAGATATATTTCCGGTGAAATCTTGGTAACGAGTTTGTGGGTGGAATACAATAGCTTCTCTAACAACACGATTTATGAACATTGTATATATGATCTACAGAAAGTAAAGTGGATTCAACACGAGTTTGGAGCCAAAACAGGCTAAAAAGGCTTAAATTGTGAAGAAAATATAATGGAATGGCGTTTTATTTATTGACGCTCTTGAACTACTGTGGTTCTCAGCGTCCCATTCTATACTGGGCTAGAAAGGTTGCTTAATTTTGCTCAGAGGCCTCTTTATCAGGCTTGAGGTTCTTTTATGTGTTGTAAATCTTGTCACGGGACTAACGGCTTTCTTCTCTTCCGAAGAGAGACATGCTAAGGATTTTTACGCCCGAAAAAAAAATGATCCATCATCCTCTGCCGGGTTTGAGCCTGCAACCTTGGATATATGAATTATATGGTGTTAATTATAACACTGACCAACGATAGCCAGAGAGACAATAAAGAGAATTAAAAACATCAACAAGCAATGACCACAGCAATGCCATTAATCCATGCAGTCATAAACCAATAGCCTCTTATGGCATAGAACTAATACGTGGGAAGCCAACGAGCAGCGACCTCGCAAGATTAGAAAACATGAAGGCACGATTGCTGAAAACAATCTTAAGAGTTGGGAAGAAGCATTCACCCTCAAGGATGGTCTATGTTCTGGTCAAAGAAAGTTTCTTCATAGAAGACCTCAAGTCGGAGCAATTGCTGTCCATGCCAAGCACACCTAGAGACACGACGCAGGGAACTGTAGGACATCGATCCAGATTGCTATGGCGCAAGTGCAGTGCACAGTTACATGGCAGGACCAAAGACACGTGCTAACCAGACTCGCCATCCACGGCTTCCACCACAGATTCCATCGACCGGATGACAATTGTGAATGTTCACTATGTGACCGGAAGGGCGAACGCTATCAGATAACATGTGGAAACAGAACTAAATCCATAAAAGACTGTAGTGAAAACTAAACCTACTCTTAAGGCTCTTTCGAGTGCTCCTTGTGTATTAATAAAATTAACCACTGAGGACGACGAAGAAGAACACAGGTCGTATCAAACACAAAAGAAATACAATATTGCTTTCTATTTAATGTAGACGAAACCATCCGTCTTGAGTATATAAAGTTAGCATGGTGGCCATTACACCACGGAGTACAACGAAGATGATGATGAAAAAGAGGAAGATGATGAAGACGAGGAAGGTGATGCTCAAGAGGAGAAAAATGATGAAGAAGAGGAAGATGGTGATGAAGAAGAGGAAGATGGTGATGAAGAAGAGGATGATGATGATGATGATGAAGAAGAGGATGATGAAGAAGAGGAAGATGATGATGAAGAAGAGGAAGATGATGATGAAGAAGAGGAAGAGGATGATGATGAAGAAGAGGATGATGAAGAAGAGGAAGATGATGATGAAGAAGAGGAAGATGATGATGAAGAAGAGGAAGAGGATGATGATGAAGAAGAGGATAATGATGATGAAGAAGAGGATGATGATGATGAAGAAGAGGATGATGAAGAGGATGATGATGATGATGAAGAAGAGGAAGATTAAGAGGATGATGATGATGAAGAAGAGGAAGATGATGATGAAGAAGAGGATGATGAAGAGGATGATGATGATGAAGAAGAGGAAGATTAAGAGGATGATGATGAAGAAGAGGATGATGATGATGAAGAAGAGGATGATGAAGATGATGATGATGATGAAGAAGAGGATGATGATGATGAAGAAGAGGATGATGATGATGAAGAAGAGGAAGATTAAGAGGATGATGATGATGAAGAAGAGGAAGATGGTGATGAAGAACAGGAAGATGGTGATGAAGAACAGGTTGATGATGATGAAGAAGAGGATTATGATGAAGAGGAAGATGATGATGAAGAAGAAGATGAAGAAGAGGAAGATGAAGAAGAGGATGATGATGATGAAGAAGAGGAAGATGAAGAAGAGGATGATGATGAAGAAGAGGAAGATGAAGAGGATGATGAAGAGGAAGATGATGATGAAGAAGAGGATGATGATGAAGAAGAAGATGATGAAGAAGAAGAGGAAGATGATGAAGAAGAAGAGGATGATGATGATGATGAAGAAGAAGAGTGTGATGATAAAGAAGAAGAGGATGATGATGAAGAGGAAGATGATGATGAAGAGGAAGATGATGATGAAGAGGAAGATGATGATGAAGAGGAAGATGATGATGAAGAGGAAGATGGTGATGAAGAGGAAGATGGTGATGAAGAGGAAGATGATGATGAAGAAGAGGAAGATGATGATGAAGAAGAGGAAGATGATGATGAAGAAGAGGAAGATGATGATGAAGAAGAGGAAGATGATGATGAAGAAGAGGATGATGATGATGAAGAAGAGGATGATGATGATGATGATGATGAAGAAGAGGATGATGAAGAAGAAGATGATGATGAAGAAGAGGATGATGAAGAAGAAGAAGAAGAAGATGGTGATGAAGAGGATGATGATGAAGAAGAGGAAGATGGTGATGAAGAGGAAGATGGTGATGAAGAGGAAGATGGTGATGAAGAGGAAGATGGTGATGAAGAGGAAGATGGTGATGAAGAGGAAGATGGTGATGAAGAGGAAGATGATGATGAAGAAGAGGATGATGATAATGAAGAGGATGATGATGATGAAGAGGATGATGATGAAGAAGAGGATGATGATGATGAAGAAGAGGATGATGAATAAGAGGAAGATGATGAAGAAGAGGAAGATGAAGAGGAAGAGGATGATGAAGAGGAAGAGGATGATGAAGAGGAAGAGGATGATGAAGAAGAGGAAGAGGATGATGAAGAAGAGGAAGAGGATGATGAAGAAGAGGATGATGAAGAAGAGGGTGATGATGATGAAGAAGAGGAAGAGAATGATGAATAAGAGGAAGATGATGAAGAAGAGGAAGAGGAAGATGAAGAGGAAGAGGATGATGAAGAGGAAGAGGATGATGAAGAAGAGGAAGAGGATGATGAAGAAGAGGAAGAGGATGATGAAGAAGAGGATGATGAAGAGGAAGAGGATGATGATGAAGAGGAAGAGGATGATGAAGAGGAAGATGAAGAAGACAGGTTATATCAAAACACAAAAGCAATACAATATTGTTTTCTATTTACTGTAGACGAAGCTGCCTCAAGTCCTGTGTTAAGTACCGCAATGGCTGACAATGCACAAGGGAGTCGTGCCAAAGAGGTCATTTCCCTACAGACGTGTTCATCCTTTAAATCCATTAACTATCCCGCCTAACACAATTCGGGACGGAAGCGAATACCTCGTGCGGAAACCAGCCTTGGCAGCTATCACATAAATTCAGGCGAATTTATTTTTATTTACTAAAACAGTTTAAGTATATACTTAACTTATACGGAAGCGTTTCACGTCAAGTATATCTTCTCCGCTAAATAATTATGGGATGAGTCATTCAATCGACAAATAGCTTTCTCTTGTCCCTTCAGATACTGTTAATTTCGAATTTGGCTGTTCATTCACGAGATTTAGTGCCCCATGGCGCCCAGCTACGTTATTTATTTAATCAACAAATACTTTTCACTTTTCTCATCTAATATATTTAACACGAGACATGGAGGTTTAGTCTCGAGCTTAATATGGCGTTGCGTTTTTATCAAACACGGCCTATTTAATCAACAAAAAAAATCTGATGTGTTCCATTTACATGCCTTTCTCTACAGCTCTGCTAAAAATTATTGTTAAAAAGCTTATTCTTCTACTTACGTCATGCTAATCGAGAAAAAAAAACCAGAAATGCTCTTATTACGTGTTCCCAAAAAATAAGGGAGTACTATAGGTTATAGGCCTACTGCTATTTGAGAAAAAAATAGAAATGGTCTTACTACTTGTTTCCCAAGCAATAAGGGAGTACTATAGGTTATAGGCCTATTGCTATTTGAGAAAAAAATAGAAATGGCCTTACTACTTGTTTCCCAAGCAATAAGGGAGTACTATAGGTTATAGGCCTATTGCTATTTGAGAAAAAAATAGAAATGGCCTTACTACTTGTTTCCCAAGCGATAAGGGAGTACTATAGGTTATAGGCCTATTGCTATTTGAGATAAAAGTAGAAATGGACTTACTACTTGTTTCCCAAGCAATAAGGGAGTATCATAGGTTATAGGCCTATTGCTATTTGAAAAAAAATAGCAGAAATGGTCTTCTTACTTGTTTCCAGAGAAATAAGGGAGTACTATAGGTTATATACCTATTGCTATTTCAGAAAAAAAAGAGCAGAAATTGTCTTACTATTTGTTTCCAGAAAAATAAGGGAGTACTCTGGGTAATAAATCTACTGCTATTTGAGAAAAAATAGCAGAACTGGTCTTATTACTTGTTTCCAGAGAAATAAGGGAGTACTATAGTCTACAGGCTTCTCGAGTACTTCAAGCTAATCGAGAAAAAAATAACAGAAATTGTCTTGTTACTTGTTTTTTTATAAGTAGAAGAGAAATAAGGGAGTACCAAAGGTTAAAATGATAGCCAAAAGCTGGTTGTTATATGACTATGTTCCTTTGTTTGTATGGACAGGAGTTCACAAATTCCTGTATGAGAAAAGTATTTTAAAGCCTGAAAGCAATAACAAAAAATATCCACGAAAATAATGTGTATAATATAAACTCTGTGTTTTAACAAGCTTTATATTTTCTATTAAGTAAGTTTTTGTCTACCTCTTACGGTTTACCAGTTCTACAAAATTCCGCAAACTTCATTTAGAATAAAGAAGTCTTCAGATGCTATTCCGAGAAAATTCAAGATATACATTTTATTTGTCGTGTAAATATCTTTAAAATACAATATTTTAATAGAAATCGTAGAGCCAGTTTTGAGAAAATCAAAATCTCAAATTTGTCCATGTAAAGAGAAGTTGGGGGTGGAGGGATTTTTTTTGAAAATCCTCATGTCGCACCCTTGGACGGTACTGAACTTAAATACCAAGTTTGGTATTTAACAGACTTTTAGTTTTAGAGCTATGCTGCCCACAGACACACGCAAACACACATACAGAAAGACAGACAAACGGAAATTTTTCTAAAAATGATTTTTTTTGGATTCAGAGTCTCTCAAAACACGCATTTCCGGTGAAATCTCGGTATCGAATTTTTGGGTGCAATACAATACAGTAAAAATCTGATAAGTTCCATTCACATGAACTTCTCTAGCTATTCCGCAACATAATGGTCTTTCAAAAGCTTGTTCTTATATTTACTTCATGCTAATCAATCCAAACAGAAGATAGCAGAAGTGGTGGTATTAAGTACATATAAATAGAAGGGAAATAAGCAAATGCACTAGGCTAAAGAAATAGTTAAATATATTAAAAGCTATGTGATTGAAATTCATTATTTTTTTTTTGCATTAATAAATTCCCATATACCTATAACAAGTAAGAAATATATTGGAAACTGTCAATTCATCGAAGAAGAAGAAAAAAAATATTTCACATACATTGTATGTTTTCAGAAGATCTAATATTTGTGTAGTAAGTTTTGTCTACCGTGGCAGAGTGGTTAGACCCCTCGCCTCCTACCTAGGGGTCCGGGTTCATCCCAAGCGCCCACTTGTGGGACTTGATGCGCGAAACGGAGTTTTTGGCGGGCTTTCTACGGGTCATCTGGTTTTCCCCGCCACATATTCCGACTAATTGCTGCATTATCATCTTTCCTATCATCCAATTCGCTTCCGACCACTCGTTCCAGGTTCTTCATTTTGAGTATATTAAAGATATTTGCATGACAAAATGTAGATCTTGTATTTTCTGGGAATAACCTCTGGAGATCTCTCTATTCTGGATGACTTTTTGTAACTGGTAAACTGTAAGAGATAGATAAAAACCTTTTCTCGTAGACGGTTTACCCTCCCCTTATTTAGGACTGACACCCCCCTAGAACTTACAAGCGGATGCCTTGGGGTCAGAAGCCTGTTGGGGAGCACAAAACCACAGAATGGAGAACCTGGAACGAGTGGTCGGCCCGTAGACAGGATGAGAATGAGGAAGGGGATGATATGAAATGCAAGCGAGATGGATGATAGGAAAGGTGTTGATGCAGCAATTGATGAAATGATTGGCGGGGGAAACCGGAGGCTCCGGAGAAACCCTATCTAAACGCCGCTTTATCCCACAAGAAATGCCACATGCGGGCACTTGAGTTCGAACCCGGCCGCCTTGGTGGAAGGCGAGCTGTCCAACTTAAATATTTCAATAAAGTTCTTCGCAATCACATGAATCAGCTTCATGCTATTTCTATTAGAACATAAAATATAAACATTTTAAATGATGAATATAATTTATCAGTCACTTATTTTCATAAGCAACTACAGTAATCTCTGCGTCAATTCAGAACAGAATCAGTTTTGCTTTTTACTTTCTCTAGCCCCATATGTACAATTCGATACCGAGATTTCACCGGAAATAAATGTTTTTGGGTCCCCTAAGACCGAAAAAAGGCATTTTTAAAAAAAGGTCCATGTGTGTGTGTCTGTGGACAGCATAGCCCCCAAACAAAAAGACCGTTAAATACCAAACTTGGTATTTAGGTTTAGTATCTTCCAAGGATGCTACTCGCAGATTTTCAAAAATATCCCCCCACCGCAAACTACCCTTTACATGGATTAAATGTCGAAGATTTTGATCTTCTTAAAAATGGCTTTAACGATTTTCAGTAAAATTCCGTATATTAAAGCTATTTATGTCCGAAATAAAATGTATATCTCGAACTTTTTTGGGAATAGCCTCCGAAGACCTCTTTATTCTGGATGAATTTTGCTGAATTTTGCTTAACTGCTAAACCGTAAGAGATAGAAAAAACGTACTACACAAAAAATGTACCTCATGGCAAAACACATATATTTTTTCTTTTAAGTTTTTGTTGTGGAACTAACAGTTTTCGATACATTCTTTGTTATTGGTTTCAATTGCGAAGTACTTAAACTTTTCTCACACAGGAAGTGTCTGTTTCTCTTTTGTTCTACTCCTGGCCAAGCAAAGAAGTGATTTGCAATGACAATCGCATAACGATTGCTTTTAAAACATTTGACAATCACTTTATCATAGTACATTCCCTTATTCCCTTCTACTTATAAGGAACTAAGTAATAACATTCTGCTAACATTTATCTTGATTAGCATTGTGTACAAAGAAGAAGAATCTTTTGTAGGAGTTTTGTAGAGCAGCTAGAGAAAGTCATGTGAGTGTAACATCAGCTTTTTGTACAGTTTTGTTTTTGTTTTTCTTTTTTTCTTTTAAGAGTTAACCGATGTTACCATTTCCAAAAAAAAATGTATCTGGTTTTTCGGTTGCTTTTATAATTATTTAAGTTTTTACTGATTTTGTTCATTTTTACACCTTTAACTCAGTTCTTTTCGCTTTTTACATATTTGACACTTTTGTTCTCATTTTATTTTGTGAAAATTCATAATGTTTAAATCTCTTCCAAATTTAATTTTTTTGTCTATGCTTAAATATAGAATTATATAAAATCAGAAAAGTAAATAGTTTACAATGTATGAGTTAAATTAATAATAATAATAATAATAATAATAATATATAAATGTAATACTCTTTAACAGAAAGTAGAATTTTTACAGGTTATAAACTGTGTTAGTAATAAGATAAAGACTATAAATATAGAAAAACTTTAAAATTATAAATTTGTACAAAATAAAAAGTAGCTAAAATGAGCACAAACTGCTCAAAAATGTAAAAAGTGCAAAAATTGAGTAAAAAGTGCACACATGAGCAAAGACGAGTAAAAATTAAAACTAAACATAACCGAAAAAGTGACTTACATTCTTGGAATTGGGATAATTGTTTGGATCTAGAAAAACTCTAAACTTGTATAAAACCCAAAAATTTGTTCTGTTCTGAACAGAGATATATATTACTTACTAACGGCTTTGAAAGGGAGACACATGACAGCGATTTTGTTTTGTTGTAAAGTATTATTGACGAAGGTGATGGAGGTTTGCTGGCCATGTGCTAATGAGCCCTGGGAAGCAAGACAATCATTTCAAACAGCAAACTTTCCAATAGGACGTAAACCGTTTCCTTGGCAACCAGAGTTGTAAACCCCGTCAACATGGAAATCAGGACACTGCGTCGCTTTTTGTTTAGAATGAACGTTAACTGTATTCTAACACAACTTCCATGCTTTAATCAAGTAGGTTTTTGTAAACCATATCTTGTTACAGTAACCAATTATAGTTTCTGGGAGATACATCTACAATAACTTCATATTTAGGTGAAAAAATGACAGTTGTTTTCAGATCTCAGTCCCGGGCCTCTCAATGAAAACAGCTTTTAAAAAAAAAACATTTTTTTGCTTTGTTTCTCAACATAATCTACAGAAAGGCTAATATATTTGTCATATCGGTGTTCTAATTTAATTAAACCATCTCTGTAGTGCGATTTATCAAGGTCCTCAAAATAGCTGTTTACCGCATCAATGAACTGCTCGTTGTTGTGAAATCTTCGTCCTCCAAGAAAATTGTTGAGGTTTGGGAGCAAGTAGTAGTCGCTGGGTGCTAGATTCTAACTTTAATTCGCACATTTTTCCCATTTCAATGACTGAACGATGGGCCGGAATATGTTCGTGATAAAATAAGACTATTGTTTTTTTTTTTTTTTTTTTTTTTGCCAAAAGAGGTCGTTTTCTTTTCATATCATCACTCAAACGTTGCAGAAAGCTTGCGTAGTAGTCACCAGTGATACTTTTATCCTAATACCCTTCCATCTCACAAAATACTAGTCATTACCTTGTTAGCTGACAAAAATGACTTTCCCTTTTTTGGAGGTGGTTCACCTGGCTGTAATTTAATTTCTGCAGTGTATTGATGTATCCAAGTTTCATCCATGGTAATAAGCCGTCTCAAAAATTCACTGAGATTTTTACGGTAGAGCTCCACATTTATTTCTTTGCAACTTTTGATCAGGTGTCAACAAACGTGGCACCCATCTTGCACAGACCTTGTGAAAGCCCAAAACATTACTTAAAATATTACCAGCACGTTCTTTGATGTTTACCGCCTCTGCTATCTCAAACAACTTTAATACCTGCGGTCTTCAGTACTAAAGTATGCATTTTTGCAATGATCTCTGGAGTTGTCACTTCTACAGCGCGTCCAGGGCGAGGCTCATCACTAGTGCTCATATGTTCCATTTTAAACTCTGCAACCCACATTTTAATCATTAAATATGAAGGGGCAGAGTCTTTCAATGTACCGTCCATTACCTCCTTAATTTCTTTAGACGTTAAGCCTTTCAAATGGAAGTATTTAATTACTGCTCGTTTTTCCAAATCCTCCATTTCCGTGAAAACTCTAAAGTTGTCTTGTTTAAAATGCTGTCATTCGAAAACTAAACAAGCAATTGACTTTTAACTATGGATACAAGCTAGTCTACAGATAAATTATACGATGCTACCGTCTAACTGGCCTAGTGGCGCCATATCTGTGTGAAACCCGGGACTTATCAGCCGAACCTCGTATGTGCCGATGTTTTTAAAGTTACAATTATATAATGTGTACTGGACTTCCATAAACTTAATTATCTTTATAAGGGTTTAGAGTTTCGAACGTTTGTCTTTTTACTTCCCTTACACGTACTAATTACAAAGTGTATAGGGAAGGTACCGATTGCATTCCGCCCAAAAATTTGATACCGAGAATTCATCCGAAATATAAGTTTTACGGTCCCATGTATCCAAAAAAGGCATTTGTAAAAAACATCCGTGTGTGTATGTGTCCGTGTGTCTGTGAACTCAAAAACGAAAAGTCGATAAAGCACCAAACTTGGTATTTAAGTATAGTATCTTCCAGGGTTGCGACACGAAGATATTGAGAAAAATCCTCCCCCCCCAAACTACACATTAAATGGAAAAAATATCGCACATTTTGATATTCTCAAAAATGGCCTTAAAGATTTTGATTAAAATACCTTACCTGACAAATAGAATGTCTACCTTGAATTTACTCGGAATAGTCTCTGAAGATCCCTTTATTCTGAATGAAGGTTGCTTAATTTTGGCTAACTGGTAAACCGTAAGAGATAGTCAAAAACTTACTATACAAAAAATGTAGATCACGTTAAAACATACAATGCATGTCATATACTTTTTTTTCTCGTGGAATTGACAATTTCTGAAATATTCCTTCTTATTTATTTTAGATTCAGAATACTTAACATTTTTCTCATACGGAAAGTTGTAAACTCCTGGTTCTGCATAGAAACGTATTTTAACCGCATGTTAACCAGTTTTTAAAGGAATTGACTATCGTTTTTGCCTAGTGGATTCCCTTATTTTCCTTATACTTACAAGGAAGTATGTAAATTCTGCCAATGTTTATCTCGATTATCATAAAGTAGACCGAAAACTCTTGGAGCCACTCCATTAATATAAATTGTGGTATTTTCCGGAGATAAAACATTCTGTATTGAAAATGAGCTTTGAAAATTCTTAAAAGACATATATGACTGAAAGTTTGAAATTCAAACTTAGTAAACCTGCTTGAAATATATATCACAAATGTAATAATTGCAAAAAAGCTACAGTGCAATTTTCATCCATTTTGCTCCAATGGTTTCGAAGTTATGATCAAATTTGTTTATTATTTTCTTTACCTGTACTATATGCATGATGTATGGAGAAGGTATTTCACTCCACCCAAAAATTTGAGTACTAGTTTTCACCGGAAATATACATTTTAGGGTCCCATGTGTCCATAAAAAGTATTTTCAGATAAAGGTTAATGTGTGTGGTCCGTGTGCCTGTGAACACGATAACTCAAAAACGAAAAGTCGGTAAAATACCAAACTTGGTATGGGTTAAGTATCTTTCAGGAATGCGACTAAAAGATTATGAAAAAAATCCCCCCATCCTAAACTACCCTTTACATGGAACTTTTTTCGAAAATTTTGATTTTCTTAAAAATGGCTGTAACAGTTTTGATTAAAAATGTCATATACTAAAGATATTTACCTGAGAAATAAAATGTACATCTTGAATTTTCTGGGAACGGTCTCTGGAGACTACTTTATTCTGGATGAATTTTGTGGACTTTTGCAAAACTGCTAAACTGCAAGACATAGACACAAAAATTTTTCACATAAAAATGTAAAGCACATTAAAACACACCATTTATGTTATATACATTTTTTTTCGTGAAGTTGATTGTTTATGCATTCAGCTTTAAAAAAAAAACTTATACTTTTCTCGTACAGGAATTTGTCAGCTCCTGTATATACAAACAAAGGAGCTTCATCACATAGAAACCAGCTTTTGACTATCACTTTACCCTATGGTGCTCTTATTTCGCTTCTACATACAAGGAAACAGATAAGACTATTTCTGCTATTTTTTTCTCAATTAGCATGAAGTAAACGAAGCATAGCCCTTTTAACAATTAGATTATTTTTGCCATCTCACTAAAAAAGGTCCCTTGCGACAAAAAATTAAACATTTTGTCTAATATTTTAACCTTAGGATCACAATACATCTAGTTTTTGAAATTACTCTAGGTCTCCTCTGTGTCACCTTTGGTTTAGGCTCCAAAAGTAAGCTATGACTGTCATTTCTTGTCATAAAAATATAATTTTAGTGTTTGAAATTTTAAAAATATTTTTAAACACTTGTGACAGTAAAACGTAGGACAATTTTTATTCATGGTACCTCTGAACAGATACAGCAAATTTTATTTTTGTAACAGAAAAATTGCTCACCAAGGAGCATTTTACAGGAAGGGAAATGCTGAAAATATCAATATGGAGAAAACAAGGAAAGCTTTGAATGCATGTCTCACATTAAAATGTTCCAGGTTGATGGGTTAGGCCCTCCTTTTCTTCACATTTGACAGGATGAATGGGCTAACGTCGCCCTTCCTGTTCTTAGACGCAGACTTTTACAGTGGAAATTGCTTGCAGAGCCACCGTTAAAGTCCATATATATCACATTAAGCTCAATAGGTGTTGGCCAAAAGATTTCTCACCATGAAAACACTTAAGTAAAGACCTCCAGTTTAAGTGGGGCAACCCTCCGTATACAGAAACAATATGTTCCACCTTTCTTAATGGCAATATATATGGAGAAGAAATATCATAGACAAAATAAACACAAACTTCTATACCACCACCACCAACAGTAATAATATAGTTTAGGTAAAGTAGTTTTGTGGCGGCAGATGATAACAATAAGTAATAATAGGTACTACTACTACCACCACCACCATCACAATCACCACCACCAACAATAATAATAATCATAATAATAATCATAATAATCATCATAATAATCATAATACTCATAATCATAATCATAATAATCATCATAATAATCATCAAAATAAGCATAATCATAATCATCATAATAATCATAATAATCATAATCATCATCATCATAATCATAATAATAATAATCATCATCAACATCATAATCATAATAATAATCATCATAATAATCATAATAATCATCATAATAATCATCATAATCATCATAATAATCATAATCATAATAATCATAATAAGCATAATAATAATCATAATCATAATAATCATAATAATCATCATAATAATCATAATAATAATAATCATCATAATAATCATAATAATCATCATAATAATCATAATCATAATCATAATAATAATCATAATAATAATCATAATAATCATAATAATAATCATAATAATAATCATAATAATAATCATAATGATCATAATAATAATCATAATAATCATAATAATCATAATAATCATAATCATAACAATAACAATAATAATAATCATAATAATCATCATAATCATCATAATAATCATAATAATAATCATAATAATAATCACAATAATAATCATAATAATCATAATAATAATCATAATCATAATAAGCATAATAATCATAATCATAACAACAATAATAATAATCATAATAATCATAATCATAACAATAACAATAATAATCATAATAATCATAATCACAACAATAATCATAACAATCATAACAATCATAATCATAATCATAACAACAACAATAATAATAATAATAATAAATAATAAATAATAATAAATAATAATAATAATAATAATAATAATAGGTACCACCACTACAGGTTTCTTTTTGAAGAACTGATCGATGGTGAATGCAGGCGGAATATCATTTTGCACAAGACTTTACGTCGCACAGACAGGAAACTTTTGAAGTTAGGGTAATTAATAGTAGGTTGCCGCTCGTAAAACCCCCACATATTAGAAGAACTGCAAGGGAAATTAGCTTCATTTCAGAAACCGAACCGTAATTTCCTAAAACTGATGTCAGAATTATGTGGATGCTGGAAGAGCTCCATTTCAACATCTCCTTTGATAAGATAAATGAGATGAACCAGTACAATCGGTTATACAGATATTAATCCACCCAGACTCTAATTTTTACGAGAGAAATGTGTCATTATTGTGCTGTAAAGGCGCATTTTTACTTTCTGTATACGTAATATGGACATAATGTATAGAGAAAGTATTGTAATGCACATAAAAATTCGATACTGTGATTTCACCGGAAATGCATGTTTTAAAACACCCTGAATACAAAAAAAGCATTTTTTAGGAAAATGTCCGTGTGTGTGCCTGTGTGTGTATGTGTGTCTGTGGGCAGCATAGTTCAAAAACGAAAAGACCGTTAAATACCAGACTTGATATTTAACTTCAGTATCATCCAAGGATGCGACAAAAAGGGTTTCAAGAATATCTCCGCACCCCAAATTTCCCTTCACATAGAAAATTTTTCGAAAATTTTGATTTTATAAAATATAGCCCTAACGATTTTGATTAAAATATTTTTTATTAAAGATATAAACCTGACAAATAAAATGTATATCTTGAATTTTCTGGGAATAGCTTTTGAATACTACTTTATTCTGGATCAATTTTACGGAATTTTGCATAACTGGTAAACCGTAAGAGATGGACAAAAACTTACCACAAAAATTGTAGAGCACATTAAAACACACAACTTATGTTGTATACACTTTTTTCATGGAGTTGATCGTTTTTAAGATATTGCTGGTTTTTGGTTTCAGCCTTGAAAAGCTTATGCTTTTCTAATACAGGAATTTGTCAACTCCTGTCCATACAAACAAAGTAACTTCAGTCACATAGCAACCAGCTTTTGACTATCACTTTAACCAATTGTACTCCCTTATTTCGCTTCTGCTTACAAGGGAGCAAGTAATAAGAATATTTCTGCTAATTGTTTCTCGATGGACATGAAGTAAATAGAAGCAAAATCATTTTAACGATCAGTTGTTGCAGAGATGTGGAGAAAGCCATGTGAATGGAACACATCAGATTTTTTACATATTAAATTCTTCCTTTTTGACAGCATTTAGTTTGAAAAATAACCACTGACACATGAAGTTATATTTTCCGTATGATTTTCAGTTTAGAAAAGAGCATATTTCTTGGTCTTATAGAATATTATATTACCGTAATTGCAACATTGGAGAATGGAGAAGAGTTTGAAAATACCACATGAACTCAAGTAATTTCATCTTCCGAAATTCTCCAATGCACTTAGTGCAGGACTGTTCAAAGATAGCTCTAGCGAGGTATGACGTCGCAACGTTGTTTCCCCTCCAACTCCAGTGAAAGAGGGAAAATGCAAGTGAGTCACACACATGTGCAGTGTTGTGTATGAGTGTGTCTGAACTGCGTAACTCAATATGTCAATGGAGTTTCATTTACGGACGCTTTTTAACTATTGTGGTTCTCAGCGTCCCATTCTATATTTGGCGTGAAATACCACTTAATGTTGATCACAGACCTCTTTATCAGGCTTGTTATTTTAAGTGCCGTAAATTTACGACACGGAACCAACGGCTTTACTTCCCTCCCGAAGAAAGCCATGCTGAGGAATTTTACGCCCGAAATATTCATTTTCTTCCGCAGGGTTCGAGCCAGCATAACTCAAAACCGAAAGGTCCGTTATACATTAAACTTATTGCTGAAATTCACCATTTTTCAAGAATACGAAAGGAATATTTTCAAAAAAACACGCCACACCAAAGTATCCTTTCAATTGTAAAGTACTTATACTTTTCTCAGACAGGAAGTGTCAGTTTTTCTTTTGTTCTACTTCTGGTCAAACAAAGAAGCGATTTGCAATAACAATCGCACAACGCCATCGCTTAAAATATGAGTAACACTTCAGCATATCGCATAGCTTTTTGTTGCCTTCTACTTACAGGGAACAAAGTAATAGCATTCTGCTATTGTTTATCTCGATTACCATGGTATAGGAAGAACAAGAATCTTTTGTAAAAGGTTTGTTTGTAGAGCAGCTGGGGAAAGTCATGTGAGTGTAACATCAGATTTTTTATTCTCTCTACACGTATTACTTAGAGTGTATGGAGAAGGTACTGCAATGCACCTAAAAATTTGATACCAAGATTTCATCGGAAATACATGTTTTGGGTTCCTCTGAATAAAAAAAAAACAGTTTTAGAAAAATGTCCGTTAAAGCGGGCGTTAAACACTACCAAAAAAAAAAAATGTCCGTGTGTGTGTGTGTGTGTGTGTGTGTGTGTGGACAGCATAACTCAAAAACGAAAAGGCCGTTGAATACCAAACTTGGTATTTAAGTTTGGTATCTTCCACGGATGCAACACGATTTTCAAAAAAATCCCCCATCCCCAACAACAATTTTGATTTTCTCAAAAATGGCTCTAAAGATTTTGATTAAAATATCGTATATTAAAGAAATTTACCTGACAAATAATATGTATATCTTGAATTTTCTATGAATAGCCTCTGAAAACTACTTTATTCTGGATGAATTTTACGGAATTTTGCATAACTTCTAAACCGTAAGAGGTAGACAAAAACTTACCACACAAAAATATAGAGCACATTAAAATATACAACTTATGTCATATACATTTTTTCGTGGAGTTGGTCGTTTTTGAGATATTCCTTGTTTTTGGTCTCAGCTTTAAAAAACTTATTCTTTTCTCATACAGAAATTTGTTCACTCCTATCCGTACAAACAAAAGAACTTCAATCACATAGCAACCAGCTTTTGACTATCTCTTTAACCTATGGTACTCACTTATTTCGCTTCTACTTAAAAGGAAGCAAATAATAAGACTACTTTTTATGAATAATTTGTTGCAGAGGTGTAGAAAGAGTCATGTGAATGGAACACATACGATGTTTTACTCTCTCTAAACGTACTATATTGTAATGCACCCAAGTAATCGATACCGAGATTTCACTAGAAATACGTGTTTTGAGAGCCCCTGAATCCAAAAGAAGCATTTTTAGAAATATGTCCGTGTGTGTGTGTGGGGGGGGGCAGCGCAGCTCAAAAACGAAAAGAGCGTTAAAAACCAAACTTGGTATTTAGGTTTTGTATCTTCGAAAGATGCGACACGAAGATTTTCAAGAAAATCCCCCCACACCCAACTACCCTTCACATGAAACTTTTTTTCATAAATTTTGATTTTCTTAAAAATGGATCTAACGATTTTGATTAAAATATCGTATATTAAAGTTATTTATCTGACAAATAAAATGTATATCTTGAATTTTCTGGGAATAGCCTTTGAGGACTACTTTATTCTGGTTGAATTTTATGCAATTTTGCATAACTGCTAAACCGTAAGAGAGATAAAAACTTACCACACAAAACATGTAGAACACATTGAAACACACAATTTACGTTACGTAACTTTTTTTCATGGAGTTGATCGTTTTTGAGATATTCGAAGCATTTCTTTAACAATAATTTGTTGCAGAGGTGTGGAAAAAACCATGAGAATGTAACACATCAGATTTTTTTCAGTCTGACTACCTATCCAAAGTATATACTGCTAAAAATTTGGGAATTTACTTTTCGTTGAAAGTAAAAAGAAATTAAGGTCCGTTTCCTGTGAAGGTCAGTTCGAGAGATGAAAGAGAAATTATTTGCAGGACATGCTCGACCTAACTTTATCTCCCACGACCCTCACGTTGTATGAGTGATGCAGAGGTCATGACATGATCATTATCTCACAAGATACAGTCGTACAAGAGAGCGAGGGAATGAGATAAATTTTACGACATTTGTCACTCTTGGAAAAGGCAGCCACAATTAAATTTATCGTCGTCCATTACCGAAGTGGCATGCTGCTGGAGTAGCGGGACGAAAGGCTTTAAATTATAAAGCAGCCAACCAGCGCCTCTCTCGTCGATTGACTGGAACACTCGGCGGCCGATGGCTTAAATATTGACAGCAGCGGCTAATCCCGTAACTTGCACTTCTCCAAATGTTATTTCGCAGAGCGTGGCTTAAGCGTTTGAACCGATTTTTGTTAATTTGTTTCTCTTACTGTCTGCCAGCACAATACAAACAGAATCATAGCACATGGAGTCGCTTTGTCTTCAAAACTGTCACGTTCAACAAAATAACATAGCCATCAAACATCAAAACACTTTCTCTACCGCTTACCTAAAACATGACACGTATCGCAATTAATCCACATGTTCAAATTAGAGATCACACGCATTTTGAGTTGCTGATTAATGGGGAAAAAAATAACGAAATTTTCCATACTAAAAACACTTTCTAGTTTTCTGTTTCGTTTCGTATCGGTTTACTCTCCCCGTATTTTTGTAGGACTTACAAGCCATTGCCTAGGGGTCAGAAGCCTGTCGGACAGCCAACGGCACGAAACCACAGAATGGAGAACCTGTTACAAGGGTTGACCCGTAGGTATGAACGTGAGGAAGAGGAAGATATGAAGTGTAAGCGAAATTGATGATTGGAAAGGTGGTGATGGAGCGGTGGAATGAGTGGCGGAGGAAACCGGAGAAAACACGCCAAGACGCCGCTTTGTCCACCACGAATCTCACATGCGGGCGCTTGGGATCGAACCAGGCCGCATGGATGGGAGGCGAGCGGTCTAAACACGGTGCTGCCATCTGGCTTTCTGTATAGCTATGTTAACACATTTTCTTTCTGAGTGCTCTGAATTTAATTTTTCAGAGATCTTCAGAGTTTATTTCCAGGAAATTCAAATTATACTTTAATTTTTCATGAAAATAGCTTAAAAATATATTTTAATAAACCTTGGTTGTGTCGTTTCTAAGAAAACCAAACATTTCAAAAATTGTTGAATGTAAAGGGTAGTTTGGGAGCGGAATTTTCTTATGAAATTGTCGCCCTCCGGGTCAAACTCGGCGGAGGACGTTGGATTTTTTCGGGCGTAAAACCATTAGCATGGCTTCCTTCAGAACTGAAGAAAAGCCGTTGGTTCCGTGTCCTAGATTTAGGGTACGTAAAAGAACATTATGCCTGATAGAGAGGCCTCTGAGCAAAATTAAGCGTCTTTCACTTCCAAATATAGAATGGGACGCTGAGAACCACAGTGGTTAAAGAGCGTCCATAAATAAAAAGTTCATTTCATTCCATTTCTTATGAAATTTTTGTGTCGCATTTTTGGAATATCTTGAAAATAATACTTAAATTTTGAATTCAATTAATTTTTCCTTAATATTGTTCACAGACACATACAAGCAGTCGCACAGGATGTTTTTCTAAAATTATTTTATTCAGTGGTCTTCAAAACATTTATTTTGTGAGCTCTAGATATCGAATTTTGAGTAGAATACAACACCTAATATGTACGTGTTAGAAAATATAAAAATGTAAAGCTATACACTCATAAAATTTTTCCTACGTATTTTAAAACAACCTATTCATATAAAAGCTAACTTTACTTCATGCTAATCAAGGTAAACATGAGCAGAACCCTTTACGTAGGAGAGTTTGGGAATAAAATAGGCTAAAGGGATAGTCAATTCTTTAATACCTGATCACTATATGTGACTTTCAAAAACAAGAAAGCTAATGACGACTTTCCATTTACAGTATAAGTACTGGAAAAAACACCGTCTATATGTTGTCTGGAGAAGGTGCACATACGAAATGCTTGCGCCAGCATTGGAAGAGACATGCTTTTACGGGCACAGCAAACGTTTGTTCATAGAATTGGAAAATGCATTGAGGTAGAAAGGTATTTTGAACATTTATTACAATATGGTAGGATGCTCATGAAATAATACTCTACAATACCTGCAGTGGTGTACTCTGAGTGTCTGCCTTTTATTAATGTTGTATTTGAAATCTAACACCTTGGTGTATAACGCCCGCTTATACTACATATGGCACCGCAAGTGACGACACTGATGATATATGGAATTAAAATGGAGTTCCGGTGGAATGCGATAATGGGGAAAATTGGAGAACCGAAAGAAAATCCGCCCCTGAGCCGCTTTCTCTGCCCCGCGGTCGTTTGAACTCGAGCCCCGACAGGCAAGTGATCTAACCACTCGGTCACGGCGCAGTCTTTTAATACCTTGTGTGTGTGTTTTTGTTGTTGTTTTTTTTTTTTTACTTTCTCTACACGCACTATGTACCTAGTGTATAGAGAAAGTATTGCACTCCACCAAAAAATTCGATACAGAGATTTCACCGGAAATATATGTTTTAGGATCCCCTGTAACCAAAAAAAACATTTTCAGAAAAAGGTCCCAGTATGTGTAGGTATCCGTGTGTCTGTGCACACGATAACTCAAAAACGAAAAGTCGATAAAATATCAAACTTGGCATTTAAGTTTAGTATCTTCCAGGGATGCGACACAAAGATTTTGAGAAAATTCCCCCACCCCAAACTACCCTTCACATGGAAAACATTCCGAAAATTTTGATTTTCTTAAAAATGGCTCTATAACGATTTTGATTAAGATACCATATATTAAAGATATTTACCTCACAAATAAAATGTATACCTTGAATTTCTGGGAACAGCCTCTAAAGACTACTTTATTCTGGATGAATTTTACAGAATTCAGCATAACTGCTAAAGCGTAAGAGATGGACAATAACTTACCACGCAAAAAATGTATAGCAAGCTAATACACACAATTTATGTTATATACATTTTTTTCGTGGAGTTGATCGTTTTTCAAAATATTCCTTGTTTTAGGTTTCAGCTTTGAGAAACATACTTTTCTCATACAGGAGTCTGTCAACTCCTGCCCATACAAACAAAGGAACTTCAGTCTCATAGCAACCATCTTTTGACTATCCCTTTAACGTATGGTACTACCTTATTTCGCTTCTACTTACAAGGATTACTAGGAATAAGGCTATTTCTGCTAATTTGTTCTTGATTAGCATGAAGTAAATAGAGGCATAAGCTTGTTAACAACAATTTGTTGCAGAGATGTAGAGAAAGTCATTTGAATGGAACACATCTGTTTGTAATAATATAGTAGTAATAAATGTTACAATAAATAATAATATAAAATATACACTTAAATTTTGTTTTAGAAATAAACTCATTGCAGTCAAATTTTCATTAAAATAATTTTGGATTACTACAGATTGTGTCTGTGTGTACAGGGTAGGAGGTGAATAAATATTTGTGTCAGGATTTTAGGACGATATGATGATTCAGTAATAGCAGTTTTATTCATTTCTTTCTAAACTTATGCTCAAGCGTAAATTTTCACCATGTTCTTAGTATGGCCATTATTTCCTATCCCAGAGGTTCAGTTGTTTACGCAGCAGGTCATATGTTTGGCTTCCTCTGTTCTAGGTGGAGTGATGTATGTAAACACAAGAGGCATAGCTTAAGGCCGTTCAAAACTCATTAGATCCTAAACGTGTACTTTATTTATGACAAGTTATTAGTAAGTGGACAAAATTAGACATTCGTATATGTTATATACATTATTTTTTACTAAATATCAGGTTATTTGTACTTATTTTCCTTCCATCCTTATTATCTGACGTGTCATAATGTCGTGACTAAGGGCTGAAATAAGAACCATGTCTCAAACTGTTCCTGAAGTTAATCTACTTCCCCTACTTTGCCTATTTACTGTATGCAGTAGAGAAAGTAAAACTGTGGCTTTATTTTCCTAAAGGACTAATCAAGTCTCCATTTGAAATCCCAATAGAAACTAACGCTTGGCTTCTGTAGTTCGTGGCTTGGAAACAGAGTCAAATAAAAGACTGTCGTTATTATCGAGTTCGAGTCTCGTTGATAACTTTTTTGTTTGTTTTTTGCCATCCCTCAGCAATTACATAGTTTGATAACAGGAATAACTCATTTTGACAAGGGAATAATTTTCCACCGTTTCACAACTTGCTCTGAAAGCCGACAGTGATGTTATCAATACGCCGCGGGGGAGTTCCATAATTAGGCTTATTACTGAACCAGACATTCATTTTAACTTCATTACCATAAGAATACTTTCCTTGGACATGCGGTTATAGTTATAAATGATAGTTTTGAATAATATTTAGTTCACATTATTTTCTCTAGCTCCGATTATTTATTATATTACTAGAACTCGGTTTTAGATTCCAAAGCGGGGTTAGGGAGAGGTTTGTAGCGTAAGTATACACACATTAAGATATAATCTGTTTCAAAAGTAGCTCACTACGTGTATTGACATATGCATCGTTATAATTCATAAAGCAACATAATAAAACATTATACTCCCGATTATTCCAGCGCGGATTATTAAGTTTGTGGGTTATCCGTGCATCCCCCCCTCCAAAAATATAATTGTAGATTGTTTCTCTTTAGGAAACAGCAACAGAGGACCCACCGCGTGACAATAAGTGTCATTGTTATATTGTTATGTGTAAATTAAAAACAAGTTCAGTTTTTCTGATGTTAATCAGCGTGTAAGTGTCAATGAAGCAACTTAAATTACATTTGTAAAAGAAATGGGCAGAGTAACCAGAAAAAAAAAAGTTTTGACTTTAAAATAGAAAGCAACCAGCTGTTGACTATCACCTTAATCTAAGGTACTACGGTTTAGAATCACGGAGGAGGGTGACCGTGTGTTTTCTCTTGCAATTTTTGAGTTAAGTAAACCATAAGACTGGTAAACCGTTGATTAGTGGTGAAAAAATTATAGTGTTAAAAATTTATGGTAAGCTTTGTGAAAAATATCCAATACCTCCCGAGAAAGAAGTGAGGAAAGTAACTTCCGAGTTCACCGGCGTTTAGGCTACAAATATAAACAATGCTCATAAAGAAAAACCTGAAAGAATCTGATGTGTTCCATTCACATGACTTTCTCTATATCACTGCAACAAATTATTCTATTTACTTCATCTAATGGAGCAAAAATTAGAAAAATAGTCTTATCACTTGCTTCCTTGTTAGTAGAAGCGAAATAAGGGGGTACCACAGGTTAAACTGGTAGTCAAGAGCTGGTTGCTCTGCTACTGAAGTTCCTTTGTTTGTATGGACACGAGTTCACAAAGTCCTGTATGAGAAATGTATACGTTTTTATAGCTGAAACCAAAAACAAGGAATATCTCAAAAACAATCAACTCCACGAAAAAAATGTATGTAACATAAATTGTGGGTTTTAAGCTGCTCTACATTTGTTGTGTGGTAAGTTTTTGTCAATCTCTTCGGTTTAGCAGTTATGCAAAATTCTGTAAAATTAACCCAGAATAAAGTAAGTCTTCACAGGATATTCAAAGAAAATTCAAAATATACATTTTATTTCTCAGGTAAATATCTTTAATATACGACATTTTAATCAAAATCGTTAGAGCCATTTGTTAGAAAATCAAAATTTTCGAAAAAAGTTCCATGTGGGGGGATTTTTCTCAAAATTTTCGTGTCGCATCCCTGGAAGATACTAAACCTAAATACCAAATTTGGTATTTTTCCGACTTTTCGTTTTTGAGTTATCGTGTTCACAGACACACTGACATACGGGCCTTTTTCTGAAAATACTTCTTTGCATACAGGAGACCTTAAAACATATATTTCCGGTGAAATCTAGGTATGGGATTTTTTCGGTGGAGTGCAGTACCTTCTCTATACACTATATACATAGTACATATAGAGAAAGTAAAAATATCCAGTACTTCCCATGAAAGAAGTGATGAAATTAACTTCTGAGTTCACCGGTGTTTAGCTACAAATATAAACAGTGCCCATAAAGAAATAACTGAAACGCAAAAAGTTGTTGCATCCGAGAAAAATAGAAATCGTGTGAAATATATGATGCAAGAATATGATGATTTTGTGAAGAATGCAAATCGCGTAGGGGTGCACAATTTCTTTTTTAAAAATGAGCCGCCAACAGTTAATAAAGTGTTATAAGTAACAAAAGAAGAAGCGTTATTTTGGCAGATGGATAGTTTAAGTGACACCGTTATTGATAACCTGGTTAACAGCCTTTGAGAGGAAGCCAGCAGCACAAGCATTTCAGATGACGATTCTGATCTGGAGGGAATAGAGCCGCTATTTGTTTTTTCGCTCGTGTGGCGGAAGGTTACATTATAACGGTGCACTGGTCGCCTGGGTTTTGTTTTGGCAGGGATGAACTTAAGACTGAATAGGCTTTAGAACCCGGTTAGGGATAAGAAACTTGCCGGATTCAGGTTGTGTTCAGAGAGTATGACGTGATGGAGTAGGCGTGGTCCCTAGGCCCGTTTTGTAACGTGTTACACTATCTAGAATTGCTCTCTGCTTGGTCTTCTTCAGTTCCTGCTAGTAGATAAAACAGTAAACAGATGAAAAATGTCGAAAATAGAAAAGGATAGGCGTTGGACACTGAACAAACTTGTGAATGATTCAAACGTATGAGTTAGCTTTTTCATACAGTATAGATGTATCTTGAAATGCACTGCAATGAGTTCTGAGTGAAACTTGATTGTCTTTTCAAAGCTCTTCAGGGTGGTTTTATTTGCTAATCTATTATGAAGTAATTGTTTTATTGTGTTGCTTTATGAATTAAAACGATGCTTATAATGCCAATACATGTAATGAACTACTTTTGGAACAGATTTGCTTCAACCTGTGCATATTTACACTACAAAACCCTACACACTACCTTCTTTTTTAGATTTTGAAGTCTTCTTTTTTACTTTCTCTACATATACTATGTACATAGTGTATAGAGAAGGTATTACACTCCAACCAAAAATTCGATACCGAGATTCCACCAGAAATATATGTTTTAGGGTCCCCTGTATGAAAAAAAGACATCTATAGAAAAAGGTCCGTGTGTCTGTGCACATGACAACTCAAAAACAATAAGTCGGTAAAACACCACACTTTGTATTTAAGTTTGGTATCTTCCAGGAATTCGACACGATGATTTTGAGAAAAATCCCCCAGGCCAAACTAACCTTTACATGGAACTATTTTCGAAAATTTTGATTTTCTCAAAAATGGCTAACGATTTTTATTAAAATGTAGTATAATAAAGACAAACCTGACAAATAAAACGTATATTTTGAATTTTCTGGGAATAGCCAATGAAGACTACTTTAGTCTGGATGAATTTTACGGAATTTTGTACAACTGCTAAACCATGAGATGCACAAAAATGTACCTCACAAAAAATGTAGAAGAAATAAAACACACAATGTTTGTTGTATACATTTTTTTCGTCGAGTTCAACCTTTCAGTTATTCCTTGTTTTTGGTTTCAGCTTCGAAAAACTTATACTTTTCGCATACAGGAATTTGTAAACTCCTGTGCATACAAACAAAAGAACTTCAGTATTATAACAGCTAGTACTTGACTATCTTTAACCTATTGTGCTCCCTTATTTCGATTCTACTTACAAGGAAGCAAGTAATAAGACTATTTCTGCAATTTTTGTTCTCGATTAGCAGGAAGTAAGTAGAAGCATAAGCTTTTTAACAATAATTTGTTGCAGAGAAAGTCATGTGAATGGAACACATGTGGTTTTTATACTTTGAGGTCTCTTTTTTTTAATTTTGTAAGGTGAAAAGGAGAGAGGTCGATCCAAAGGGAGAATCAAGGGAGGGCTATTCGTATTATTTTTTATTTTATTTATATTGTTTCTTTCTTTGTTGCTATTTCACTTTTTTGGAAATTTTGTTATGTTTTTAATCTTTTAGTCTTTCTCACAGCAACGTAAAGCTTAAGCTAACAATGTTTTTTAATATTTTGGTGATAGTCACCAGAGGGACCAACAATATTAGGTGAATCTCTTTATAACGCCGACTGCTTTGTGTGTTCGTAACTGTGTGTGCTTCGGAAGCCAAAACCGAGCTCCACAGTTACTACCAGAGCACTATTCGGCCGCGTAAGTGTCTAGTGGTGGTAAGTAGGTTGCTAGTGTTCTACCCAGGATACCCAAAGCTTCCCTACTTCATTTTGAACCGTGTGTTTGAAATGCTGATTACTATGGAGAAAGAGAGATCTATGTAGCACCCCCATAATCTGCAGCGAGCCACTTCAATTCCCAATTTCCTTTCTCCTGCAACTGTTTACCAATCAAGACCCACAAAAGATATTAACTTTCTCTCTCTCTCTCTCCCTCTCCCTCTCTCTCTATCTCTATCTCTCTATCTCTCTCTCTCTCAACCCCGAGACGTGATGAGGGCTCCAAAAAAGAAAAGTGCATCCCTCCCTCTCAACCTGGGGTCTTAAAGCCGGGAGATCTGCTAGAACTGGATGTGCATATTCTTCAACTGTCGCTTTTGCTTGCAGCCTACTTTCTTTCAGGGAATGCTTTTAAAGAGGTCTAAGAATATTACAGCCAAATGGGTAAACTAACACTTATTCTCATTCTGTATGCGGTTTAGCTCCTTGCATACATTAAGTGAATGATATTACTGTAATTTGCTCGGCATTTCAAGGAAATAAAACTTGGGCTTTGCATGCCCACCTATAAAACCTATATTCCAAGTTCACTTTCACTTTTGATATTCTGGATAGTTATCTTTATATGCAGGATGGTAAAACCCAAATATTACTCGTTTTTATTTTTAATTTCTCTATACATACTATGTATATAGTGTATAGAGTAGATATTGTATTGCACCCAAAAATTCAATACCCAGATGTCACCGGAAATACATGTTTTGGGTCCCCCTGAATCCACTAAAAGCACTTTTGGTAAAAGGGCCGTTTGCGTCTGTGGACAGCATAGCTCAAAAACGAAAGGACCGTTATATACCAAACTTGGTATTTAAGTTTTATATCTTCCAAGGATGCGACACAAATATTTTCAAGAAAATTCCCCCACCATAAACTACCCTTTATATGGAAAAAATTTAAAAAATTTAAGATATTTACATGCCAAATAAAATGTTTTCTCATATACGAATGTGACAACTCCTGTTCATACAAACAAAGGAACACCAGTCACATAGCAACCAGCTTTTGACTATGACTTTAACCTATGGTACTCCCTTATTTTGCTTCTACTTACAAGGAAGCAAGTAAGTATTTTTATGGATTAGGATGAAGTAAATAGAGGGATAAGCTTTTTAACAATAATTTTTGTAGAAGTGTAGAGATAGCCATGTGAATGGAACATCAGATTTTTGGAATGTGTGTGTTGTGTGAGTGTGTCTGTGGGCAGCATAGCTCAAAAACGAAAAGACCGTCATATACCAAACTTAGTATTTAAGTTTGGTACCTTCCAAGCATGTGACACAAAGATTTTCAAGAAAATTCCCCCGCCATAAACTACCCTTTACATGGAAAAAATTTCGAATTTTTTTTATTTCTCAAAAAATGTCTATAACAATTTTGATTACAGCTTCTTATATTTAAGATATTTACATGGCAAATAAAATGTATATCTTGAATTTTTTGGGAATAGCCTCTAAAGACCTCTTTTGTTCTGGATGATTTTTATTGAATTTTGCATAACTGCAAAACGGTAAAAGATAAACAAAAACTTACTACATAAAAAATGTAGGTCACGACAAAACACACAACTTAGGTTATATAATTTTTTTTCGTGGAGTGGGCAGTTTTCGAGATTACTAATTATTCATTTCAGTTTTAAAATATTTTTTCATAATACGGGAACTTGTCAATCCTGGCGTGCAAATACGAATTTCAATGCTATAGCAACCTCATTTTAAAAAATTTGACCTGATTTAGCCTAGGTATTCCCTTATTTCCGTTCCACTTATAAAGGAACTAAATAATAAGACTGTTTTTGCTAATGTTTTAGCATTAAATATATAGAAGAATAAGCTTCTTAACAATAATTTGCTACATAGATATAAAGAAACTCATTTGAATGGAACACATGCGATTTTTTTACTTAAAATGTTCAATTTTTGAAATCCCTGAAAGCTGTTCTGGTTTAAAATATTCCTAACAACGGAGTTTAATTGAAATCTGAAGTTCTGCATACATAAAGATAACAAAAAGTTAAATATTAAAAATGTTATACTATTTTGTGTAGATTGCTTTATGCTGACATTGAAATTCCATAATCTTTCCAGATATCGCGAGTGACAGTTGAATGGTGATTACTTCAAAAATGACAAAAGAAAAATGTTCTAATCAATAACAATGGGAACACCGGAAATTGCGGAAAGTGCTTACGTCATACAACATTATATGTAATAAATTGTGTAATTTAAGGGCAAAAAATGCAGCCTATATATTTTATTTATCAAGTAAAAGGCAATGGCTCCATGCGAGGGTTGCATTTTGGAATTCCGTTGCTCGATTTCCACCTTGGATTTTTCTTGGTATTTCCTGATCGGTAGGTGAATGCTGGGGTGATTTCTATTCTAACATTTCCTTTCCAGAACTTCCCTTTCATACAGTTTTCTTCTCTTCAAGGTTTCGTGGCGCATGTCGTGGTCAGACAGCATGGGTGCTTTCTTAGAGGACAGTAGAGGGCTGTTTGGTAGATGGGTCGTTCATTGCTCTCTTTAGATAGATCTACCAGTGGAGCGGTTATTCAACCCTGTAACTGTTAAGAGACTTCCGCGTATCTATGTGGCTTGTAACCTTCTTGTGGTTCCTTCCCTTAATTTTTCCTCCTAGGGGATGCAGCAGCATTAGATCTATGCACATAGAGTATGACGTTTCCCTCCGTTTTATAATCTATATCGTACGCTTATATTTAATTTTCATATATATCTTGAATATATTAGATCAAACTCATTTCATATTAAAGAGGTCGCGAATTCGAATCTCGCTTAGGGTGAGTTATTTGGATAAGATTATATTTGGAGGTTTTTTAAAAAATAAAAATGTTAAGTACCATTTGTGAGAAATCAAAAGTAAACAAACAAATAACAATAACAAGTAAAAAAATGGTTTAGAACTATTTGCGAGAAATCAAATGTAAACAAACAAATAAAAATAATAAAAACATTTAGAACCATTTATGAGAAATTGAAAGTAAACAACAACTTTCCCATATAAAGAACAGTTAGGGGTGCAGATTTTGTTGAAAAAATTTGTGTTGCATCTTTGGAAACTTACGACAACCCTTCAAAGAAAATACTGAAATGTGCAATTCTTGTGCTATCAACCAACTTCAAATTTTGTTTATAGTTGGTATTTTTTCTACAAATAAAATAAAAAAAAATACAATTTTAAAACGTCAGGGTTAAATTAATGACAGAAAAAGTTCAGTGTGTATACGAGAGAAAGAGATAGAAATAATAAATGAGAGGGAAGATAGAGAGAGAAATAGTGACATATATAGAGAGAAAGGGGAATAGAGAGATGTGAACGTGTGTGTGCCTGCATATATATGTACGTATGTATGCATATAGAGAGAAAAAGGGAATAGTGACGTATGTAAAGAGAAAGATGAACCTTTCTTCTCTCTCTCTATAAGAGTATATACTTATTTATTTCTAACTCTTTCCCTCTCATACACATTGAACTGTTTCTACAGATGCTTCTTTACTTTCTACTCTCTAGGTAGAAAGAGTATTGCATTCCACTTAAAATTGGATACCGAAACCTGAAATATACTTTTAGAGGCCATGTTTCCAAAAAAAAGCATGTTTCAAAAAATCGTGTTCCATTCACATGACTTTCTCTATATCACTGCAACAAATTATCCTATTTACTTCATCTAATGGAGCAAAAGTTAGCAGAAATATTCATATTACTTGCTTCCTTGTTGGTAGAAGCGAAATAAGGGGGTACCATAGGTTAAAGTGATAGTCAAAAGCTGGTTACTCTGCTACTGAAGTTTCTTTGTTTGTTTGTATGTATGGACACGAGTTCACAAAGTCCTGCATGAGATAAGTATAAGTTTTTATAGCTGAAACCAAAAACAAGGAATATCTCAAAAACAATCAACTACACGAAAAAAAATATGTAACATAAATTGTGTGTTTTAAGGTGCTCTACATTTGTTGTGTGGTAAGTTTTTGTCCATCTCTTACGGTTTAGCAGTTATGCAAAATTCCGTAAAATTGACCCAGAATAAAGTAATCTTCAGAGGCTATTCCCAGAAAATTCAAAATATACATTTTATTTGACAGGTAAATATCTTTAATATACGATATTTTAATCAAAATCGTTAGAGCCCTTTTTTAGAAAATCTAAATTTTCGAAAAAAGTTCCACGTAAAGGGTAGGTATAGGTGGGGGGATTTTTCTCAAAATCTTCGTCTCGCATCCCTGGAAGATACTAAACTTAAATACCAAGTTTGGTATTTTACAGACTTTTCGTTTTTGAGTTATCGTGTTCGCAGACACACGGGCTTTTTCTGAAAATACTTTGTCTGGATACAGGAAACCCTAAAACTTATATTTCCAGTGAAATTTCGGTATCGATTTTTTTGGTGGAGTGCAATACCTTCTCTATACACTATGTACATAGCACGTATAGAGAAAGTAAAAAGTCCACGTGTGTGTGTGTGTGTGTGTGTGTGTGTGTGTGTGTGTGTGTGTGTGTGAACACGATAACTCAAAAACGAAAGGTAAAGTACCAAACTTACATTTAAGTTTACTATCTTCCAATAATGTGACACGAACATTTTAAGGAAAATCCCCCTACCCTAAATTAAATGGGAAATATAAAAATTTTGATTTTCTCAAAACTGGCTCCAACGATTTTGATTAAAATACCGTATTTAAAGACGTTTATCTTGAATTTTCTGGAAATAGCACATAAATCCATGTTCTATTTGGTAAACCGTAAAAATAGGCATAAAATCTACTACACAAAAAATGTAGATATTGTTAAAAAGCATAATTTATATGGTATACATGTTTTCGTTGAGCTTGCCATTTCCGAGATGTTCCTTTTTATTGATTTCACTTTTAAAATGCTGAAACGTATCTCATAAGGGAATGTGTCAACTCTTGGCTATGCAAAGAAAAGAAATTCAGTCACTTATCAACCCACTTTTAAAATATTTGACTATCCCTTTTGCCTAGAGTATTCACTTATTTCCCTTCTACAAGGAAGCAAGTAATATGAGCTTTTTCTACTAATGTTTACGTTGATTAGCTTGAAGTAAACAGAAAATAAGATATTTTAAGAATAATTTGTTACAGAGTTGTAGAGAAAGTCATGTGAACGGAATATATGCGATTTCTTTAATTTTAGGGACCTTAAATTTTATATATCCGATGAAATAATAGTATAAAAGTTTTGAGGAACGTAACATTTCTACTTATCATAAGTTACATTTACTTTCTTTTGGCTAGCAAAGATTATCAGTTACAATCTCCTTTCGGAGACTCTTTGGCTTAGTTACTTCTACTTTTATACAATCACATTTAATATGTGTCGATAAAAGCTCCTAATGTAAACCTAGAAGTTTTACTTGCACCTGGTGGCGATGTGTGTCATGCGTAAGAACAGACAAAGTAGCACTAATATTGCTCTTTGGAGAACTCTCAGATCCATTTCTGCAGTAACAAGAAAGGAATGCTCCGCTAGAGGCAAAGGCACGTTTCCCTTTATTCTGATTTCTGTTTCCCAAACTATTATTGTTATCACTTGTGTGCGTACATGACGTCACCAGCATATTGGCGCGGGGCCAGACCATGTTATGTTAATACACTGTGTCTTTATTAAAAGACTCGGTAGTGAACATAACTCTTCACTCTGGCTCCTCTCCCAGCTTCGGCTTATTGCTCTTGTTTCGTCCCTTTTTTCAGTTTCTCCTTGTTTTCCGGAGAATTCATCTAATCATTCTGAATCCTCCAGATTCTACTGTATCTGATGTGTAACAGTAACACTAATTTCTATACTGTGACTTGGTGTGGTTTCTCTGCACTTCACTTTACTTTCTTTGCGCGTAATTTCGCAAATAATCAAGCACCCGAGTCATTTTATGGAGTGTCCAACACAAAACTCTTCTCTCGTCTGTCATTCACTGCAGCATCCAACAGAGAACTTCTCTTCCACAATCGCTTCCTCATCTATTTCAATACTGTGATAATGCCGTCCGTGTACGTGACCACTAACAGGTTCGCTCTGGTATGCGACGGTGGAGTTGGAATTCTAGACATTTCAGTTGGATGCGTAAACAACCCGGAAGAAGTGCGAGAAATGCTACTTTCAATGTTTCGCCAAGCTTCTGCTGGTTTTCAGAAACTCTGTGATGCCATTTTCTATAAAAATAGGAAGAATTCTAGTGGGTTGTTGTGAGTTGGACTGTGTCGTGAGTAACTGTAGTGTTAGCGTGCAGTGGTGCGCGAGCCATGGATGGGGTGCAGCAGTAAACTGTCAACTATCTAATTTCGAGTGAACTTTTAGCAGAAGTTATTTAAAAACTTTATTTGTAATAATTGTTCAGCCAATAAAGACGTTTGTTACAATACAGATTCCTAGAATTTTTCCGGGCGCATTTCAGCATAAGACTTATTGTGCTACCTGTGTTGTTTAAGACCAGCCCATGGCATCTGCATCCCTTAAACAGAAATGCAGTCTTATAATGGATATAGAGGCTACTGTGAGGCAAGGTTTCGCAGGAACATACAACACGTTGGCTGTTTCAGTCTCTTTCCTGTACAATCTGCAGTCTAAATTACCCCGGTACACCCCAAATGTGTTAAGGCTAGTCGATATGCCCTATCTAAAAAACTATTTAAGATAATGAGCTAAATTTTTCAGGGTATATATAGCAACATACTATTGATTGATGAAAAATAGAATATTTCTGTTGATTACAGGGAAAGGTATAACTTTCTTAATAAAGTTATTAAAATGTTATTTAAAAAGGACGTTTTTTAAATTTTAAAAAAATAACTAGTACGTATATATAAAATTTCGTCATTAAAATACAAACAATTTAGGTGCAAATGTGTGGTAAAATTTGAGCCTTTAGTGACAATTAGTTTCTGAGATATTCGGGTATTTCTATAGGCAATTTCATTTCTTCAGAAACTGCTTTCAAACATATACCAAAAAAATCTGATGTATTCCATTCACATGACATTCTCTACATCTATTCAACAAAATATTCTTAAAACGCTGCTTCTACTTACATCATGCTAATAAAGAAAAAATAGCATAAAGCCTTATTAATTCCTTCCTTGAAAGAAGAAGCGAAATAAGGGAATACCATAGGTTAAAGTGATAGTCAAAAGCTGGTTGCTATGTGACTGAAGTTCCTTTGTTTGTATGGACAGGAGCTAACAAATTCCTGAAAGAGAAAAGTATAAGTATTTCAAAGCACAAACCAAAACAAAGAACATTTAAAAAATGATCAACTCTACGAAAAAAAGTATATAATATACATTGTGTTTTACATGCTCTACATGTTTTGTGTGGTAAGTTTTTGTCCATCTCTTACGGTTTAACAGTTATGAAAAATTCCGTAAAATTCATCCAAAATAAAGTACACTTTAGAGGCTATTCCAGAAAATTCAAGATATACATTTTATTTGTTAGGGCAATCTCTTTAATATACGATATTTTAATCAAAATCGTTAGCCATTTTTGAGAAAATTAAATTTTTCGAAAAAAATTCCCATTAAAGAGTAGTTTGGGGATTTTCTTGAAAATATTCGCGTCGCATTCTTAGAAAATACTAAAATTAAATGCCAAGTTTGATATTTAGTGGTGTTTTCGTTTTTTAGGCATGCTGCCCACAGACACACAGACAGACAGACACACACGGACATTTTTCAGAAATGCTTCTTTTTTTTTTTTTTTTTTTTTGATTCAGGGAACCCAAAAATTATTTCCGGTGACATCTCGGTATCGAATTTTTGGGTGCATTGCAATACCTTTTCTAAACACTATGCATATGTACGTGTAGAGAAAGTAAAAGGGTCTCTTCTCCAACACTAATATTTACAAATTTATTGATGCTTTACCAAGTGAATGTACCAATATGTTCTAAAAGAACTATTACGCAGAATTATTTTCACCAACAGTTTTAAACTATTTACAATTCGAGTATCTTTATGAAAGTTATACCAAAATAAGCGGGAGGTTGGAAATAATCATATGCAATTAAAACATGAAAATGGAGAAAAATTATGAAACACACATTTCGACTCCCCTTTAGATGTTTTTTCACAGGAGTATGTCTTGAGAGAAAACCAGTGATTGTTCTTAACTGAACATGTTAATAGACTTAAGTTTTTTTTACTTTCTCTAGTCCTGTATGTACAATGAACATAGGGATGGAGAAGTATTGTATTCTACCCAAAAATTTGATGTCAAGATTTCACCGGAAATACATGTTTTAGGAACACCTGAATTTAAAAAAAAATCCAGAAATAGCCCTGTGTGTATGTGTGTGTGCGCGCGCGCGCGTGTGTGTGTGTGGACAGTATAGCTCAAAGACGTAAAGACGGTTAAGTACCTAACTGGGCATTTAAGTTTATCTTCCAAGGATGCGACACGAAGATTTTCAAGAAAATCCCCCCACCCCTAACTACCCTTTACTTGTTAAAATCTCGCTAATTTTTATTTTTTCAAATATGGTTGTATCGATTTTGATTAAAATCTCATATTTAAGATATTAAGATATTTACATTTGTAATGAGTGATTTTTATTGAATTTTGTATAACTGCTAAGCCATAAGAAATAGACAAAAACTTACACACAAAAATTATAGAACTTGTTAAAACACACAATATATGTTACATACATTTTTTTTTCCTGCAGTTGACCGTTACTAAGATATTCCTTGTTACAGATTTCAGTTTTAAAATGCCTATAATTTTCTCATACGGGAACCTGTCAACACCTGGCGACGTAAAAAGTCGGATTTCAATACCATAGCAACCACATTTTATAGATTTTGAATGTCAGTTTAGCCAGGTGTATCCCAAAATTTCCCTTCTACCAATAAGAAAGTAAAAATAAAACCGTTTTTGCTAATGTTTATCTTGAGCAGCAAGAAACAGAGCTGTAAATAAAGTCATGTGAATGGAGCACATCAGATTTTACATTTTACTTTCTCTATACGTACTGTGTACATAGTGTATAGAGAAGGTATTGCATTTTACCCAAAAATTTGATACCGATATTTCACCGGAAATACATGTTTTGAGACTACCTGAATCCAAAGAAAGCATTTTAGAAAAAGGTCCGTGTGTGTCCATGTGTTCATTTGTCTATGAACACGATAATTCAAAACCGAAAAGTCGGTAAACCACCAAACTTGGTATTTAAATTTAGTATCTTCCAGGGATGCGACTCGAAGATTTTGAGAAATATTCCCCCATCCCAAATTATACTTTATATGGAACTTTTTTTCGAAAATTTTGATTTTATTAAAAATGACTAACGACTTTGTTTAAAATTTCGTATATTAAAGCTATTTACCTAATAAATAAAATGTATATCTTGAATTTTCTGCTAATAGCCTCTGAATACTTTATTGTGGATGAATTTTAAGGAATTTTGCATAACTGGTAAACCGTAAGAGATGGACAAAAACTTACCACACAAAAAATGTAGAGCACGTTAAAACATACAATTTATGTAATATATATTTTTTTCGTGGAGTTGATCGTTTTTTAGATATTTCTTAATTTTGATTTCAGCTTTAAAACATGCTTTTCTCATACAGGAATTTGTCAACTCCAGTCCATACAAAGGAACTTCAGACACATAGCAATCAGCTTTTGACTATCACTTTAACCTATGGTACTCCCTTATTTCGCTTCTAGCTACAAGGAAGCAAGTAATGAGACTGTTTCTGCTATTTTTTTTCTCTCGATTAGCATGAAGTAAATGGAACACATGCGAGTTTTTGTAATGTAACAAGTTCGCTCTCATCCGGTATTTCGAATAGTACCTAGGAATATAAGAGATAGGGAACATCTCGGCAATGAGGCTACATAGACAGCGAGGTTACCGCAGTGGCTACGTAAATACATCGTTATTAAGAGGTTGCGATAGCCTGAGGCTGTAAGTGGCACTGAGGTGGTGGTGGTGGTGTTCGTGATCACTATTGGTGGCGTGCAGACCATTAACTTAATGGAGCGCCAATCCTCCCTTTTGTAACGTGCCAGCAGAACTGTTAAACCTTTCAACAAGTTCACAAAACTCACTTTTCAAATATTAACGTGCAGGTGGCTGCACTGTCGACACTCATTCAATTTTTCATTACTCAGCCTGTGCGGGTGTTTGCGTGCGGCGGAATATTAACACCGCAGCACTCGCCAGCATAATTATTTCAAATATTTCAGTACTTTGAAACGGCGCAAGGAAGAATTAGAGTGCACTAGAAAGCTTTGTGTTTCTGCCGTGTAACACGCTAAGATATTACCATCGCCTGGAGATGTATAGTTACTTAGATCATAAATGTTAAAATAAAAAAAAATAAAAAAATAAAAAGGGATACAACCTACGCAAGAGCTGAAGTTTTAGAAACAAATACGTAAAACTAAGAGGGTCGTATTTTATCAATCTTCGATAGACTATAAATAAAAGACAAGTTCATAGAAAACAATTATTTCATTACTAAAAGTTTTGTACACTTATGGTTACTTTTCAAAATAATCACCGAAAAGTTTGAGACATTTATCGTATCTGTGCACAAGCTTTGCAATAACCGCTTCAAAAAATGTCGCCGCCAATGATTTAAAATATTTTGAAGACCTTCGATGGTTTAAAAGTGCTGGCCTCTTAGCCACGTCTTCAGTTTAGAGAAAAGGTGAAAGTAGCTGTGTGCCAGATCAGGACTGTACGACGGATGATCGAAAATGTCCTATTGAAATTGTTCAAGGAGCCGATGGGTTGTGTCAGCAGTGTGTGGACGAGCGTTGTCATGGATCAACACAATTCCAGAAGTCAGCATTCCTCTTCGTTTATCTTAAATGGCTCTCTGCAAACGTCGTAAAATACGAAGATTTCAAAACAGCGTCAATTATTGGCGACAACATTTTTGGAAGCGGGTATTGCAAAGCTTGTGCACAGGTACGATAAATGTTACAAGCTTTTCGGTGATTATGTTGAAAAGTAACCATAGGTGTACAAAACGTTTACTAATAAAATAATTGTTTTTATGGACTTGTCTTTTATTTATAGCCTCTCGGATGTTGAAAAAAACGGTCCTCGTACTTAGCACTTTCAAAATCCTATATTAGCTTTTGTAGAATACCTGTCTCTATAATTGTCACATTTATTGGTACTGAAGGTTCAAGGTTCAACATAACATAGGTCATAATTATGGGAAAACGAGCCATATGAATTATTACTCATGCTTGATTAAGGTTCAAGGCTCAGAATGGAAAATATGAGCTTTATAGACAGACGGAGAAACAAAGATCTTGCCACTTAAAGGGTTAAAGTTGTTTAGTTGGGGACGATTAATGGCAAAAATATCCAAAAAATAGCCTTTTTATACCTTTTCATAATAAGAAAGACTTAATTTATAGTATATTGCGTACCAAGAACTGTAAGTTATACTTATTAGGTCGAAAATGTATAGTGAGAATACGAACATTCCAGATCTGATAGGTAAATTACAGTTCGTGGTTAGCCAATTACTTTTTGAAATACTTGAAACTGAAAAAAAAAATAATAAATCAAAATTGATTTTGAATATTTTATTGAACATTAAGAAAAAAATTGAATTATTCCATTCGCATCACTTTCTCTACATAGCTGTAATAAATTATTGTTCAAAATCATATTTTTATCTACATTATGATAATCGATGTAAACATTAGCAGAAAATGCCTTAATTATTTGCATCCTTGTAAGCATAAGGAAAATAAGGGAAAACACTAGGCTGAAACGATAGTCAAATCTTTTAAAAGGCGGTTGCTATGTAGATGTAGCCCGTTTCTATGTATTGCCTGGAGTTCAAATTCCCAAATGTGAAAAGTTTTAAGTATTTTTAAAACTAAGACAAATAATAAGCAATATTTAAAAAACGGTCAGCTCTGCGAAAAATAAAATTAATGTGGTCCATTCACATGACTTTCTCTACATATCTGCAACAACTTATTCTCAAAAACCTTATGCTTCTATTTACTTCATGTAAATCGAGAAAAAATTAACAGAAATAGCTTTATTACTTCCTTCCTTGTAAGTAGCAGCGAAACAAAGGAGTACCATAGGTTAAACTAATAGTCAAAAACTGGTTGCTAGGTGATTTTAGTATGTATGGACAGAAGTTGTCAAATCCCTGTATGAGAAAAGTATAAATTTTTTTAAGCTGAAACCAAAAACAAGAATTATCTTAAAAACGATCAACTTCACGAAAAAAAATGTATATAATATAAATTTTGTGTTTTAATATGCTCTACATTTTCTGTATAGTAAGGTTTTGTCCAACTTACGGTTTAGCAGTTCTGAAAAATTCCGCAAAATTCATCCGGAATAAAGTAATCTTCAGAGGCTATTCCCAGAAAATTCAAGATATACATATTATTTGTCTTTTATATACGATATTTTAATCATAATCGTTAGAATCATTTTTTATAAAATCAAAATTTTCGTAATTTTTTCATGTAAAGGGTATATTGTGTTAGGTAGATTTTCCTAAAAAAATTTCGCATTGTATCCTTGGAAGATACTAAACTAATATGTACTATGTACATAGTAAATGTAAGAAAGTAAAAAAAAAATAAACAAATTACATAAAATTTGATGTTTTCGAAACAAATATGTAAAACTATTTAGCACTTCCAACAGCCTATATTAGCCCTTTATAGAATAGCTGTCCCAATAATTGCCACCTATATAGGTACTAAAGTTCAACATGGATCATTATTAGGGGGAAATGAGCCTTTGAGTTATGTACCTCTACCTAATTAAGGTTTAAGGTTCAAGGTTCAGCATGGAGAATATGAGCCGTATGAATTATTTACCTCTACCGAATTAAGGTTCAAGGTTCAGCACTGGAGAATATGAGCTGCATGACTTGTGTACCTCTACAATTAAGGTTTAAGGTTCAAGGTTCAGCATGGGGAATATGAGCTGCATGAATTATTTACCTCTACCGAATTAAGTTTCGGGGTTCAGCATTGGGAATATGAGCTGCATGAATTATGTACCTCTACCAATTAAGGTTCAAGGTTCAGCATGGAGAATATGAGCCGTATGAATTATTTACCTCTACCGAATTAAGTTTCGGGGTTCAGCATGGAGAACCAAAATTTTCTCGGTATTGCCCCACACAGAGGAATTTCTCAACCGATATTATTACTGTTATTATTCCTCTGAAATTTAATTCAGGAAAGGTTTTCTTTTAAATATATTAACTGGGTAATCTATTGCATCCGTTGCGGCCGAGTTTATTATTTATTAAACCTTTGAAGTTGAAATGTAATTGTTTTGTTTAATATCCTATAAGGCTCAAACCTTGAGTAACGATTCACGTATGTGCCTTTGGGTAAAATGGGGACAGGCACGGTGCAAGTTTGTCAGCCACAGTGTGTGATTGTGATTTTGAGGGAAAGTTTAGAATTTTAAAACTATTGTTTCACAGCATTTTCTTCGTTTTCATGTTTCTTATTCGAGAAGATATTATTACGCAATCTAGCCCCATTCTACGTTTAGTGTTAACGTATGCACTTTCAATTTCTTTACCTTCTGTGCTTATTCAAAGTTTAGCCACATTTGGTGTATTTCTGGGGCGACATTTTAGTAGAAATACGTGTTTTGCGTAACATTTTATGTATCCTTTGGAGTTTAATCACGTTTTACATAATTTTCGTGCGCAAATTTAGCATAAATGTTGGTAGTTACGTAATATTTGAGTGAACTTCATGAATCTATCTGCAGTTGAACCACGGTATACGTAATGTTGGTGAGCAAGTTTACCGTAAATATTGATGTTTGTGTAGTATTTTTGTGATTTTCGCATTCACATTTCACGTAATTTTCGAGCACCGATTTAGTATAAATGTTAGTGATAGCGTAATATTTTCATAAACTTGGTGTTCCCATTTGTTGGTGAAACCATATTTTCTGTAATTTTTCTGCTCAAATTTTGCCTAAAAATTAATACTTGGGAAATATTCACACCAAGATTTTTACGATTTGTCTCTTTACACATTCCACATAAGTTGAGTGCACGGTTAGTGGTTGCACTTCGCCATATTAACCTGGTGTTCCAATTGGAAGTTTTAATTTTGGTTCTACAGGAAATGTGGAAAACCAAACGAATACTCACACAGAATTAACCTAGTAGGAACGAATTCGGACTACAACTTCCAGCTGAACTTTTCACACGCACTCGCGACTGCCTTCGCTCGACTCCCTGAAGCTCCGAAAAACCTGACCAGACGGAAGAAAGGGACTGACGTCACACGCCAAAGCCATTAGCTAAGAACAACTAATAATCGTGCTGGAGCGGAACAAAGATTCATAACAAAGAACTTCCGGTACACAATGAAAACGGGAAGTATGGGTTTCAGAACCCCTTATTCAAAAACCTGACCTTTTGAATAAAAAAATGGAATCTATAAGTATAAAAATAAACTAAAAGTGTTGTTAATGGGACCAATGTTTTCATTTGTTCTTAAAAGCTTGAATTTTGGTAAATTTTTTTTTTTTTTTTTTTTTTTTTGGAGGAAGGGTCTGAACTTTTGAATAAAAATAGTAGGTGTGCATGTGTGTAAACAAAGAAAAACCGAAAATTTCGATAAATACGCATTTCTTACAAGTTTATTTAAAATATGCAGCACTAAGATTTTGAAGAAAATCCCCACAACGAAAATGATCCTTTACATGGAAAATGTTTCGTTATTGTCGCTGTTCTTCAAATTGGCTCTCTAACTTATTTATTAAAATGTCAATTGTTTGAGATATTTAAATGATAAATAAAATGTATATATTGAATTGCTGAGAATAACGTGAAAATTTTGTATAATTGATAAACAAATTATTGCTATACAAAGAATATTGTTATTTCTTTGTCCATTCGAGATATTCCTTGTTACTGTGTTGAATTTTAAAACACAATAACGAAATTTGTAATGAAATGTTATTTTTATTAACAAGAGATATGTAGCAGAATAAACTTTTGTGAGATTTGTACGTAGAAGAGTCATGTAAATGTCGGATATCAGATTTTGTTTAAAATGACCATTTGTAAGGTTAGAACTGATTCTTGTTTAGCCAATATATAGGATTAGGATTATCGTGGATGGAGACGCTAGGAAGTGGGGAGATACCCGAAGGACGACTAGATCTATCAACGACGATTTCAAGCCTGGACGGGACCCCTAACGTTTCCAGATAGAATGCCTCTGCCGTCGCCTGAAAACACCCATAGGCTCCAAAACCCCTAACTTCCCTGAATGAGCGCCCCGCCAGGATCTGGGAGGCAGTTGAACAAGGAGGTCCTTGCAACGACCTCAGGAAAAAACTTCACAGATTGGAGTCCATCGACCAGTTGCAACGCACCGTACACCGTCACCTGGTCCTGCAACCCTGGGAGAAATAACAAGGAAGAATAGGTACAGGAAAGATGTAAAGGATAGTCGTGTTCGAAGATGAATCATCCCAGCAAACCCGGGCACCCGCCTGAGCTATCCCGTGCGGTGAACCCTGGGAAAGTGAGAATATTAATATCCTGCAGAGCACTAATGTTTAAGCGAGCGGAAACATTATCATAAGTAATATCAGGAGTATTCTCATCTGAGATGAAAACACGATTTAAGACACTTCAGCAAAACAGACTATTAATAATTTATAATATATAGGAAGGCAGATTTTATCAGGTTATGATTGTAATACATAAGTTCTCAAATGGTAGATGATGCATTCAACCATGTTTATTTACCGAATGTTTGTTTTTGTTTTTTCACTGCCTCCTGAATTATGATATGGCCGACCGTGTCTACACCCAATGTACAAATATCGATAGCAACAAAAGAAATAGGGAACTATTATTACTTTCTCTATACTCTCTATGTACATAGTGTATAGAGAATGTATTGCACTCCACCAAAACATTCGATACCGAGATTTCACCGGCAATATATGTTTTAGGGTCCCCTGTATCCAAAAAAAGTATTTTCAGGAAAAGGCCCGCGCGCGCGCGCGCGCGTGTGTGTGTGTGTGTGTCCGTGTGTCTGTGAACACGATAACTCAAAAACGAAAAGTCGGTAAAATACCAAACTTGGTATTTAAGTTTAGTATCTTCCAGGGATGCGACAGGAAGATTTTGAGAAAAATCCCCCCACACCAAACTACCCTTTACATGGAATGTTTTTCGAAAATTTTGATTTTCTCAAAAATGGTTCTAACAATTTTGATTAAAGTATCGTTATTAAATATATTTACCTCACAAATAAAATGTATATTTTGAATGTTCTGGAAATAGCCTCTGAAGACTACTTTATTCTGGGTGAATTTTACGGAATTTTGCATAAGTGATAAACCGTAAGAGATGGATAAAAACTTGCCGCACAAAAAATGTAGAACACGTTAAGTCACACTATTCATGTTATATACATTTGTTTCGTGGAGTTGATCGTTTTTGAGATATTTTTTGTTTTTAGTTTTAGCTTTGAAAAACTTATATTTTTCTCATACAGGAATTTGTCAACTGCTGTCCATACAAACAAAGGAACTTCAGTCACATAGCAAGCAGCTTTTAACTATCACTTTAACTTATGGTACTCTCTCATTTCGCTTCTACTTTCAAGGAAGCAAGTAATAAGACTATTTTTGCTAATTTTTTCTCGATTAGAATTAAGTATATAGAAGCATAAACTTTTTAACAATAATTTGTTGCAGAGATGTAGAGAAAGTCATGCGAATGGAGCACATCAGATTTTTTAAAGTAAATACATTATGAACTGGATGAAACTTTAAATAAACATTGTAACTGAATTAATTGAAAGAACAATTCCGGAACTGACAGTTATTAAAAGTGAAGTTTAGCACGCTGGATTGTCACCTTGTTACCCATAACTAAGACAGGAGATTAAACAAATGAACATCAATTGCGACACGAACCCAAAGAAATGCCCATCAGCTGCGAAAAGATGTTTCACAATATCGCCCCAGTCAGATGACCGCGATTGGTTGAAATTGCCTAATCTCAGCCATTGCATTAGCGCTTTAATAGTTGATCTGAATTGTCATTGAAATTCTCGCATCTAATCCAGAAGTAATGGGCCCGCCTGCCCAAACAGAGCTCAGCAATGAAATGTGAACAATTTATACCTCCTCCCTCCCCACGATTTATCAAGTCTTAATCATTCTAGACAAGAGAAAGTACTTTACTCTCGTTTACATTATTCAGTGCTCACCAATCAAAATCACTCCATCGATCATCACAGGTGAGGAAACTTGTCGATCTCATAGTTGCTGCCAGAGAATAATTCATTTTCTCCCTTCAAACATTCAATACCTACTTCAACTGTGGTGATAAAACGCCATTCTTTAATGCATTCACACGAATTATTTATCTGTTTGTTTCCATCTCCCAACCACGTCAAAAAAAAAAGTCTTCAACATTGCAAATATCCACTGTCACGTCCAAATCAAACATTAATAAACTGTTCGTCATTCATCAAATTAGTTAAAAGAACCTGGTTAAACTAAACTGTCAAAAATGCATTACTACGAGAAACGAAAGAGTAACTGCTTAGCTCCACTGTTGGAAAACTTAAATTACTTACATTTCTTGAAATTTGCTGTCTAAAAATACTTTAAGATTCATTTCTCTCACACAACATAGAGTGTTTTTATAGTGTTTAACGCCCGCTTTTACTACTTATGGCACCGCAGGCGATGACATTGATGATACATGGAATGAAGATGGATCTGTTGAATGGAGAATCCGGAGAAAATTCACCCCTACGCCGCTTTGTTCACCAAAATCTCATACATGGTCGCTTGGGATCCACTCAGCCACGGCGCACGAGTGTGTGTCTGTGGACAGTATAGTTCAAACACGAAAAGACCGTTAAGCACCATTTTTGTTTTTTATTGTTTCATTTGTATAGCCCCCTTTAACATCTACGGTCATATGGGGGGGCTTACCACTTGAAACAACTCGTCTGTAGGTTATTTTACTTTGGTTTTAAGTCATTTTTGTTCTACTCAAACACGCACACATTTACACAAACAAACTTCCAGACTCTGTGGGGGATAGGGAATAATTCTGGTTAGAGAAAAATTCCCCGCCCCAGCCGGGAATCAAACCCGGGACCCCCGGGTTAGAAGTCAGCTCGCTGACCACTCGACCACCAGTTCATACTTGGTGTTTAAATATGATGTCTTCCAAGGTTGCGACACAACGATTTTCAAGAAAATCCCCCAACCCAAAGTAGTTTTTCTCACGACTGACTAAGGATTTAGATAAAAATACTGTATATTAAATATATTTACATTAGAAATAAAATGTATATCTTAAATTTTCTGGGAATAGCCTGTGAAGACCTTTTCATTCTGAATGAATTTTGCATAACTGGTGAACTGTTAGAGATGGCAAAAAAGTTACTGCAAACAACATGTAGATCTCGTTAAAACACACAATTTATACAATATACATTTTGTATTTGTTTGTTTTTGTTGTCTTTCTTTGTAGAGTTGATCATTTCCGAGATATTCCTTGCATTTTATTGGTTTCAATTTTAAACGAAGCAACTTTTCTCAAACAGGAAGTCATTTTTCATTTCCTCTTTTGTTTTACTCCTGGCGATGCAAAGAGAACCGAAGCTCAATTTTATTGTTCACATAACGGCTAGCTTTTAAAAGATTTGACAGAAGCTTTAGCCTAGTGTACCCCTTTATTTCCCTTCTGCTTAGAACGAAGTACGCAATAAGACATTACCTGCTAATTTTATTTTGATAAGCGTGGTATAGATAAAATAATTTTTGCAATATAGTTTGTTTGCAGAACAGGTAGAAAAGATACTTTAAAATATTATGGCGTTATGAGATGCTTTCTTCAGGTATGCAGAACAGAAAATACAGAATTTTGTTCTAGACATGTTATAAATTATATAATAGTGTTTCAAGGAGAAACTGTTACTTTCTAGAAACCTGTATTGTGTGTTGCTTTGTTTTTGTTTTCTTTTGTTTTGTCTGTTTGTTTGTTTTTTGTTTTTTTATAGCTTAACGTCCTTTAACCTAGTTGGTCATACCGAACGATGAATGAAATCGGTGAAATGATGCTCAAATGATATAATGATCTCGGGGTCCATAAAGCTTACTCGACATTTGTCTTTTCAGGATAAGGGCCCCCCCCCATCAAAATCCATATTCACGTAACTCACCCTAAGCGAGATTCGGACTCACGGCCTGGTGAATGTGAGGTAGACATACTACATCCACACTACCCAGAAGAGCAGTATTGTGTTTTGTTTATTTTATTCTGTTGAGACACTACCACTTTTTGTTTTTTGTTAAATTTTCTACTTTCGTCATGCGAGGATTGAATGAAAAGTAATGATTCTACCTTCATAACTCTTCAACAGATGGCAGCATTGGTATGCGACAGGTACTGGCTTGTTTTGTGGCCTCTTCTCTACAGCTCCAGTTGGCGGGAAGCCTTGGCATTCAACGGTGTAAAGTAAGGAACCCTGCGCAGACGTTCGGTCAATGCGATTTAAGCAACGTGCTGTCATTGAGTTCTTGACAGCAGAAGGTGTCACCCATAAGGAGATTCATCAGAGAATGAAAGTAGTGAATGTGTTGATGTGAGTACTGTCCGTCGTTGGGCGAGTAAGTTTAAAGATGTTGAGGTGGGAACATCTGACTTGCTTGACAAACAAAGAGCTGAACGTTCTGTGACAGCAACCACCGAGTTTCACAAGCAACATGTTGACAAATTGATTCAGGACGATCGTCATATCAATCTGTCAAAAACCTCATCTGGATAATTCACCTTAACGAGATTCAAACTCTGAAACTCTTGAGTGTGAAGCAGACGCACTATCACCACATGGGTGATTTGGGTATTATCAAGCCAACACGAGCTATACATGGGGATTGAAAAACACTTTTACAAAGATTGGGGAGTGGTTCCTTATATCAAAACAAGAAAATAGATCACATAAACACATGTTCCAAAACCTTTCGTTCTCGATTTATTCAGCATTAAAATGTTATTAATCAAAATATTTGAAAGTGACACTTTATTATGTTTTTGACGTTGTCAGCTTCTTAAGATATGTTTCACTCAAACATCACTTACAGAAAATGATCCAAATGTCCTCCTCTTGACACGCAAGCACTCATCGAAGTTTGGAATGTCAAATACTCCCAGTCAGTGTCATATGATTCCCAATTTCTTCTTCTAGGCCGTCTGCTGCAGGTAATTCCAAAAGATAAAAATCCAAAGGTTTGCGGTCGGAGGAACGTGCAGGCCATGGTGCTGGTCCCCTCTATCTATCCATTTGTCATGCTAGATACCAGCCAGTGCATCCCGAACAATGAGACTAAAATATGCTAGAGCATCATGCATAAACCACATGCTTCTTCTCATTTGCAGAGGTTCATTTTTTAATAAGTCCGGGAGAGTATTCTGAATCAAGTCCCTGTAGACAGCACTTGTAAGGCGTGCGGGAGAATGTATAATGAAGCTGTTGAATAGGACCCGAAAAGCCATTGAGCGTAAACTTTCGTCGTATAGTGGCTACCATGCTAGCCTCTAAAACCTAACTGTAGGATAAAATCAGACGGACGCTGATGGATCTTTTTTCGGACCAAAGATCCTTAACATGGCTGTCTTCGGAAGGGAAGCAAAGTCGGCAAAATTTATCCGCCATTTCGCGTCCGCAAGTCGTGATTCCGACTTAGTGTCATCTGTGGGTGATCATGGCGCGTTGTGACGAGCTCAAGAACGGCAAATTCAAATCCGATTTTGGAAACGTAACGATTCCCTTTGTTCCACTTAGGAGATACAGGAAATACTATTACTAATAATATGTTGATAACGCGAAAACGAATGGTTTTAGAAGATATATTTATGTGAACCTATTTTCTTGTTTCGATGTAAGGAGTCTATCCACAAACGATGTAAAAGTATTTTTGAATCACCCTCTATATGAAGCTTTTCTGGTTAAGCATTCACGACCTCTAAGATCCTTGATTTTCCCAGACCTTCCTATAGCTGGAAATGTCAAATTTTTCAGCCTCACAAGAACAGGCAATAAAACGCTTTCCAAATGGTTCCGCTTCCGGCGTAAACTTTGGACAAGGGCAGACAAGATGGCTAACGATTTCTGCACCAAAGCCAGAGTAGTGTGTAAATGAGAGAAAGAGATAACTGACCAGAGAAAAAAACAACAAAAAACAATCTTCTGTAAATAATGCTTAGTTTAGTATATTTTAAGACCAATTGTATATAATTATGAGCAAATACCAGACAAACTACTGAAAGAAGGTGAATATAAAGCACGCACACTTATTACTTTCTCTATACGTACTAAGTACAAAGTATATAGATAATGCACATAAAAATTCGATTCCGAGATTTCACCGGAAATATATGTTTTGGGTCCCACTGAATCCAAAAAAGGCATTTCTGGAAAAATATCCGTGTGAGTGTGTGTCTCTGTGTGCGTGTGTGTGTGCGTCTGTGGACAGCATAGCTCAAAAACGAAAAGACCATTAAATACTAAACTTGGTATTTAAGTTTGGTATATTTCAAGGATGCGACACTAAGATTTTCAAGAAAATCCCCCCACTCCAAACTACCCCTTACATGGAACCTTTTTCGAAAATTTTGATTTTCTCAAAAATGGCTGTAACGATTTTGATTAAAATATAATATATTAAAAATATCTACTTGAAAAATAAAATGTATATTTTGAATTTTCTGGGAATAGCCTCTGAAGACCACTTTATTCTGGATGAATTTTACGGAAGTTTGCATAACTACTAAACCGTAAGAGATGGACAAAAACCTACCATACAAAAAATGCATAGCACATTAAAACACACAATTTATGCTATACACATATTTTTCGTGGAGTTGATCGTATTTGAGATATTCCTTGTTTTTGCTTTCAGCTTTGAAAAACATATACTTTTCTCATACAGGAATTTGTCAACTCCTGTACATATAAACAAAAGGAACTTCAGTCACATAGCAACCAGCTTATGACTATCACTTTAACCTATGGTACTCCCTTATTTTACTTCTACTTACAAGGAAGCAAGTAATAAGACTATTTCTGCTAATTTTTATCGATTAGCATGGTCAAGTCAATGGAAAAAATCATACTTTTAATAATATTTAAAAGGAAAGCTGATACAGGGAATTATGTGCATGTAACATTTAAGTTTGCGTTTTATATTCTATTCTAGGGGAATTTCGGAATAAATCCGGAAATATTGAATGAAATATCTCTAGTTTACGAATGTAAGCGTTAAACAAAAGTCAATTGGTGTAAAACAAAAATTTTAAAGCAATTAATTAGAATTTCAATGTTGTTTCAATCTAGAATATTCCACCTGGTGTATGCTGGTAAACGTCAGTGTGTAAAGTAGCATTTTCCACATTGTTTTGAGTTTGTTAACAAGTAAGTTTCAGCACGGTCTGGAACAAAAGATGTTGGCATTGCGCCCCCTGTCCAGCCAGACAGTATACACAGCTGACCTAATAAACAGAATGCGCCCATATTTGCCCTTATGCACACAATGTTTACTACTCTAATGTGATGGGAACGGAAACCATCTTCGTGCTGGCCGGTGCGAGGGCGGGTGGGTGGGGGAGCCGGTATACAAATGACATTGCCCTTTCCTGACGGAGAAACAAAGACCAGCCAACGGGGCACGTTTTCGAGCCCCGTAGGCCGTTATTTAACAAAAATAAATGTCGCAGCAATTAAATAGATTGCTGGCATCCTCCGTGCAGCCCAAAAAGTGTGCGTGACGTGTTACGATGGATCTGGGGGAAGATTCCCGCCTCTAATAGAGTGATCCATCAGGCCATGTGATCAATTTGGTAACATCTGTAGGTCGAGCAGCGAGGCAATGCATCTTCCACGTGATATACTCACTAGAGACAATGTTACTCATCTCGTCTAGAGCACTTAGTAGCAGCGTCCTGTCCACATATACGCTCACACACAGATTAACGTTTGTGACAGTGCCAGAAAACACTGTTTACACTTTCAGCTATTGCTTAAAATTGTGGAAGTATAACACAGGTATGATATTGCCCCTTTAACTAAAAACGTTATTATATTTGTTTAAAAATACTAAAAAAAAAATCTAATGTGTTCTATTGATATTACTCTCTTTAGCCATTCTGCATTCAAACTATTCTTACAAAAGAGATTCTTTTATTTATTTTTACTTTCTCTGCACGTACAATGTGATTAGTGTATAGAGAAAGTACTGTAATGCACCCAAAAATTCGATACCGAGATTTCACCAGAAATACATGTTTTTGGACCTCCTGAATCCAAAAAAAAAGAAAAAGAAAACATTTTTAGAAAAATGTCCGTGTGTGTCTGGCTGCCTGTCTGTCAGTGTGTGTGTGTGTGTGTGTGTGTGTGTCTGTGGGCAGCATCACTCAAAAACGAAAAGACAGTTAAAAACTAAGCTTGGTATTTAAGTTTGGTATCTTCCGAGGATGCGACACGAAGATTTTCAAGAAAATCCCTCCAGTCCCAAACTACCCTTTACATGGAAAAAATTTCGAAAATTTTAATTTTCTCAAAAATGGCTCTAACGATTTTGATTAAAATATCGTATATTAAGGGTATTTACCTGACAAATAAAATGTATATCTTGAATTTTCTGAGAATAGTCTCTGAAGACTACTTTATTCTGGATGAATTTTACGGAATTTTGCATAAATGCTAAACCGTAAGAGATAGACAAAAACTTACCACACAAAAAATGTAGTAATCGTTAAAACACACAATTTATGTTATATACATTTTTATTGTAAGGTTGGCCATTTTTAAGATATTCCTTGTTATTAGTTTCAGCTTTAAAGTACCTATACTTTTCTGATACGGGAATTTAACTCCTGTCCATACAAACAAAGGTACTTCAATCACATAGCAACCAGCTTTCAAAAGATTTGACTATCGTTTTAGCCTAGTGCACTCCCTTATTCCCCTTCTACTTACAAGGAAGCAAGTAATAAGACTCTTTCTGCTAGTTTCTCGATTATCATTATGTAAAGATGTATACTGAATAAGTGTTTTAACAATAATTTATTGCCGCCTGGGTAGTGTGGTAGTAGCGTGTCTGCCTCACATTCAACAGGTCGTGACCTCCAATCTCGCTTAGGGTGAGTTACCCGAGATTTTTTTTTTTTTTTTCCGAGTTTTCATTTATCCTGAGAAGGCGAATGTCGCGTAACTTTAAGCTCCATGGAACCTGAAATCATATCACCAATTTCATTCATCGTCCAATATGACCAACCAAGTTAAAGGACGTTATGAAAAAAAAATCTGATGTGTACCATTCACATGACTTTCTCTATATCCCTGCAACAAATTATTCTTAAAAAGCTTATACTGCTATTTACTTCATGCTAATCAGTAAAACATTAGCAGAAATAGCCATATTACTTGCTTCCTTGTAAGTAGAGGAGAAATAAGGGAATACCCTAGGTTAAAGTGAAATCAAAAGCTGGTTGCTATGTCACTGAAGTTCCTTTGTTTGTATGGACAGCAGTTGACAAATTCCTGTATGAGAAATGTATTAGTTTTTCATAGCAGAAAACAAAAATAAGGAATGTCACAAAAACGACGAACTCCAGGAAAAAAATGTATATAACATAAATTGTGCGTTTTACCGTGCTCTACATTTTTTGTGTAGTAAGGTTTTGTCCATCTCTTACGGTTTAGTAGTTATTCAAAATTTAGTAAAATTCATCCAGAATAAACTACTCTTCAGAGGCTATTCCCAGAAAATTCAAGATATACATTTTATTTGTCAGGTAAATATGTTTAATATCCGAAATATTAATCAAAATCGTTAGAGCTATTTTTGAGAAAATCAAAATTTTCGAAAAAAATTCCATGTAAAGGGTAGTTGGGGGTGGGGTGATTTTTCTCAAAATCTTCGTGTCGCATCCCTGGAAGATACAAAACTTAAATACCAAGTTTGGGATTTTACGACTTTTCGTTTTTGAGTTATCGTGTTCACAGGCACACGGACACACACACACGGACCTTTTTCCGAAAATGGTTTTTCTAGATAAAGGGGACCCTAAAACATATATTTCCGGTGAAATCTCGGTATCGAATTTTTTGGTGGAGTGTAATTCATTCTCTATACACTATGTACATAATGCCTATAGAGAAAGTAATAAATTGATGTAGAGAAAGTCATGTGAATGGAATACATCAGATTTTTTATAGTGTTTAACGCCCGCTTTTACTGCGATAACATTGGTGATACATGGAATGAAAATGCAGAACCGTTGGAATGCGATGGCGGAAGAAACCCGGTGATCCCGGAGAAAACCTGCCCATGCGTCGCTTTGTCCACCACAAATCCCGGGCCACCTAGGTGATAGCAGGTGGTCTAACCACTCGGCCACGGGTAATCATGCTAATCTGTATAAGCATTAGCAGAAATAGTCTAACTACTTAACCCCATATAAGCAGAAGAGAAATATGGCTAAAATAAGAGTAGTATATTCTAAAAGATGGACGCCATGTGAACAATTACATCTCGGTTCGGCCAGCAGTAAACAAAAGAGAGATGAAAGGAAAGGTAACCTCGTTTAAGAAAAGTTATGTAGTTTAAACCAAAAACCAGTAACAAGGAATATCTTGAAAACGGCAAACTTTTAAAAAAAGGTTATAAATTGTGTGATTCAATAAGAGGTCTTCCGTGGTGTAATGGTTACCATGCTAGTCTTATATACCCAAACTCGCAGGTACAAACCCGGCTTAACATGGCTTCCTTCCGAAGGGATGTAAAGCAGTTGGTTTCCTGTCATAGATTTAAGGCACGCAAAAGAATCTCAAGCCTGATAAAGAGGCCTCTGAACAAAATTAAGCGTCTTTCATGTCCAAAACAGAATGGTACGCTGAGAACCACAGCAGTTAAAGATCGTCCATAAATAAAAAATCTGATGTGTTCCATTCACATGACTTTCTCTACATCTCTATAATAAATTCTTGTTAAAAGCTTATGCTTCTAATTACTTCATGCCAATCGAGAAAAAATTAGCAGAAATAGTCTCATTACCTGCTTTCTTGTAAGTAGAAGTGTAATAAGAGAGTATCATATGTTAAACTGATAGTCAAAAGATGGTTGCTATGTGACTGAAGTTCCTTTGTTTGTATGGACAGGAGTTGACAAATTCCTGTATAAGCAAAATATAAATGTTTCCAAGCTGAAACCAAAAACACGGAATGTCTAAAAAAACGATCAACACCACGAAAAAAAAAATATATATATCATAAATTGTATGTTTTAAGGGGTCTCTGCATTTTTTGTGTGATAAGTTTTTGTCCGTCTCTTACAGTTTAGCAGTTATGCAAAATTTCGTAAAATGCATCCAGAATAAAGTAGTCTTCAGAGGTTATTCCCAGAAAATTCAAGATATACATTTTATTTGTCAGGTAAATATCTTTCATATATGATATTTTAATCCAAATCCTTAGAGCCATTTTTATGAAAATCAAAATTTTCGAAAAAGTTTCATGTAAAAGGTAGTTGGGAGTGGGAGGATTTTCTTGAAAATCTTCTTGTCGCATCCTTAGCAGATACCAATCTTAAATACCAAGTTTGGTATTTAACGGTCTTTTCGTTTTTGAGCTATGCTGTCCACAGACACATACACACAGATATACACACTCACACACACGGACCTTTTTCTGAAAATGTCTTTCTTTTTGGATTATGGGAGTCCCAAAACATGTATTTCCGGTGAAGTCTTGGTATCGAATTTTTGTGTGGAGTGAATACCTGCTCTATACACTATGTATATAGTACGTGTAGAGAAATTAAAAAGTGAAATTTACATAGCAAGGTCTGCAGTAATCAAAAGCAGGATGTAAGAAAAGTTAGCCCCATTTGAGGGTATACATAATTTGAACTATAAACCAATAACAAGAAATATCTTGCAAACAGTGAACTCTAAAACAAAAATCTGATGTGTACCATTCACATGACTTTCTCCATATCCCTGCAGCAAATTATTCTTAAAAAGCTTATACTTCTATTTACTTTATGCTAATCAGAAAAAATTAGCAGAAATAGTCTTATTACTCGCTTCCTTGTAAGTAGGAGCGAAATAAGGGAAAACCGTAGGTTAAAGTGATAGTCAAAAGCTGGCTGCCATGTAAATGAAGTTCCTTTGTCTATATGGATAGGAGTTGACAAGTTCCTGTATGAGAAAAGTATACGTTTTTCTTAGCAGAAACCAAAAATAAGGAATGTCACAAAAACGACGAACTCCACGAAAAAAATGTATATAACATAAATTGCGTGTTTTACAGTGATCTACATTTTTTGTGTAGTAAGTTTTTGTCCATCTCTTACGGTTTAGCAGTCATTCAAAATTTAGTAAATTTCATCCAGAATAAACTACTCTTCAGAGGCTATTCCCAGAAAATTCAAGATATACATTTCATTTGTCAGATAAATATGTTTAATATCCGAAATTTTAATCTAAACGTTAGAGCCATTTTTGAGAAAATCAAAATTTTCGAAAAAAGTTCCATGTAAAGGGTAGTTGGGGGTGGGGGTATTTTTCTCAAAATCTTCGTGTCGCATCCCTGGAAGATACTAAACTTAAATACCAAGTTTGGTATTTTACCGACTTTTCGTTTTTGAGTTATCGTGTTCACAGACACACGGACACACACACACGGACCTTTTTGTGAAAATGCTTTTTTTTGGATATTGGGGACCCTAAAACATATATTTTCGGTAAAATCTCGGTATCGAATTTTTGGTGGAGTGCAATACTTTCTCTATACACTATGTACATAGTGCGTATGGAGAAAGTAAAAATGCATATAACATACATTGTGCGTTGCAATGATCTCTACATTTTTCGTGCAGCAAGTTTTTATCTATTTCTTATGGTTAAATAGTTAAGTAAAATTCAGCAAAATTCATCCAGTATAAGCAGGTATTCAGAAGCTATTCCCAGAAAATTAAAGATGTACCTTCATTTTATTTGTGATTTAAATGTCATTTGTCAGAGGAAAAAAAGTCAAAAGTTTTTCTATGCAAAGGGTAGTTTGAAGTGGGGGGACTTTGTTAAAAATCTTCATGTCCCATCTTGGAAGATACTAAACTTAAATACCTAGTTTGATATTTAACGATCTTTTAGTTTTCGAGCTATGCTGTCCACAAACACACACGGATCTTTTTATACAAATAATTTTTTCGGAACCAGGGAATTTTAATACATGTTATATATCCCGTATAATCTAGGCATTGTATTTTTGAGTAGAACACAATACCTTCTCTATACACTATTTACATAGCACGTTTACAGAAAGTAAAAATGTGATGCCTAAATTCTACGACCCTGCTTTCAAAAATTGCAATACTTAATTCCCCTAGTTCTTATATACTTAAGTTTAACATTCTTAACCAGGTTGATCAAATGGAACGGTGAATAAAATTATATTCAAATTAGACTTACTTATTTTTTTCTTAGATAAAGGAAAATTTCAGGGAAATAGCCCTACCTGGGTAACTCACCCGGAAGAACTTCGTACTTTACGACGTTTGCGGAGAGCTATTCAAAACAAACGAAGAGGAACGCCGACTTCAGGAATTGTGTTGATCCATGACAATGCTCGTCCACACACTACTGGCACAACCCATTGACTCCTTGAACAACTTCAATGGGACACTTTCCATCATCCGCCGTACAGTCCTGACCAGGCACCCAGCGACTTTCACCTTTTCCCTGAACTGAATACGTGGCTAGGAGGGCAGCACTTTCAAACCAACGAAGATCTTCAAAACAACGTCAATGCTTATTGGAATCATTGGAGGCAAAATTTTTTGAAGCGGATATTGCAAAGCTTGTGTACAGGTACGATAAATATCTCAATCTTATGATTATGTTGATGAATAACCATAAATGTACAAAACTTTTATTAATGAAATATTTGTTTTCTACGAACTTGTATTTTATTTATAGCCTATCGGAGGTTTAAAAAAAAGCGGCCATCGTATTTGCGGTGAACTGTAGGTTTCGAATTTTTGGGTGGAAATCAATACTTTCTCGACTATAATATCTGAGTTTTCTGAACAAATGCTTGAACATCAATAGTTTTTAATTATTAAGTTCTCCTGCAAAACTGTTCCAGATGTTTTAATTCCATATTACTTTAAGGGTATTGTCACTGTGTATGAAAAGCGATAAGTTGGGAGCAGTTGCTATGGAGCAGTTGCTGATGAGACTACCCTTAAATCACCGGCGAGAAGCTCATTAAATAGACTTAGCTATACCATGTTAAATCTAGTACCAAGTTGGGAGTTTCGTTACCATGGTAACAAGCAGGCGATTTTTGTGTGGAGGAGAAACAGGTTTAGTTCCCAACTCACCTGAAGTGTAATGGTTACCATGGTAACGAGATAGGCACGTTAGAACGTGCGTATAATGTGTTTCAGTGTAATGCTATACTGTTAACTGTCAATCAATCAAATTCACCTTTATTTCAAAACGCCAATTACAATTGTGTGCGCAGTTTAGGCGTGTTTAAGGCACATACGTTGTCAAACAGTTATCTGTAAAAGCAAACCAGTGGCAAAAAATGTATGCCAAAGCATAGATGTCGTAAGTGAAATACTGAAACAGCATATATGCATCTACTAACATGGTTATGTCATTTCATTTACTTTCCCAGCATTTCTACTCTCTCTGCCTCATAAATAGTATTTAGAGAAATGATTGCATTCTACTCAAAAATTCCATACCGACATTTCACTGGAAACATATGATTTAGGATCCTGTGAATTCAACATTCTCTACACGTACTATGTACAAGTGTATAGAAAAGGAATTGCATATAACCCAAGCATTCGTACAGAGATTTTACCGCAAATACATGATTTGAGGTCCTCTGAGTCCATCGAAAGTATTTTAGAAAAATGTCCGTGTCTCTAATTCTGTGTATGTGTGTGAGTGTGTGGACATCATAGCTCAAAAATCTGATGTGCTAACTTCACATGACTTTTTCTACCACTCTCTATCAAATTATTGTTAAAAAGCTTATTCTTCTATCTATTTCATGCTAAAATATTAGCAGAAACTGTCTTAGTTCCTTTATGAGTAGAAGGGAAATAAGGGAATACTCTGGGCTAATCGACATTCAAATGTTTTAAAATGTGATTGCTATGGGATTGAAATATGTTTCTTTGCGTGGCCAGAAGTTGACAAGTTCCCATATGAGAAACATTTTAAGTATTACTTTCTCTATACGTACTATGTACATGGTGTAGAGAGAAAGTTATTGCACCCAAAAATTCAATACCAAAATTTCACCGGAAATATATGTTTTGAGACCTCCTGAATCCAAAAAAAGAATTTTTAGAAAAATGTCCGTGTGTGTGTCTTTCTGTCTGTCTATGTGTGTGTATGTGTGTGTGCCTGTGGGCAGCATAGCTTAAAAAAGCTATAAAACCAAACAAACCAAACTTAGTATTTAAGTTTGGTATCTTCCAAGGATGCGACACGAAGATTTTCAAGAAAATCCCCCAAACCAAAACTACCCTTTACATGGAAAAAATTAAATTTTTTTATTTTCTTAAAAATTGCTCTAATGATTTTGATTAAAATATCTTATATTTAAGATATTTACTTGCCAAATAAAATGTAGATCTTGAATTTTCTGGGAATAGCCTCTGAAAACTACTTTATTCTGGATGTATTTTACGGAATTTTACATAACTGTTAAACCGTAAGAGATAGACAAAAACTTAATGAATAGAAAATGTAGAGCTCTTCTAAACCCACAATTTATCATATATACATTTGTTTCGTGAAGTGGATCGTTTTTGAGATAATCATTGTTTTAGGTTTCAGCTTTGAAAAACTTGTCATTTTCTCATACAGGAATTTGTCAACTCCTGTCCATACAAATAAACGAGCTTAAGACACATATAAAACAGCTTTTGACTATCACTTTAACCTATGGTACTTGGTACTCCTTTATTTCGCTTCTACTTACAAGGAAGCACGAAATAAGAGTAATTTTCCCTCGATTAGCATGAAGTAAATAGAAGCATAAGCTTTTTAACAATAATTTATTGCAGAGATGTAGAGAAAGTCGTGTGAATGGAAAACTGAAACCAATAACTAGGAATATCTCGGAAACGGTCAATCTGCAATAAAAATGATTATGACAAATTGTGTGTTTTAACGAGATATACATTTTTTTCTAACTCTAACGGTTTACCAGTTAAACAAAATTCAAGATAGATTTATGCAGAATAAACAGTCTTCTGGGAGTATTCCCAAAAAATTCAAGATATACATTTTATTTGTTATGTAAATATTTCATGTATAATAGATTTTAATCAAACTCGTTAGAACCATTTTAGAGAAAAGCAAACATTTCGAAACGTGTTCCATATAAAGGGGAGTTGGGAGTGGGGGATTTTCTTGAAAATCTTCGTGTCGCTTCCTTGGAAGAAACTTAAATACTAAGTTTGGTATTCAACGGTCCTTTACGTTTTGAGCTATGTTGTCTACAGGCGCACAGACACACAGTCGTACGCACCTACACGAACCTTTTTCTGAAACTGTTTTTTTTTTTTTTTCGGGTGGACCCAAAACATGTATTTCCGGTTAAATCTCGGTATCGAATTTATGGTTGGAATACAATACCTTCTCTATACACTAGTACGTATAGAGAGTGATAAGAGGGATGCAGAGGGCGTGTGAGAGCAGGAATGGTGGATTATGGCCTTCTGGCGGTGGACAGTACGAGGTAAGGGGAGATGACGTTGAGGAGGAAGTGTTAGTGAAGTGCTAAATAGTGTTAAAAAGTTAAATACAGTGAGTTTAGTGTAATGATGATGTAAAAGATTAGGTATAATTAGTATCAGATATTAGCCAAGGGAAGTAAAAGACAATTTACTACAGTTTACTACAAGGTAAAGAAATTATTGTATAATATAATTATTTAGTTGCGCTGGCTACCAGTGCATATTCTGCTGGATACCAGTAGTATAGGATTAGTTTTTCATTTATCTTAATAATCTAGAGCATACTTTTATGGGTAAATAGCTGGTTACCAGTTATTTGTGTTACTGGATTCCAGTAATTAATAATAGATGATTTAGAATTAGTTAAAGTTGTTTTGTGGTTGGAGTTTATTTAATTTCAGTTTATATTAATTTGTTTTTGTTTTAAATTACATTTTGAGTTATTAGTATATAAGTATTATCTGTAAAATAATGATGTATAACAATAATTTAAAAGTGGGAAATAAATTATAAAGTTTGCAATATACGTCCTGGTATAGGGAACAAGATGCCAGGATGTTGTATTACAGATTTTATTTTATTCTATTTCTAGTACGTGTAGAGAAAGTAATTGTTACTCTGTAGGTTAAAGGTATTTTAAACAACTACAGCTCTATTAAAGAAAATCTAATATATTGTTTATTTTATATGTAACCCCATTAATCGAGTCGTCATAAACCACTTCAAGACGAACTGCAGAAGCTCAAAAATGACACGTTTACCTTCATAAACTTCACAAACTAAAACGCAAAAACAGTCCGTCATACAGTGTAATAATTAAGGTTTAAATTACTAATAAAATACATATCTTGAATTTTCAGAGCAAAAGCCCTGAACATCTCTTTATTCTTGTACATTTTGTGCAACTGATATATTTAAATATACAAATTCTTGTTACACAAAAATTCAATGTGTTAAAAACACAGAATTTATATCGAATAATTTTTGCTCCAATAGTAATTTCCTAGGTTTGGTTTGAATTATCCAAATATTTTTTTTTAAATGCCTCATTTGATTCATTTGTTTCTCGCAAGCAAGGTAAGGATTGGATTTCCAAATAGAGCACCTATACTTATGAACCGAGCTACAATCAAATTTGTAATAGATCTATTTGTTCTAACGTTGTAGTACACAAATTCAAAATATTGATATTTATTCAAAATATAATATTTTTTGTGTTTATTTTTTTAACAAATGTTGACTTTTTGTGGAAGAATGAGGAGAGAAAGCCACATAAGTGTAAATAATTATCTTTTACTACCTCTATTGCATAGGTTACTGAATTATTTCCAAACATTCTATTCCAATGTTTCGCCGTGAATTAATGCTCTCTTTTTACTTTCTCTATATGTACTATTTACATAGTGTATAGAGGAAGCATCGTATTCCACCCAAAAATATTATACCGAGATTTCATAGGAAATACGTTTTGAGGACCCCTGGGTACAAACAAAATTTTAGCAAAAGGCCCGTGTGCCTATGGTCAGCACAGCTCAAGAACTAAAAGAAGTTAAATACCAAGCTTGGTATTTAAGTTTGGTATCTTCTAACACAAAGATTTTCATGAAAATCCCCCCAGCTCAAAATATCCTTAACATAGAAAAAAATATGATATTTTAATTTATTTATTTAAGGTTACTTTATAGCAACAAAGGCTATCAGCAACCACAATATTTTCACATATCAAGATCAATGTGTATACAACATTTAATACAAATATATCACAATTGTGGTCATAAACTTAACGATTAGAAAATTTTGTTTTTCTCAAAAATGGCTCTAACGAGTTTATTCAAATATCGTATATTAAAGTTATTTACAACACTAATAGAATGTATATCTTGAATTTTCTGGCAATAGCTTTGGAAGACCTGTTCATTCCGGATGAATTTTGCTGAACTTTGTATAACTGGTAAACCGTAAAAGATACACAAAATCTTACTGAAAAAGAACTGTAGACCTCATTAAAACACACTTTTTATGTCCTATACATGTTCTTGTAGAATTGACCGTTTCCGAGATATTCCTAGTTATTGGTTTCAATTTTAAAGTACGCATCTTCTCAAAGGGATCACCTTTTCTTTCATGCCTCTTTTGTTTTCCTAGAATTGCAAAGCGAAACGAAGTTCGATTGTTTACATTCCATTTAAAAGATTTGACTATCGCTTTAGCCAGGTGTATTCCCTTATTTCCGTTATGCTTATAAGGAACTAAATTGTAAGTACAAATGTGTTAATGTTGAGCATGAAGTAAATATAAAATTAATCTTTTGTAAGAGTAGCTTCTTTGCACAAAAGATGGAGAAAGTCATACTTATGCATCACATCATATGTTTACTTTCTCTATACGCACTATGTACATAGTGTATAGAGCAGGTTTGCACTCTACAAAAAAAATTCGATAGCGAGATTTCACCGGGAATATATGTTTTAGGGTCCCCTTTATCTGAAAAAATGTATTTTCAGAAAAAGGTCCGTGTTTGTGTCCGTGTGTCAATGTGTCCGTGTGTCCGTGAACACGATAATTCAAAAACGAAAAGTCGGTAAAATACCCAACTTGGTATTTAAGTTTAGAATCTTCCAGGGATGCGACACGAAGATTTTGAGAAAAATACCCCCACACCAAACTATCCTTTACATGGAAATTTTTATTTTCTAAAAACTGGCTCTAACGATTATTATTAAAATGTCGTATATTAAAGATGTTTACCTGACAAATAAAATGTATATTTTGAATTTTCTGGGAACAACCTCTAAAGACTACCTTACTCTAGATGAATTTTGCATAACTGGTAATCTGTAAGAGGTGGACAAAAACTTACTACACACAAAATGTAGATCGGGCTAAAACACACAATTTATGTCATATATTTTTTTCATGGAGTTGATCGTGTTCTATATATTCCTTGTTTTTGGTTTCAGCTTTGAAAAACTTATACTTTTCTCATATAGGAATTTTTCAACTCCTGTCCACACAAACAAAGGAACTTCAGTCACATAGCAACCAGCTTTTGTCTATCACCTAGTCTATGGAACTCCCTTATTTCCCTTCTACTTACGTTTAAGCAAGTAATAAGACTATTTCTGCTAATTTTTTTTTGATTGGCATGAAGTAAATAGAAGCATAAGCTTTCTAACAATAATTTGTTACAGAAATGTAGAGAAAGTCATGTGAATGGGACACATCATACTTTTTTCTGTAAAAATATCCATGTGGTGTGAGTGAGTGTGTAAACAGTATAAATAAAAAACTTAATGTTGGATACTTTTTTAAAAATGCATTCTATCCAAAGATTCGATTCCGAGATTTACAATCAATAACATTTTTCTAAAAAAAATCCATGTGTTGTGTGTTTGTGTGTAAACAGTATAGCTAAAAAGAAACGTAATGTTGAATCTTTTCTAATAATGCGAAACGAAGATTTTCAAGGAAATCCCCACATACCTACAAATGTAAAGGTTTTACATGGAATATTTAAGAATATTTTATTTTAGTCAAACATGGTTCTAACGATTAGATCAAACTTGAATAAAGCTCATGTAGTTGTCTTTATTCAAAGCAATTTTTTTTCATTTTGATAAACTATTAGAAACATGCCAAAAATAAATAGACAAAAAGGTACAGCTCTTTAAAGCACACACTTTTATTATAATAAGTTTTTAATATCTTCAACAATTTTCAAGATATCCGTTATTATTGTTTTGAATTTTCAATACTTTCTGTTTAACTTTCTCTGCTATGTATTTAGTAGATAGATGAAGTAGTGCATTCCATCCAAAATTTTGATACCGAGATGCCACTGAAAATTCATGTTTAGAGAGAGTTCTCTGAACTTCCTTCAAAAACAATATTTTTATGCAAATAAACAGTGTGTGTGGAGAGCACAGGTTAGAAACAAAATATCGGATGAATGTTAAACCTGATATTTAAGTTCCAAAAGATGAAACAAAAATTTTGAAGAACGTCTCCCACATATAACTTCTCTTTACTTGGAAAATGATTCCAAAATATATCTTTAAGTACTTAATATGAAAATATTAAATGTTCTGGTAATAGTCTTATGCGGTCCTTTTCATTTGAAAAGACTTTGGTATAATTTTGTAAAATTGATAAACCATAATCAATATTAAGACCTTATTTCACAATAATGCACACAATTTATTTCAAATGAGTTTTACTGACAGCTCCCATGTTTTGATAATTCTTATGGTTTGAGTTTTCCATTACGTCAACATATTTTAAAACTGCCGCCCTAGTTCTGTGGCTAAAAGTATTTCATGCACTTGATTTTTAACGTTTTTTTTTTTTTTTTTGTCCAAATGATTTGCTCCATGCACCATGTGCCTTCAATGTAATTCGTATTGAAGCCATTGACACGGGGTATATACATAAATTTTCATAGGAATAGTTTGTAGAAGCTATATAAAAGTAAACGGCAGTAGGTAAAGAAAGCCATATGAATTTAAAGTTTATATTCTGAGCGGGTCTCGAACAAGTGCCTACTTGAAGCGAGACCATTTCACAAAATTGGTTTCCCATGTGATGTGGGTAATTAATTTGCATGGTAAGGGGCCCCATGTGTGTGCGAGAGGGAGAGAGAGAGGGGGGAGGTGTTAGAAAGAGATAGCAATATCGCCTTCAGCGGAGATCGTTTCAATCTATCGAGCAAATTGGGCGCATAACGTTTGGATTTTCAATTTCGTGAAAGACGGATACCTACCATCATCGGCCAGGATCAGAGGGCAGCACTTCTTTTCCTTCATCATGACGATCATCATCCCCCTTCCCTCACTCGATATTCCCTTTTAGAATTTCATGGCTCTCTCTCATCGACTATACGGTTCGTTACACACAGAGGGAACCTAAAATAATAACGGATTCCTTTCCAGATCCGGTTTTCTGTCATACATTCGCCGTATTAGTGAATCAATTCATTGGTCACATCATAAATACGATTTAAGGAATAGCGGTCTTCGTTTTGTACAGTGCGCGACATTAGTAATGCCCCACCATCATCGCTATACGTTTTATTTATATCTTAAAAACCGCGCAATACTCAAGTCCTAGGCAGACGAAATACGAGGGCGCGCCACAAAGTAACCAGCAATAGAAGCACATACCATATGCTCACAACACATACAAAAAGGGAAATTGTAATAATATTATAAGCTTATAGACAGCAATGTATAAAATCAGATTTCTTCCATTCATATGACTTTCTCTACATCTCTGCAACAAATTATTGTTAAAAACCTTATGCTTCTATTTACTTCATGCTTTATGACTGAGTTCCTCTGTTTGTATGGACAGGAATTGACAAATTCCTGTATAAGAAAAGTATGTTCTACAAAGCTGAAACAAAAAACAATAAATATCTTAAAAACGATCAGCTCCACGAAAAAATGTATACAACATAAATTGTGTGTTTTGGTGTGCTCTACATTTTCTGTGTGGTAAGCTTTTGTCCATCTCTTACGGTTTAGCAGTTATGCCAAAATAAGTAAGATTAGTCCAGAATAAAGTAGTCTTCAGAGGCTATTCCCAGAAAATTCAAGATAAACATTTTAGTTGTCAAATAAATATCTTTAATATATAATATTTTAGTCAAAATCGTAGGAGCCATTTTTAAGAGAGTCAAAAACTTCGAAAAAAAGTTCCATGTAAAGGGTAGTTGGGAGCGGGGGGATTTTTTTTTAAAATCTTCGTGTCGCATCCTTGGAAGATACGAAACTTAAATACCAAGTTTTGTATTCAACGGTCTTTTTGTTTTTGAGCTATGCTGTCCACAGACACACACATAAATACAGACAGACGATACACACACACGGACCTTTCTGTAAAAATGTTTTTTTTGTGTATTCAGGGGGTCCTAAAACATGTATTTCTGGTGAAATCGCGGTATCGAATTTTTGGGTGGAATGCAATACCTTCTCTATACACTATGTATATAGTACGTGTAGAGAAAGTAAAACGTTGTGAATATTTAAGGATAGAAATATGCATAAATGCAAGTTGTTGTAACTTAGGTAATTAAGGCAAGGCGAGCTAGCTTAATTACAGGTAACAGTTCACCATCCACCACCTGCTAATGAGCACAGGGTTTAGGATAAAGACTGTAAGATAGGAAAAAAAAACAGAAATAAAAAGAAGTGAAACAGGAATAGTGACTTGTCTTCCAAGTAGCACAGGGGATTGGAGAATCAGACAAAACAAGCATAAAGTTAAAGTGAGAAGGAACCATCGGGTTTTTCCAAACACGTCATGTGCACGCTGTGACGTCAAAACTTGACACAATTTATTCTCATAGCTTGTGAGGTGATGCTAACTAAGACCAATAAGAGATAGTGTTACATTTTATGGCGCGAAAGCTGGCGTCACCCAGGATCAGTATTTAAGGCAACGCAGATCTCTTTATGTGGTTACTCTCTTACTATTAATCTCTCGAGTTTGTGTCCACGTCACATTGTGCTGTGCGCACGTCCACGTGATTAAGTGGTGGGGAAGCGATGTGCTGATTATTAGATTAGGCTCCTGATTAATAATTTAAGTGGTGGGATAGTATTTATTTATGACACATTTGTAAGCAAACAAGCATTACATAGTGATTCAATAAATTCAAGTCGCTCGAGAAATGCAGTTTTTTTAATACTACCCTCACCCACAAACCTCTCAGATAATTTAATTAGAAGATTTATTTACAAAATTACAGTACCTTGTACAAGTTTGGACATCTATTAGACACGTATTTTAAAATTAAACCCAATAACAAGGAATATCTAAAAAATTGGCTAACTCCACAAAAAACGAAAGACGGTAAAATACCAAACTTGGTATTTAAGTTTAATATCTTCCAGGGATGCGACACGAAGCTTTTGAAAATAATCCCCCAAACCCAAACTTCCCTTTATATGGAAAAATATTTGTGTGATAAATAAAATTATATTTTGCATTTTATGGGAATAGCCTCTGAACAACTGTCTATTCTGGATGAATTTTGCTGGATATTACATAACCAGTAAACCGTAAGAGATAGACAAATACTTACTACACAAAATATGTAGATCTCGTTGAAACACACAGTTTATGTCATTTTGTTTTTCGTGGAGTTGACCAGTTTTGAGATATTTTTTGTTATTGGTTTCAGTTTTAAAATACTTAAACTTTTCACATATGGGAATTTGTCAACTTCTTGCAATGCAAAAAACGGATTTCGTCCATATGGCAACCGCTTTTAAAAAGCTTTAACTATCGTTTTAGCCTAATGTTTACCCCCATTTTCCCTTCTGCTTACAAGAAAGTATTTCTGCTAATGTTTATCTCGATTAACGTAAAATAGATAGAAGCATAAGTTTTAAACAATAATTTGTTCAGAGATGTAGAAAAGTTATGTGAAAGTAATACATTAGTTTTTTGTTTTGTTTTTTTTTTTTTGTTTTTTTTTGTCATACTTCACATATAACACCTGCAGCAGTAACTTGATTACTCAGGCGTGCCAACCGCCCCGGGGAACAAGTCCGTGTTGTTTTCAATTTGGCCAGTACTTGTTCTGTATACGGTCCCTTTGATGGCGCAAGGACGAAAATGAATAGTGGAGCTATTAACACCCCTCTATTGAGCTCTCCAGGTTAGTGGAATTAAGTCTTACAACTCCGCCCAATACACCATTGGTAACGGGAAACACTACCGCTCCGAGTCCAACCCAATATAAACAGCTGCCTTGCCGCTGGTGCTAAGATATTCGGTTCGACGTACTTCTAATAACGTCGAAATCTTTTAAAAGCTGGCTACTATGTAATTATATTGAAATTACGTTTTTCTTGCACGACCAGGAATAATAAAAAAAGACAAAAATAAAAACAAATGAATTCCCGTTTGAAAAATGCATACATATTAGGAAATTTAATCCAGTAACGAATATTTCAATAATGGTTAATTCCACAAAAAAATAACAATTAAATAAAGTAATGTACTTAAATATTCATCGTATGCTTTAAAGAGGTCTGTATTTTTTGCATGCTAAGATTTTGTCTATCTCTTGCGGTTTACGTATTATACAAAGGTCATCCGGAATGAATAGAACCTGGGGGCTATTCCCTGAAAATTCCAAATAAAATAGGTATTTGGACGATTTAGCTAGTTTCTACAACTTGCCATTATTGCTGATACTGGACGTAAATTAACATTTCCATATCTAACCTGGTTGCTATAGAAACAAAAGAAACCATAATCCTGACATGCACTCAGAAAGCCCACTGCGGTATGCAATACACTTCCATTTATTTTGATATGCCAAATGTAAAATTCCAATTATTATAGTTTACGAATGTTACTGGACGGACACTAAACATTTTCTTCAAGTTGAATGTGCTCATGTTATTTATTTCTTCGCTAGTAGATCGCGCAGCTACAGTATCTCTCCCAAAATGTAAAAAAAAAAAAGAAGTCTTCCATTCACATGACTTTTTCTACATTTCTGCAACAAATTATTGTTTAAAAAAGTATGCTTCTATTTACTTCATACTAATCAAGAAAAAATTAGCAGAAATACTCTTATTACTTGCTCCCTTATAAGTAAGAGCGAAATAAGGGAGTACCATAGGTAAAAGTTATAGTCAAAAGTTTGTTGCTATGTGACTGATGTTCCTTTGTTTGTATGGACAGCAATTGACAAAATCCTGTATGAGAAAGGTATACGTTTTTTAAAGCTGAAGCTAATATTAAGGAATATCCCAAAAACATTAACTCCACGAAAAAAATATATATAACATAAATTGTGTGTTTTAACGTGCTCTATAGTTTTGGTCTATGTCTTACGGTTTACCTGTTATGCAAATTCCGTAAAATTCATCCATAGCAAAATAGCCTTCGGAGGCTATTCGCAGAAAATTCAAGATATACATTCTATTTGTCAGGAAAATATCTTTAATATACGATGTTTTAAACAAAACCGATAGAGCCATTTTTGAGAAAACCAAAAATTCAAACATTTTTCCATGTAAAGGGTAGTTGGTGGAGGAAGATATTCTTGATAATCTTCATGTCGCATTCTTGGAAGATACCAAACTTAAATACCAAACATTTTTCTAAAAATGCTTTTTTGGATTCAGGGGGTCTCAAAACATATATTTCCGGTGAAATCTCAGTATCGAATTTTTGGGTGCAATACAATACCTTCTCTATACACTATGTACATAGTAAGTATAGAGAAAGTAATATTATATTGTTTATAAAAAACAATGAAAAGTTGCTTAACAACGAGTACCAAATGCTTCTTTCCTATAAAAGTTATCCAATCAATGTTTTAATTTATTTATTATTATATTTTAATTAACGTTAATACTCATCGCACAAAAAATAGTAGGCGATACATGTGCGTTACGTGTACATTGCAGAAACTTGTAAATTGAAAAAACAGAACTTCGTTTCGTCTTGTGAAACTTTTTCTCGATTCTGCTATATATATGTACATTTCTCACATTTGTATCACAATAGGGGCCTACATAATTCTTTAGAAAAATCCAAGAAATTACTCTCGTAACATCTAAAAAAGGTTGTATTTAGTAACCGTCGTCTCTTAGTAGATGACAGTTAAAGGTTTCAGCTATATCCATCACGTGGTTTCGTTTCCATAGGGGACTGGATCAGCAATCTTGTGCTTATTTAGAAAGATGGGACAAACCAATTTCCATGCGGTGATTAAACACTTTATTTAAAAGGCTTAACACCAAAACAGAGAAAGCCGAGTTGGATGAAGTTCATGACATATCTGCTCCTGCATTTGCAACAATTTGCAATTGGATAAATGAATTTAAACGTGTCCGTACATCCATAAATGATGAACACCCTTCCGGAAGTCCAGTAGAAGTGACTTCTTCCGAAATAATTGACAAAATCCAGGATATGGATTTGAATTGTCTACGAATCAAAGTTCGCGAAATAGGCATATCACAAACTAGAGTGTTCTCAACGTTGCCCAAAAATTACATTTGACAAAGATCTCGGCAAGATGGGTGCCGGGTTTGCTCTCAGTGGAAAATAAAGCAGTCGGGTGATCGATATGGAAGCTGACTTGGCACTGTTCCGTCGCAATCCTGACGAGTTTCTGCGTTGAAACATAACTGTAGATGAAACATGGATACACTGATACACTCAAGAGAGAAAATACAGTCTAAATAGTGAGGTTTTAAAGGCAAACCGGACCCGAAGAAGGCAAAGGTGGTGAAATCTGTAAAATAGGTGACGGATTCGGTTTTTTGGAATGCACGTGGAATTATATACATTGATTACTTGCAGAAAGGAAGAACGATAAATGGAAAATATTATACATCGTTATTGCACCGGTTGAGTCCAAAAACCAACAAAAAACACCCTCGTCTGGCAAAGAAAAGTATTATTTTCCATAAAGGCAATGCAGGGGTGCACACCTGCGCAGTTTTGATTGCGAAAATTGTAGAAATAAAGTTCGAATCACTACAACATCCACCGGATTCACCATATTTGGCCCACAGTGACTTTCATTTTACCAAACCTGAAAAAGTGACTCGGCGGAAAGTGATTCACTTTAACGAAGAAGTCATCTTCCAAACAGATGACTATTTTGTGTTGCTTCCGAAATCCCACTTTTTGGATGGCTTAAAATAGTTGCGGAAATGCTGGGAAAAGTGTATCTAGCTAAAGGAGCTTATGTTAAAAAATAGAAATAAAAAATCTGCCAAAAATAATTTGATTTTGTATCTTTCTTTAAGGATTTATTGAAGGCCTCTCCTAATACTAAGGTCAGTTCTGTACTATACTTGTATATTTTACTTTCTCTACACGTACAATGCACATAGTGTATAGAGAAGGTATTGTAATGCACCCAAAAATTCGGTACCGAGATTTCACCGGAAATACATGATCTGGGACCTCCTGAATAAAAAAAAAAAGCATTTCTAGCAAAAGGTTCGTGTGTGTGTGTGTGTGTGTGTGTGTGACTGTCGATGGACAGTATAGCTCTAAAACTTAAAGTCCGTTAAATACCAAACTTAGTATTTAAGTTCAGTATCTTCCAAGGATGGACACAGACTTTGAAGAAAATCCCCCACCCCCAACTACCTTTTATAGGGAACATTTTTCAAACATTTTAATTTTCTCAAAAACGTTTCTAATAATTTTGATTAAAATATCGTATATTAAATATATTTACATGACAAAATGTACACTTTGAATTTTCTGGGAATAGGCTACGAAGACATCTTTATTCTGAATGAATTTTTCGGAATTTTGCATAACTGGTAAACCGTAAGAGATAGACAGAAACTTACTACACAAAAAATGTTGAGCAGTTAAAATGCACAATTTATGTTATATGCATTATTTTTCTGGAGTTGACCGTTTTTAAAATGTTCCTTGTTATTGGTTTCAAATTTAAAGTACTTGATAATTTTCTCATACAGGAGTTTGTCAACTCATTTTCATACAGATAAAGGAACTTCAGTCACATAGCAACCAAGTTTTGAATATCACTTTAACCTATGATACTCCCTAATTTCGCTTCTACTTACAAGAAAGCAAATAATTGCTAATTTTTTCTCGATTAGCATGAAGTAAATAGAAGCATAAGCTTTCTAACAATAATTTGTTGCAGAAATGTAGAGAAAGTCATGTGAATGGAACACATCAGATTTTTTACGGGTTATAAAACGACTATGGAATTTCAAAGAAGCACATATCCATGAATATGCAAGAATATGTTAATAAAATTAATTTTTTCGAAGGTTGATTTCTATCAATATGACATCGATATAAAGATAGGTTTTATGGTGTTTTTGGCCGGATTAAATGAGGTTATAGGAGGCAAGATAATTTTTAAAAGTGGAGGTAAACACTAGAGATTTGATAATCGGTTGATCCGGGGGCAGGTGCGCCGTTTTTCACCCTCTAATGATATGTCTGGTTGCTGTGAGTCAACAGTGAAAAACCTCGCTGATTGTATAAAAAGTTTACACTGGAGATCGAAGCTGTAGCCTTCCAAATGTGTTTGTGTACCCCGGTAATTGCAAATGACTGTTTAATGCGTGTCGGTAGAATCTTTTATTCATTGTTCTGCCATCCTCTGAAAGCAATATAATCACGTCGGGGTTATTCTTTGATATCTTGAGCTCTGCCGGCTTCTGACAGCCCGGTATGATCAAAGCAGGGAAACAACAAAAAATAAACATTAACTTAAGATCAAAGACTCCGTCTCAAGATCCCACTTGTTTGTTTGGGATATAAACGGAACTACATTCAACTTTTGCTGTTCTTCGATCGGCAAATGTTCTTGAGTAGTCCATCAAAGACGATGCACAAGTTTACATCAAAAGGTGTTCCTTTTTGGGACATAAAACAACAGCCCCTATGTTAGTGTGAACAAGATAATTTCCAGAATCACTACACTTTATTATTATTATTATTATTATTATTATTATTATTGCAATCCAAAAGGTGACACCTCAGTTACACATGCACCTCGCATTTGAGAAGCCTTGGCTTCAATTCCCGGCAAACTCCACACTTATACATGCTTCCTTTGGGATTTTCTCCAGTCATCAGGCAAATGCTGGAATGGTTTCTCCCGTACCCCATATTTTCTGCCTCTCTATATCGTTTTGTTACACATTTAATTCATCTCTAATCTCGTTTGATCTGTTTCAGAATTGAAGTGGTTGCGCTGGTGTTTCGGTGCAGCGTGGCAGGGAACAGGATCCTCTTTGTGGAAATTTCTCCGTTGCTTGGGCTTCAGCTGGTTGCCGGGGTGGCATTGGTTCCTGTAAGTGTGTGGTTTATTCGATCTACCTGTCCGACTGCCGGGGCGTATCAATCTGGAAACTGTAAGAAGTTTTCCATTGGTGTGCGGTCACTCCTGGTTCCGGCCTACCCGTGTCTCCTCGCATCTCATTCCTCCCTCCCAAAGCATCCTTTAGAGTTGTAGGTATAACATACGCACCTGTGCCTAGTGTCCTCCGAAAACATCCTTTCCTATTATTATTATTACTATTATTATTCAGTTTTCTTAAACAGTATAAGCACATGCTTTTCAAATAATGAGGGCTAAAATAAACGAAAAAATGCAAAAGTGAAACTCTTATTAGATTCTTACTCCAACTTATTATGTTTTATATAATAAAGCAATAAATGAAATAAAAACATAAATTGTAAACGTATTATAGTATATTATTATACACATACCAGTGATACAAAGGGAACAGTGATAGTCAAATGTTTAAAGATGGACGCTATAATACTGGACTTTAAATCCCATATTCTTTCTATGCAACCGTATACCGACAGGACTTTATAATGATAACAAAGAATTTACCAATTCGAACCATTAAAACAAATATTTCGAAAATAGCTAAGTCACAAACAAGTTATTTAAGTGAATTGCATGTTTTAAAAGATATGTTCTTTTGTGGTGCGTTTTCATCTATCCTTTTCGTTTACTAGTCATACAATGTTATACAAAATGTCTTCAAATGAATAGGGATTCACTGACTATTCCCAGAAAATTCAAGATATATGTACATTTTATTTGTCATGTAAATATCTTTAACATACGCCTTCCTTCTGGCATTATTTTATAAAACCAATATATGAAATGTTGAAGTAAATGAGATAGACCTAAAGAATTCTTACTCTTGCCTACACGATGGAAAGTAGGCAATATAAAAGTGCGAGAATCTTCCGGAAGAGGGTTGGACGCATCACAGTGTAAACATTCGCAAGGCAATTTCCCTGCTGGCCTTGTTTACACATTATCTGCCACATCCTCCGTACAGACCGCTACCTGGCCTCGCTAAGGCCATTAAAAAGCGTCGTACTCATAAATTTAGATTTCACAATGAGCCGGACCTGCATGTCTACGCTCATATTTTATAATTACGCTACTTCGTGCATATTTATTTCAATCCCTCCATTTTAATTACAAGCCAGCGAGGAAAATACACGATATTCGTTGCTTTTGTTTTGTTTTGTAGTCTAGCTCTTGGAGAAGCCGACAGTCACTTGTCTATCAGCAGGCTTTTGTTTTTGAGCACGCTCTTGGTTACTATGGAGACAGCTTTTGCATTTTATTAACTTTATATATTCCTGCTTTATCAAAAGGAGAGGAAAATAAAGTTCTTTTGATCATAATTAGAACTTATGTAGCTGATTTCTGCAATTAATTAAAACGAATTCTTTTACACACAGAGCACGCCGTCGCCTGTTTAGTTTCTTTTAATGAATATGTATCTGAAATTTGTTTGTGCGGTTTCCTTTTTCGACACAATGGTTAATTACATTACGTCTGCCTCTTCTTCGTGCTGTAAAGAAGAATTTTATTATTTTCCTCATTTGTTTTGAGAGCTTTGCTTCAGAAAGCTGGGTTTCTAAAACACAAATTAGCACATAATAAATTTAAGCATGCGCAGAACAAACTAAAAATACAGATATACGAAACTTTGTAAAGTTTTCTCTATTTCAGAGAAAAGCAAATAGATTTCTTTTGTGTAAAAACTGCAGACATTCACATTAGTTTTAGATGCATATACTTTTGTGTTGAATATCACCTGAGGTATTGTATACAATCAAGTAATACCAGAAGCCCAGACATCTTTTCGTTCCTTACCTTGTTGAATCGTCTTCAATTATTATTATTTCAATAGTTACAAAAGACTTTTTTTTTTTATTTTTTTATTATTTTAGCCCACCTAGGTAGTGTGGTGGTAGCGTGTCTGCCTCATATTCAACAGGTCGTGAGTTCGAATCTCGCTTAGGGTGAGTTACACGGATAAGGTTTTTTTTCGGGATTTTCCTTTATTCTGAGAAGACGAATGTCGAGTAGCTTTAAGCTCCGTGGATCCCGAGATCATTTAAGCATCATTTCATTCATCGTCCGATATGACCAACAAGGTTAAAGGACGTTAAGCTACAAAAAACATAAAAAACAACAACAAAAACATGTTTCCCTTTCTTCCAAACTTAATGTTTCAGCCAAATACCGTTTTCAAGAAAACTCAGTCACCAAAAATATACTTTACATGAAAGTGCATTATTATTAATTTTATTATTATAATTATTTAAATTAATTACAGATATATAAATCAATAATTATAAGTACGTTGACTTACGGAGCAGAAACTCGGACACTGAGTAGGAATTTAAATTTATAATTATTATCTTCCGAAATGGACTGTTTCGGTAGATCCACTAGGCACTCTAACTTAGAAAAAGCATTTAACAAAGCTATGAAATTTCATAAGATATAAACAGGTATGTGTATGCCCGCAGAATACCGGAAATCAGGTTACTAAAACAATTTTGAGAATGGAACCCTCCTGGAAGAGGGATACATGGTAAACCTAGACTTAACTGATGAAGAATATTGAAAGGGGAATGAGAGAATTAGCTCCAGAGGAATTTGATTCGGAGGATAGAGAACAATGGAGGAAGAGAATAAAAGCTTCAACTTTGGATACAGGAAGATTTTTTTACTTTCTCTACACGTATTATGTACATAGTGTATAGAGAAGCTATTTTAATGCACCCTAAAATTCGATACCGAGATTTCACCGGAAATAAATGTTTTGAGACACCCTGAATACAAAAAAAAAAAACATTTCTAGAAAAATGTCCATGTGTGTGCCTGTCTGTCTGTCAGTGTGTGTCTGTATGTGTCTGTGGGAGCATAGCCCAAAATGAAAAGACCGTTAAATACCAAAACTTTCGAAAATTTTGATTTTCTAAAAAGTGGCATTAACGATTTTGATTAAAATATCGTATATTAAAGATACATACCTGACAAATAATATGTATATCTTTAATTTTCTGGGAATAGCCTCTGAAGACTACTTTATTGTGGATGAATTTTACGGAACTCTGTATAACTGGTAAACCGTAAGAGATAGACAAAAACTTACCACACAAAAATTATAGAGCATATTAAAACACACAATTTATGCTATATACATTTTTTCCGTGGAGTTGATGTTTTTTTTTTAGATGTTCTTTGCTTTTGGTTTCAGCCTTGCAAAACTTATACTTTTCTCATACACGAATTTGTCAACTCGTGTCCATAAAAACAAAGGAACTTCAGTGACATACCAACCAGCGTTTGACTATCACTTTATAGTTAAAGTACAAGGAAGCAAGTAATAGGACTATTTCTGCTAATGATTTCCCGATGAGCTTGAAGTAAATAGAAGCATAAGCTTTCTAACAATAATTTGTTGCTGAGATGTAGAGAAAGTCATATTAAAGGAACACATCAGAAATTTTTACATTTTGAACCTGTTTATAAACAAATAAAAGTATTTAAATTGTTCTAACTAGTATTTTAAATAACGTGTATGTTTTATGTAACGCTTGTTGAATAAAATACATAGTACAATAACTACATAAAGCTAGCAGCTTCATATTTGAGAGGTCCCCGGTTCGGTTCCCGTGAACCAAACGTATATTGGTGGATTTCCCTTCTCAGCAGAAGGTTTCTCATCTAATACGTAATTCTCTCCATAATTTCCCTTTTTATTCTCATATTTAGGTGTACCTCTAGTTTTGGTGGACTGAAGTTGCACTGCATAGATGGCGCGAATGATTGCTCCATGCAAAGAATATTCCTCGTTACAGGGCTGCTGGGCTGGTCGGCAGGTTAATCTTCCTCTTTACATAGCTCTAGTAGTGGTCTGATCTAGTCTAGTCTGATTTTGGGATGTTAGATGCCATAGATCTGAGTTGGTCTGCAGTGCAATAGGGCTCTTCACCGTTTAACTTATTCTAAACACGTAAGAAGTAAGACACGTGGTAGCTCTGTGAACTAACAATAATGATCAGAGCTAGGAAGTTCGTACCGATCTTCTTTAAGCCGATGTCCCGCGTCAAATATTTTGGTCCAATACTCTTCAAACTACAAATTGGATCGTAGGACATCGGATAATTGTATACAAATTTCGTCCTACTTTTTGGTCCAATTTCAGTTTGCTACTACAGAATACAGCGGTTTCTAATTTTTGGTCCAAACGTATGAAATGAACCAATGAGTGACCTGGTGGTAATGATGTAATAAGATGGCAGCTAGTACTTGGTGTTCCTTCTCGCCAACGTGATTGTTTGTGTTAACCTTTGCTGTATCTTGTAGATTTTGTCTTAAATAATAGGGTTATAGTAGCTGAGCTATTGTTGAAATACACATTTCTTTGTGCGGCAGAGATTTATGAAATAATGAATCGGGTATTTATAACCCCTACAAATGTATTTTATCGGATCCATTTGTTCCTTGCCTCTCAACAAAATATAAAAACGCTACCTTTGATTTGCTGGTGTGGACTGCTTCATATTTGTGTCTTGGCGAGATGTGTTTGCCTCAACTAAGGACAGCAACTTTTCAAACAATGTTTTCTTTCTATTATAATGTGCTCTTGCAATGGATACATAAACTAAGCTTGCGACAGCGAACATAAATAATTGTGGATCAGCAACCTCCACCATTTTCTATCAGCTGTTCATGTGCATGCAAGAAATATTGGACCAATACACACTCCCGTGGAGAAATTGTACAGAACGTTCACGTTGTATAAAAAAAGTTAGACCAAATTTTGACCGTGGGACAACGGATTTATGCAGAGTAAGAGCGGCCAAACTTGACAATACCATGCGGCGCTACTTGCGCGAGCAAAGGTCAGCGTAGAGTGCAACCAATTACTGCAAAACAGCTATCACTGTGTAACATAGAACCACGTCAGAGGGAAGGAAATAAATTTTGCTCAAATGTGAGCAAAATTTATTTTATAACCATGGTAAGTTTTCTAACAGTGTATTTATTCGTGTACTTATTTAGAAACCGATGACAGTTCTAATATACAAACTTCCAAAATCTAGTAACAGAACAGCTTCACAGAAACATATTCTTCATTGCAAATTTGTTCATAAAGTTGCCCATAAATATCAAACTGTTACAGTTCAGAGATATAAGGTTGACTGAATCTGTGCGGCATGTGGAAGAGCTGTCAAGACAGCTTTACTAATCCACGAGCATTCTACATGAAATAAAGATGAAATAATTGAAAGGAATACAGAGTTTAGTGCGATGATTCGCATACCAGATGCACTTTTAAACCCCAACAAACGCTACGTTTTTGCTTGGTGATATTGATACGGATATGATAAAATATATCATATATGCCCTGATGACATCAGTCGAAGTGGAATGAACTTAATCGTATTATAAACCTTTTTGTTGGAACGTAGAATGAAAGACTTTAGAAGTACAATATTGTTTTTATTAAAACGACTGCAAATGAGTAAAGATTTAGTTTCATCTCTGCTTTGGTTCTTTACTTGTAAGGGTCTTAAGATATTTAAGAAATTATTTTTATTATTTGGATATTATTTTACATTCAATCAGTAAATATTACAATCCGTGTTATAATTCATTGGGTGTTTTCATAATGTGCATATGTAAAGAAGGAAATTAATAACCCAGCCTTGTATATGCAACAATGTGTATGTTGTACATAATAATCTAAATAGGTTTCCTTTAGGAATGTGACTTAAGTCATTTTTGTTCTCTGGAAGCAGTACTGTTTACTTGATAACAGGTTTGTTTACCCATCAATGGCTTGTTTTGATGTGGCGAATTGGGTATATCAGTTCTTTTTATATACGTAACCAGCTTAGCTTCAAATGAAATATTTTTCTATTCCAATAAAATGTTATGAACTATTATATGCTTCCCTATAATCCTTCTAAGAATTTATTATATCAATATCGATTTTCTATAAATGGAAGGCAGATTTTAGTGTGATGTATCATATACCAAATGCACTTTTAAATCCCAAAAAATGCTACGAATTTACTTGGTGGTGTTGATACGAATCAACGTAGAATGAAAGACTTTAGAAGTACAATATTGTTTATATTAATACGGCTGCAAATGAGTAAAGATTTAGTTTCATCTCTGCTTTTGTTTTTAACCTATAAGGGTCTTAAGATATTTAAGAAATTATTTTTATTATTTGGATATTATTTTACATTTAATCAGTGAATATTACAATCCGTATTATAATTGATTGGGTGTTTTCATAATGTGTATATTGTTGCAAATTTTTATTACACCCCGCAGCTGTGAGTCAATTTGTTATACATATATTATTCAATGCACAACAATTTCCAGTCGGCGAGCTAGTTGAGATTCTTTCTTTTTTAGTATTACTCACGGTAATACGTAGTATTTTTCTTCTCAGGTCGTGGCCTCGAGGGAGATAATCCATTCCAGGTAATATAATATTTATAAATAATACACTGGTTTCACTGGTAAGATATATTATTGGATATTACTTGATACAATAATTATTAAAACTGCAGGATTGCACAGATAAATGAAGATTACATTCTCCAGCACGTGCTCCCATAGGACGCTTCCCTTGCGCCAAGAAATGATGCGCACACAAAGACTGACCAATAACGAAAGTTGAGCGTCAATTCAGTTCTTATATAGCTCGAAACATATTTTATGGTTTTCCTTATTAAACATTCTTTGAGGAAGTATATAATACAGAATTCCTTTTATTTATTAATAATTTACTTTTGATACATGTAATATTTATTTTTTAAGCTATTTACGCTTAGTGAAAATGTAAATAAAGGTATAGAACGCTTGGGGAAGCGGTACACTGGAAAGAACAACTTCCTTTTTCAAGCACCTGCAATGCAATTATCATTGTTAAATTTTTTAAAATAATTATTTTTGATCACAAATGAAATAATACTTAAAATACACATTACATTCAATATTCTGATATTCACAGAACACTTACAGGCTAATTACTTTCAGTAATTAATTTTTTCTTTGACACTTACACAATAAATTTATATGGCATCAATTTCCTTCCATTAACATAAAATGAATACTTGATATGAAAACGCTTGGCTTCCATATATTAACGTCTCAATGTGTAAAGAAGGAAATTAGTAACTCAGCCTGCAATATGCAACAATGTATGTGTTGCACATGATTATCTAAATAGGTGTGCATTTACGAATGTCACTTAAGTAATTTTTGTTCTCTGGAAACAATGATGTTTACTTAATTACAGTTTGTTTACCTCTTCACCGTGCGTTCTTTTCTATGACTTGTTTAGATGTGGCGAGACGGTCGGTCGCAACCTATATGATGGCGAACGGTACAACATTCCTAGCTCTGATAATGATACACATGAGATGTTATAATATGTGATACTACTGTGAATTGTAAATGCCAGAGAAAGTAATGTGATTGTTACAAACGAGAAGTTGTAAATGGGTAAAGGAAGCCTGAACGCTGTGATTAGCACACAGGAAGCTATTAATGAGTAGAGAACGCTCTGTGAACTGTTACTGGGTGGAGACTGTAATGCTACATTCACAATGAAATGCAAGCGCAGATGTAATGTGCGCAAGCGCGAGGGAAGACCATTCACAATGCAATCGTAAGCGCAACGCAAGAAGTTGTCTCGGGTTTCTAGATCCGCAAGTTACATGCAAATATCTTCCAAGCTCAACAACTGACGCACGCGGCAGTGACGTCACAATAATTGCTCATTCAAAATTATTGAATGGAATATTATATGGTAGTTCCCGTTTTGCAGGCGGCAGAATTAATAGAGCCGTTGTGCAGAATTACCGAAAATAGTACAAGCATAGAGACCGTAGTAAGTGACAAAGCTACACATTTAATGAACTAAGAATTAACTCTTTGTGTCTTAGATTTATGAGAAGTAATAAATCTATACACAGATGATAGTTACATCCACTAAATCAAAGAAGGATTCGTGAGGAGATTGTCACCCTCTTGAGGGAGATTAGAGATTTCGTGGCACGGTCACATAGAAAAACATGCATGTACAGCAGGCCCTGTAAAATCTTATAGTGTCTGTTGTTGCATTGCATTGCGCTTCTATGTGAATGCTTACATTAATTAATAGAAGTCCAAACCCTTGCGCTTACATTGCGTCTGCGCTTGCATTTCATTGTGAATGCAGTATGACTGTTATGTACGAAAAAGCATAATGGAGAAGCATTTAATGGGTAGAGAAACCCTATGACTGGTGTACGAGGTGTTAATGGATATAAAACTTCTGTGACTTTAGACACCAATTATTGGGTATAGAAAGTATTGTGAATGTTACTCATGAGAAACTGTTAAGAGGTAGAGGAAGCTGTGTGACTGTTACACAGAAGCTGTTAAAGAGTAGAGAAAACCCTGTGACTGTTCTATACAGGAAGCTATTATTGGGTAGAGAAAACCCTGTGACTGTTCCACACAGGAATATATTATTGGGTAGAGAAAACCCTGTGACTGTTACACACAGGAAGCTATTATTGGGTAGAAAAAGCCTGTGACTGTTACACACAGGAAGCTATTATTGGGTAGAGAAAACCCTGTGACTGTTACACACAGGAAGATATTATTGGGTAGAGAAAACCCTGTGAATGTTGCGCAGGAGAAGCGATTAATGGTAGAGAAAACCTTGTGACTATTGCACACAGGAAGATATTATTGGGTAGAGAAAACTTTGTGACTGTTCCACACAGGAAGCTATTATTGGGTAGAAAAAGCCTGTGGGTATTGCAGAGGAGAAAATGTTAACGGGTAGCGAAAACCCTGGGACTGTTCCACACAGGAAGCTATTATTGGGTAGAGAAAACCCTGTGACTGTTCCACACAGGAAGCTATTACTGGGCAGAGAAAACCCTGTGACTATTCCACACAGGAAGCTATTATTGGGTAGAGAAAACCCTGGGACTATTCCACACAGGAAGCTATTACTGGGCAGAGAAAACCCTGTGACTATTCCACACAGGAAGCTCTTATTGGATAGAGAAAACCCTGTGACTGTTCCACACAGGAAGCTATTACTGGGCAGAGAAAACCCTGTGACTATTCCACACAGGAAGCTATTATTGGGTAGAGAAAACCCTGTGACTGTTACCGATGAGAAACTGTTAGGAACCTATCTGTTCCGTGGTCAGTTTCGACAGTACAGGGCGCGGTAAATCCTGCTACAAAATGAATACATTTTATAAAATGCAACGCACACATTTCTAATACTGATATATTATAGCCGTAACAGCAATAAAGGAAACAACCCCCGCCCCCGCTGTGAGAAATATTGCAACTCTGCCGTCCTCCTCACTTTTTGCTCAGCAAAGCAAAGAAGAGTCCAAACATTTTGCTAATCCTCTATGTAATTGTGTATATCCGAAATGCGCAATGAAGATAACAAAAAAATAACGAATTGCGACATCCAATTTAACTCTGCAGTAGTGCTTTACATTCACACCTGGTGCGCGATGCGGTAAAACCTGGTGCTGTACACTCCTTTACCTGTTCCAGCAGCAGTTACCATGGTAACCTCTGCGTAACACCAGTACACGTTACCATGGTAACTATTAGTAGCAATAGTCAGGACGTTATCACGAAGGTGTCAGTAACCAGTATAAGCACGATGGTATAAGGTTACATTGATGTAAGTATGAAGGTACATTGTGTACCAATGTAAGACAATAGGCAGTGATTATTACCATGGTAATAGATATGTAAGTACAGACAGAACATGTGTTACCATGGCAATCAGGATAAAGCAATGGCAGCAGTAGACAGCATAGTATCCTTACCATAGCAAACAATACGTAGATACTGACAGTACGTTTTGCGTCAATCCTAGAAAATATCGTCAGAAGAAGTCAGGATTAAATGTACCACTCTAAACTGTACAAGTTTCATTCAAGTTATAACATCTTCCATTTGTTTCCTCAGAACTGGAGAAAAAGATAGAAACTTGCGGATTATTTTAAAGTAAGCGGGCACTCTTTGTTAATACGTGATAAAGATGGCAGCACTATGACACACAGAACCTCTAGTGGCAACGGCGAAAGTGAGGATTGTTTTGTGTACTTTAAATGGCGACGTTTTCAGAGTGCAATCTTTTGTTTTCTCCATTCGCGTGGTGTGACATCGGTTGAAATTCATCACCAGTTAAGTGAGACATGTATTGATGGTGTCATGGATCTGTATAATGTGCGTTTGTGGGTACGACAGTTCAGAGAAGGCAGAACGTGGCAACAAACCAACAGAAACTCGGTATCGGACGAGATCAAGCGAATGAAGAAATGTGTTTTGGAGGACCGTCGTATGACTGTGGATGAGATCGCCTCCACAGTTAGCATTTCCGTGAGATCTGTGCAACAATCCTGCATGACGACCTGAAAATGCGAATAGTGTACTCCAGGTGGGTGCCACGAATGTTACCTATGACACAGCAGTTTCTTTGTGCAAACAACTTTGACTTTATTCCTCGTGCTTCTTACTCACCTGATCTGGCTCCTAGCGACTTTTGGCCGTTTTCGAGGATGACTCTCCATGGCCGTAAGTTCTCCAGCTGTGCCGCTATTGCATCTGCAATTTTCCAGTGTCAAAATAGGCTCGTAAAGAAGCGTTCGCAACGGCCATGGAATCACGGTGTCGACGTTGCGAAAAATGTGAATGAATACAGGGAGATTGCATCCAGAAGTGACACGAATCTCACAATGTTCGTGTGATTAGTGAGAAAACAAAAAGCGTAGGTGTTATAACTTGAATTCACCTCGTACTGTATTACACTGGCAAACGGATCTAGAACTACTGGCAGCAGTGGACAGTATTAACATATGGCAAACGGCACGGCACTATATCAACATGGTAAACGCTATATTAGTCAGTGTAATATAAAGGTAAACCTTGTAAGGCAGTACGGCGTTACCATGGTAGCCAGCTTTAAGCTTCTCTCAGATAGCCCAACTGCCCCGATTTGACATGTGTAGATATTTCTTCATACATAAAAGAGTTGCAGAACTCAACGGAGCTATTTCAAGTTGAAACCACTAAGTGGGGAATTGACTAGCGGAACTCCGTTTTACTCCTCTTGCTTATCAGAGGGCACCATGTTTAACGCCCGTTTTTGCTACTATGGCACCGCAGGTGATGACACTGGTACATGAAATGAAGATGGAGCACCGCTGGATTGCGATGGCGGGGGAAACCGGAGAACCCGAGCATGATACTACCCGTCCCATGTTGCTTTGTCCACCACAAATCACATATGTGGTCGCCTGGTGAGAGGTGATTGGTCTAACCACTCGGCCACGGCGCGGCCTGATGAACGGGTGGTACTAATTGAAAGAGGTAAAAGATAGGTTGCCCTCGCGGCCATGGTGACTTATGTAATACACCAAATATTCCGCGGTAAACGTCATATAAGTCAGAATACTATTACCATGGTGACCGTTATGTAATACTCCAAATTCACCATAGTAAACTCATATAAGCAAATATACTATTACTATGGTAAGTAGGTTATGCTGTGTACTATAGTAACCACCTGTAAGGCAGCATTGTGCTAATTATAACCTCATGTAAGGTAGCATGATACTGCCATGGTAACCCTTTCCAATCTACGCCTACACTACATAGGTATACCATTGTGAATGACATATAAGCAATTTCACTATTACCATGGTAATCGTTATAAGACATTGCGTAACACATCACGGGATTAACGACGGTACCGTCATGTGAGGTAGTGCGGTGTTAGCACTATTGTTATAATGTTTGTCCTTTTTTGTAGTGTTTAATGCCCGCTTTTACTACACATGATACAGCAGACGATGACACCGATGATACATGGAATTAGGTGAAATGCGATGGCGGGCAAAACCGGAAAACCCGGAGAATACCCACACCTGCGCCGCTTTGTCCACTCAAGTCCCACATGCGGTCGTCTGGAATCGAATCAGGGCCACTTTGGTGAGAGGCGAATGGTCTAACTCCCACTCGGCCGGATTAGGACTAATCATGCACGGTGCCCCTAGGACTCCGGGACAGAGTACTGCAAGTAGGCCCTTGTGACCATTTGCCACTTACCCGACCCCCAGGGAGTGATAAGAGTGAGTCCCGAAGGGTAACCGGATGACGACGGGCGCAAGCATGGACGGCATTCCTATTGGTCACATTTAGAAAGCTTTCGAAACCCCGCTCACAAGCTCCGAGTTTCCCAGCGAACCACCGGAGGTAGCCCTGATCAAGTGTTTCCGATGAAGATGCCAACCTTTTACAATGCAAAAATCACCATCCAGCCACAACGCGCCGAACACCGTCGCCTGGTACTTCAATCCTAAAAGAGATGATTAGGCAACAATAGAACAGGAAATGTTTTACCGGGCAATTCGGGGATATAATGAACCTACCCAGCATTTGCCTGGTGACTTGGAGAAAACCCCGAAAAAACCCATGGGTCAGGTTGGAACCGGCGGTCTTCCGAATGCGGGCCAAGGAAGGAACTGGCCATTCCGCTCGGCCAGTGCGGTGGTAATAAGTTTTTAAGCCACTCTTATTAAAAAAAGTCTTATGTGTTCCATTCACATGACTTTCTCTACATCTCTGCAACAAATTATTGTTTAAAAGCTAATGCTTCAATTTACTTCATGCTAATCGAGAAAAAATTAGCAGAAATATTCTTATTACTTACTTCCTTTTAAGTGAAGCGAAATAAGGGAGTACTATAGGTTAAAGTGATAGTCAAAAGTTGGTTGCACGAGTTGACAAATTCCTGTATGAGAAAAGTATAAGACTTTTAAAGGTGAAACCAAAACCGAGGAGTATCTCAAAAACGATCATCTCCACAAAAAAAAGTATATAACATAATGTGTGTGTTTCAATGTGCTCTACATTTTGTGTGTGCTAAGTTTTTGTCCATCTCTTACGGTTTAGCAGCCACGCAAAATTCCGTAAATTTCATACAGAATAAAACAGTCTTCAGAGGCTATTCCCAAAAAATACACGATATACATATTATTTGTCAGGTAAATATCTTTAGTATACGATATTTTAATCAAAATCGTTAAAGCCATTATGAGAAAATCAAAATTTTCGATAAAAGTTCCATATAAAGGGTAGTTGGGGGTGGGGGATTTTCTTGAAAATATTCATGTCGCATCCTTGCAAAATCCTTGGTATTTAACGGTCTTTTCGTTTTTGAGCTATGCTGTCCATAGACACACGCACACACACGGACCTTTTTTCAGATTTTTTTTTTATACAGGGGGACCCAAAAACATGCATTTCCGGTGAAATCTCGGTATCACACTATGTATATAGTACGTGTAGAGAAAGCAATGGTAATGGTAAAATTCATGAAAACTAGTACGGTCTTATAGGGTCTTAAGGTGTTACTATTATAACCACTTTTCAAGGTACTATTTGTTTTAAGTACAGCAATGCGTACATCATAAAAGTCGTTACTTTACCATGGTAACCGCCGAGTAAAGCAGTACGTTGTTAAAATACTATCTATAATGTAAGCAGTAAAGTGCTACTATCATGTAATTCAGTACACGTTACCATGGTAACCCGTTAGAACTGCGTATCATCTTTGCTGTGGTAGTTTACATTAGGACCGTCAACTTAGTGATGTTCCCGGGGGATTTAGCTCACGCCGATAACAATTATGTCACGTGGTGTCCGCCATATCTCTCCATATAATTAATTGCCTAAGTGATATGTCCTCCGCTAGGGTCGCCATCTTCGTTTTAACTGCGTTCCCATTGCACGATACACGAAAATGTCCAAGCAGGAGCTTGACGAGACAAATGCAGTCTGGCGCAGCGTTCCTACAGGATTGAAACTGTTTACTACATGATTTGTTAAGTGTTATTAATTTACACTAAAAATAAATAAAATATGAACTTAAGGCGACCACTGGAAGCTTGGTTATTTGTTAACCTTTCTATATTCTTTTACACCTCTATGGTTTTGGGGACGCGAAACTCTATTGGTGAAAGACTTCAAACTTATGTATGAAAAATCTGATGTGCTCCATTCACATGACTTTCTCTACACCTCTGCAACAAATTATTGCTAAAAAGGTTGTGCTTCTATATATTTACTTCATGCTAATCGAGAAAAAATTAACAGAGTCTTATTACTTGCTTCCTTGTAAGTAGAAGCCAAATAATAGAGTACCATAGGTTAAAGTGATAGTCAAAAGCTGGTTGCTATGTGATTGAAGTTCCTTTGTTTGTGTGGACAGGAGTTGACTAATTCCTGTATGAGAAAAATATGTTTTTTAAGCTGAAACCAAAAACAAGGAATATCTCAGAAACGATCAACTCCACAAAAAAAAAAAAAAATTATATAACATAAATTGTGTGTTTTAACGTGTTCTAAATGTATTGTGTGGTAAATTTTTGTCCATCCCTTACGGTTTAGCAGTCATGCAAAAGTCCATAAAATTCATCCAGAATAAAGTAATCTTCAGAGGATACTCCCAGCAAATTCAAGATATACATATTATTTCCCAGGTAAATATCTTTAATATACGATATTTTAATCAAAATCGTTAGAGCCATTTTTGAAAAATCAAAATTTTCGAAAAAAAGTTCCATGTAAAGGTTAGTTTGAGGTGGGGAGATTTTTCTTAAAATCTTCGTGTCGTGTCCCTGGAAGATTCTAAACTTATACACCAAGTTTGGTATTTTGCCGACCTTTCGTTTTTTGAGTTATCTTGTTCACAGACACGCGGACACACACACATAGGGACCTTTTTCTGAAAATGCTTTTTTTTGGATACAGGGGACCCTAAAGCGTATATTTCCGGTGAAATCTCGGTATCGAATTTTTGGGTGGAGTACAATACCTTCTCTATACACTATGTGCATTGTACGTATAGAGAAAGCAAAAATGTTTGTAAAATACTTTTTTAAACACTACACGTAACCAATTAAGAAGTTTGATGTGTTCCATACACACTTTTTCTATCTATTCTGCAGCAAACAATCATTTTAAAAGCTATTCTTCTATCTACTTCATATTAGTCAAAATGCACATGAACAAAAATATACTTCTTATACAAGTACAAATGAAATAAGAGTATTCATTAGTCTAAAGCCTTAGACAAATCTTGTAAAAGCTGTTCCCTAAATATTGGCTTTGAGATACACTTTTTCGTGGAGTTGACCATTTTGAGATATTCCTTGTTATTTGTTTCAGTTTTATAATAGATGTTTAAACTTTTTAGTTTTTCTATAAATACTATCTAAGTGTATAGAGAAGGTCTTATATTGCACCCAAAAATTCGATAACGAGATTTCACCAGAAATACAAGTTCTGGGATCCCCTGAATAAACACACGCGTGCGTGTGTGCGTGTGTGTGTGTGTGTGTGAGCAGTATAGCTCAAGAACGAAAAGTCCATTAAATACCAAATTTGATATGTAAGAAGAACCATTTTTGAGAAAAACAAAATGTTGAAAATTAAATGCATTTAAAGGGTAGTTTGGGGTGTAGGGATTTTCTTTGAAATCGTCATTCTTGGAAAATACCAAACTTTAACGGTCTTTTAGTTTTTGAGCTATGCCGTCCTCAGACCACATGCACCTTTTTCTAACGATTTTGATTAAAATACCACATATTAAAGCCATTTCTATCACCAATGAAATGTATATCTTAAACTTTTGGGAAATAATTTCTGAATACCAGTTTATTTTCCATGAATTTCGCTAACTTTTGCGTAACTAGTAAGCCGTAAAAGATAGACGAAAACTTACTACACAAAAAATGTAGATCTCGTTAAAATACACATTTTTTTCTGGAGTTCACCCGGTTCGAGATATTCAATTTTAATTAGCTTCAATTTTAAAGTACTTATACAATCGCATAAGGACAGATTTTAAAACATTCGGTTATCACTTCAGTATAGCGCAATACCTTAGTTCCTTCCTCTTAGAAGGGACTATGTAATAAGAACATTCTGCTAATGTTTATCTCGATAAGTATTGTGTAGAAAGAAGAATAATTTTTGTACGAAGTTTATAGAGCAGCTAGAGAAAGTCACGTGAGTGTAACATATCAGATATTTTTACTCAGGGGACCCCAAAACATATAGATATTTCCGGTGAAATCTCAGTATCGAATTTTAGAGAGGAATAAAAGATTTCCTCTATATACTATGTACATAGTGCGTGTAGAGAAAGTAATAAGATTTTGTAAAACTGGATAACAGTGCAAGATAATTGTTGTACACACAAAAAACTTTTATATAAAACTCTATCAATTCTTTTTACTTTCTCTACACGTACTATGTACATAGTGTATAGAGAATGTATTGCACTCCACCAAAAAATTCGATACCGAGATTTCACCGGAAATATATGTTTTAGGGTCCCCTGTATCCAAAAAAAAGTATTTTGAGAAAAAGGTCCGTGTGTGTGTGTGTGTCCGTGTGTCTGTGAACATGATAACTCAAAAACGAAAAGTCGGTAAAATACCAAACTTGGTATTTAAGCTTAGTATCTTCCAGGGATGTGACACCAAGATTTTGAGAAAAATCCCGCCACCCCAAACTACCCTTTACATGGAACTTTTTTCGAAAATTTTTATTTTCTAAACAATGGCTCTAACCATACTTATTAAAATACCGTATATTAAAGTTATTTACCTGACAAATAAAATGTATATTTTGAATTTTCTGGGAATAGCCTCTGAAGACTACTTTATTCTGGATGAATTTTTCATAACTACTAAACCGTAAGAGATGGACAAAAACTTAACCCACAAAAAACGTAGAGCACGTTAAAACATACAATTTATGTTATATACATTTTTTTCTTGGAGTTGATCGTTTTTGAGATATTCCTTATTCTTTGTTTCAGCTTTGAAAAACATACTTTTCTCATACAGGAATTTGTCAACTCCTGTACATACAAACAAAGGAACATCAGTCACATAGCAACCAGCTTTTGGCTTTCACTTTAACCTATGGTACTCCCTTATTTCGCTTCTACTTACAATAAAGCAAGAAATAAGACTATTTCTGCTAATTTTTCTCGATTAACATGAAATAAATAAAACATAAGCTTATTAACAATAATAATTTACAGAGATATAGAGAAAGTCATGTGAATGGAACACATCAGATTTTTTCCTTATAGCTATAACAAGAGCAGATAAAGCTTTGAACGCACAAATCCTAATATTTTTCATCCGTCAAGTTGGGAGAGAGAAAACAAATGAAATACTCCAATATTATTCAGTTTTATTTCCGTTTGCCGGTACATTATAAAAACTGGGGACGTCCATGAACAAGCGTAATATCAATTAGAAATCCCCCGCCATGTTTGCCTTACGAAAAATGGTATAATATGTTATAATCACATGAACCTCTCTATCCATTAACTTTTATTTTTATATCTGTTTTGTCAACTAATCCTACAAAAGCTTATTTTTTTTTTTTGTACATCATGTTAATCAGGATTAACGTTTGTAGATATAGTTTCATCACACATATCGTTCTAGAAGCCAGAGGGGTAATAATTTACTCTTTAAAGAAGCAAATCCGTATATGTGCAAGCTTTGAAAATGAACAATAACCTCAAAAGAAGCAGAGTTGGCTTGATATTTTCAAGATGTACAACTTAAGGTATTGAAAATTTCTTCTTCTTCTTCTTCTTCTTCTTCTTCTTCTTCTTCTTCTTATTATTATTATTATTATTATTATTATTATTATTATTATTAGGTATTTTAGATAATGGTTTGATGAATAAAATACATAGTACAAAAATCTGATGTGTTCCATTCACATGATTTTCTCTACGTCACTGTAGCAAATTATTGTAAAAAGCAAATTCTTCTATCTACTTTATGACAATCGAGATAAACATTAGCAGAAATTGTAGGTATTAATTACTTGCTTCCTTGTAAGTAGAAGGTAAATAAGGGAATAATACTAGGCTAAAGTGATAGTCAAATCTTTTAAAAGTATTTTAAACCTGAAACAAATAACAAGGAATATCTATGAAATGGTCAGTTAAACGAAAAAAAAACGTGTATGACAAATTGTGTGCCATTCACATGGTTTTCTCTCCATATTCTGCAAAAAAACTATCCTTACAAATTACTCTTTTATCCACATCATGCTAATCGAGATAAATATTAGCGGAAATTGTCTCATTACATGTTTCCTTCTAAGCTGAAGGGAAATAAAGGAATAAACAAGCACAAAGCGACAATTAAATCTTTTAAAAGCTGAACAATAGAAAAATTCGGTTCTCTTTGCATGGTCAGGTGTAAAACAAAATAGAGGTGGCCTCCCGTTTGAGAAAGGTTTAAGTAGTTTAAAACTGAAGTCAATAACAAGGAATATTTCTGAATCGCTTAACTCTGCAAAAATGTTCATAACACAAAGGGTGTGTCTTAAGGAGATCTATATTTTTAGGCAAAAAGTGTTTGTCTATCTATTACGGTTTACCAATTATGCCATTTTTGCTCAAAATGAAGAGATCTTCAGAGGCTCTCTCCTATGTCTAAGATATACATTTATTTGTCATATATATATATATATATATATATATATATATATATAACTTTTAAATATGACGTTTTAATCAAAATCGTTACAGACATCTTTGAGAAAAATAACATTTCAAAAATGTTTCCATGTCGCGGATAATTTGGGATGGGCGATTTTCCCGAAGATCTTCATGTCACACCTTGGAAGATGTTAAGTTTAAATCTCAGTTTTGTATTTAACAGTCTTCTCATTTTGGGCTTATGCTGTCCACACACATACAAACACAGATACACATACACACCATGCACATCATTCACATACACACACATATACACCATACGCAACATACACAAAGACACACATGCACACCATAAACACAGATACACACATACCACCATTAAGACATGCACACCATGTACACAGATACACAAAGCCACACATACTCAATACACACATACACACATACACACATACACACACACATACATACACACCACCCATTTTCGAAACTTACTTTTTTGGGTTTGTGGGACCTCAAAACATGTATTTGCGGTAAACTCTAGTTCCGAATTATTGATTAGCATACAAATCCTCCTCTAGCTATTATGCACACTGTATTAACACAAATAAATAATAAATAAATACCAAAAATCAAAAGTTTTCACATTTTAAACAAAGTTTATAGATAAATTCTCTTAAAATACAATTCTGTGTGTATGTGTGTGTTATATAATAGCTCCATGGCACGACAGCTCACGGAAACCTTGGCCTACCGCCTACGTCCATCACAGACGTCATGGACGGGGTGCAGAATTGGAGGGTGAGACGTGGTCAGCGCCTGAAGTAGCTCCTCAATTGGCCCCCCAGGGACCTTACAGGGCTGAGTGCACCCCGGGCCAGGTCTCCCAGCGGGAGAAAAATCCCCACGCCGGTACTGGGGATCGAACCCAAGTCTCCCGCTTGGTAAGCAGCTGCGCTACCATCGCGCTATAAAATCAAATCAAATTATTTGTGCCTTTAGCTACCTGCAAGGTGTTCGTTGCTATCTGTTTGAACTTTTTATAAGTTTTTAGGTCATCGTTTTCCACACGCCCTTTACTCCTCATGTAATAGTTGGAGAAAATGGTAACTCACAATCTCGTTTTATATCTTACAAACAGTTACCTGGAACAATATAAACGAAATCAGCAAACTTTGGAGCTCTCTACTAGATGCTATTGTGTTTTCGCTGAACACTTCTACACCTTTGGAGATGCAGAAAACAAGTTTAGGCAGCTGGTGACCTGAAACGGCTCTTTGCAGGGTCTTACTTCAAAGAAAAAGCAGAGAGGTAGGTAACCGAATACAGAGCGGGCCCTCTTGTGTAACGTTATACACTAGCCTCGGTGGAAACAAGGAAGGTCATGCGACACCAGCGCCTTCATTAAAACAACACTAACTAACTCACTCATTTTTATACCATTAGAGTAATTTAATACCTTTTTAGAACAGAAATACAAGGCATGTTCAATAAGTCTTTAATATTATATATAAGCATTTTCAGAAAAAGATTCGTGTGTCTGTGAACACAACTAAAAAACGAATGGTCGGTAAAATACCAAATTTGGTATTTAAGTTTAGTATCTTCCAGGGGTGAGACATAAGATTTTGAGAAAAATCCCCCCACCCCAAACTATCCTTTACACGGAACTTTTTACGAAAATTTTGATTTTCTCAAAAATGACTCTAACGATTTTGATTAAAATATCGTATATTAAACATATTTACCTGGCAAATAAAATGTATGTTTTGAATTTTCTGGGAATAGCGTCTGAAGGGTACTTTATTCTAAATGAATTTTACGGAATTTTGTATAACTGCTAAACCGTAAGAAATAGACAAAAACTTACCCCACAAGAAATGTAGAGCACGTTAAAACACACCATTTATGTCATACACATTTTTTCGTGGAGTTGATCGTTTTTGAGATATTCCTTGTTGTTGGTTTCACCTTTAAAAAACTTACTTTTTCTCATACCGAATTTGTCAACTCCTGTACTTACAAAGGAACTTCAGTCACATAGCAACCAGCTTTTGACTATCAGTTTAACCTATGGTATTTCGCTTCTGCTTACAAGGAAGTAAGTAATAAGACTGTTTCTGCTAATCTTTTTGATTAGCATGAAGTAAATAGAAGCATGACCCTTTTATCAATAATTTGTTGCAGACATGTAGGGAAAGTCATGTGAATGGAACACATCAGATTTTTCAACATAATCTCGTTTTAACTCGATATACTTTTCCCAGCGTTTCTACAACTGTTTAAGCCTTCCAAAAAGTAGGATTTCTGAGCGTCTTCAAAATAGGCAACTGTCTGGGAGGTGACCTCTTCTTTTTGATGTGAATGGTTTTCCGCCTAGTCATATTTTCAAGTTTGGAAATAAAGTCACTGGGGGAATATATGGTGAATATTGTGGATGTTGTAGTAATTCTAACCTTAATTGTTCAATTTTCGCCATCGAAACTGTGCAGGTGTGAACTCTTGCATTTCTTGATGGAAGAGAATCTGTTTCTTTGCCAGATAGAGTTTTTTTCTTGATTTATCCGTTCAACCGGTGCATTAACGATGCATAAAATACTCCATTTATCTTTCATCCTTTCTGCAATTAATCAATGTAGCTGATTCCGCGTGCATCCCAAAAACCCGAGGCCATCACCTTGTCTGCAGATTTCACCATCTTTGCCTTTAAAAAACCAATGTTTCGACTGTACTTTTGTCTCTGGAGTATATCAGTATATCCATGTTTCATTCAAAATTGTGTATCAACGTAGAAACTCGTCAGGATTGCATGGAAAAAGTGCCAAACCAGCTTCCGAATCGAACACACGATTACTTTTATTCTCCATTGAGAGCAAACGCGGCACTCATTTTGCCGAGACCTTTGTCAGAGCAAATTTTTGGTGCAGAATTGAGAAAATTGTACCCGGTGATGTGCCTGTGATCTCTACTATTTTGCGAACTTCAATTGTAGATCACTCAAAACCATGTCCTGGATTTGACAAGAATTTCGGAGGAAGTTGCTTCTTTTGGAGGTCCGGAACGATGTTCGTCATTTATAGAAATACGGCCACGCTTAAATTTATTTATCCAATTAAGTTTTCAAACGCTGGAGCAGATATACCATTAACTTCATCCAACTCGGCTTTTAATCTCTTTCGGTGTTAAGCATTTTAAATAGAAGTGTTTAATCACCGCACGAAGCCCGTTTTTACTTTCTCTGCAAGTACTATGTACATAGTGTATAGAGAAGGTATTGTAATGCACCCAAAAATTCGATACTGAGATTTCGCCGGAAATACATTCTTTGTGTCCCGCTGAATAAAAAAAAAACAAAAAACAAAAACAAACATAAAAGAGCGTTTCTGGAAAAAGGTCCGTGTGTGTGTGTGTATCTGTGGACAGCATAAATCGAAAACAGAAAGACCGTTAAATATCAAACTTGGTATTTAAGTTTGGTATCTTGCAAGGATGCGCTATGATTATTTTCAAGAAAATCCCTCACCCCCAACTACCTTTTACATGGAACTTTTTCAAAAAAATTTATTTTCTCAAAAATGGCTCTAACGATTTTGATTAAAAAACGGCATATTGAAGATATTTACCGGACAAATAATTTGTATATCTTAAATTTTCTGGGAACAGCCTCTGAAGACTACTTTATCCTGGATGAATTTTCCATTACTGATAAACCGTAAGAGATAGACAAAAACTTACCACACAGAAAAAGTAAAGCACATTAAAACACACAATTTATATTATATAAGTATTTTTCGTAAGTTGATCGTTTTTGAGATATTCCTTCTTTGTGGTTTCAGCTTTGAAAAACCTATACTTTCTCATACAGGAATTTGTAAACTCGTGTCCATACAAACAAAGGAACTTCAGTCACATAGCAACCAGCTTTTGACTATCACTTTAACCTATGGTACCCCCTTTATTCGGTTCTACTTATAAGGAAGCAAGTAATATGGCTATTTCTGCTATTTTTTTTTTATTAGTATGAAATATATAGAAACATGACCTTTTTAACAATAATTTATTGCAGAGAAGTGGAGAAAGTCATGTAAATGGTATATATCAGATTTTTTTCCATCTTTCTGAAGAAACACGTCTGTTGATTCAATCGCCTAAGGCATCGAAACCACGTGATGGATATAGCTAAAATTTAACTGTCATCTAGGAAGAGACCACCGTTAGTAAATACAAACCTTTTTCGATGCTATGAGAGTAATTTCTTGGATTTTATAATGAATTATTGAACACTCTTTGTGTATTCGATGACATCACTTCTAGGAAATGTCAAGCTGAATAGCTGTTAATGAACTGAAAAGTTGTACCCTAAACAAATAGTCAAGTAGTGGGGTGGGATGTTTACCCCAGGAGCTAATTGGCCAATCATCTGCTAAAGTTGTTGATATCCAAAACACCATTAGGAAAACTGTTATATTCAATATTTCTAGTTCTTTATGAAAGTAGATGGCGGGGTGACTAGGCAGTTGCGTCTGTGGCCCGCATTCGAGAGGTCGCGAGTTCGATCGCTGTGGCCAGCCTACTGACCCATGCTTTTTTCGAGGTTTTTCAGGGTCGTCAGGCAAATGCTGGGTAGGTTCACTATGTTACCGGCAAAGTTTAAAATATACCGGCATTCTGAATAATGATTAGGCAATGTACAAAATGACTAAAATGAACAGATAGAGTATGAAATACGAATTTCTTAAGCATTTTACAAAAAGATAAAACCGAAACAACCAAAGTATAATTATTTTGGTATTGTATTCCACCCAAAATTTTATGTCATCGGAAAAATACTTTTTGGCTCACCGAGTCCGAAAAATGCATTTTTAGAAAAAGGTTCGTATGTGGTAGACTTTGCAGAAGAAACAGACAGCTTTTCCTTACATTAGAGACATTGACTGTCCTTGTAATCGTTATAAAATTAAATAAATAAAAGTTAAAATAAACTTTTGAAACTATAGCTTTCAAGGCTAAAAATAATGGAGTGTTCGGAGGGCATTTGACATGATTCTAGTGAGGAGATGATTCTAGTGAACTAATGGGAAACACTGGGAGACCGGAACCAGTAGTGACGCACAGCAATTATAGGGCACGTACATTTGCGGGTGGATAGACAGACTGGGACCCCTAACTTATCTAGAGAATCCTTTTCGCCTTCACAAGCGTGGCGGTCTAGCATCTAGTAGAAAACCGAAGGGTGGAAAAGTTTCAGAAGCATCGTCTTTTCCCATGCCATACTGCACTGAAACACCATCCAACCCTGAAATGGACTATACTGCGTGAAGGATGAATGGAATAATTAATTGAACGATATGGGGGAAGGAAATTAGGGGGATCAGTAAAACCACTCCAACATTTAGCAGACGACCAAGAAAACCCCAAAAAATCCACATATATCAAAAATCTGATGTGTTCCATTCACATGACTTTCTCTATATCTCTATAAATTGTTATTGTTAATAAGCTTATCTTTTATTTATTTCATGTTAATCGAGAAAAATTAGCAGAAATAGTCTTATTTCTTGCTTTATTGTAAGAAGAAGCGAAATAAGGGAGTACCATAGGTTAATGTGAAAGCCAAAAGCTGGTTGCTCTGTCACTGATGTTCCTTTGTTTGTATGGGCAGGAGTTGACAAATTCCTGTATGAGAAAAGTAAAGTTTTTGAAATATGAAACCAAGAAAAAGGAATATCTCAAAAACGATCAACTCCAAGAAAAAAATGTATAGAACATAAATTGTGTGTTTTAACGTGCTCTACAGTTTTTGTGGGTTAAGTTTTTTCCATCTCTTACAGTTTAGTAGTTATGAAAAATTCATCCAGAATAAAGCAGTCTTCAGAGGCTATTCCCAGAAAATTCAAAATATACATTTTATTTCTCAGGTAAATAACTTTAATATACGTTATTTTAATCTAAATCGTTACAGCAATTTTTTAGAAAATCAAAATTTTCGAAAAAAGTTCCTTGTAAAGGGTAGTTTGGGGTGCGGGATTTTTCTCAAAATCTTCGTGTCGCATCCCTGGAAAATACTAAACTAAATTACTAAGTTTGGTATTTTACCGACTTTTCGTTTTTGAGTTACCTATCGTGTTCACAGACACACGGACACACACACGGACCTTTTTCTGAAAATACATTTTTTGGATACAGGGCACCCTAAAATATATATTTCCGGTGAAATCTTGGTATCGACTTTTTTGGTGGAGTGCAATACATTCTCTATATACTATGTACATAGTGCCTATAGAGAAAGTAAAAATTGAACCCGGGGCTCACCGAATAAGCGTCACATGCCTCGTCGCTCGGTAAACTGCTGTTTAATGTATGGCAAGTATTAAAAAGGAACTATTTATTGTTTTCAAAATAGAAGAATACGAGAGGTGTTCACTAAATAACCCACCAGGAATGAAGACTTTTTTCAAACACAGCTTATATATTTCTCTACAATGTTTCCTTATTGCTTTCTCTATACGTACTATGTAACTAATAAGTATAAGTAGAAAAATGATTATATTTCACCCAAAAATTTGATACAGAGATTTCACCGCAAGTATGTTTTAAGCGCCCTTGAGTCCAAAGGAAGCATTCTTACTTTCTCTACACGTACTATGTACATAGTGTATAGAGAAGGTATTGCACTCCACCCAAAAATTCGATACTGAGATTTCACCGGAAATATATCTTTTAGGGTCCCCTGTATCCAAAAACAACCATTTTCACAAAAAGATCCGTGTGTGTGTGTGTGTGTGTGTGTGTGTGTGTCTTGGTATTTAAGTTTGGTATCTTCCAAGAATGCGACACGAAGATTTTCAAGAAAATCCCCCCACCCTCAACTACCCTTTACATGGAACGTTTGTCGAAAATTTTGATTATCTCAAAAATGGCTCTAACGATTTTGATTAAAATATCGTATATCAAAGATAGTTAGTTACCTGACAAATAAAATGTATATCTTGAATTTTCTGGAAATAGCCTCTGAAGACTACTTTATTCCGGAGGAATTTTGCATAACTGCTAAACCGTAAGAAATGGACAAAAACTTGCCACACAAAAAATGTAGAGCACATTAAAACTCACAACTTATGTTATATGATTTTTTTCGAGGTGTTGGTTTGGTTTCATCTTTGAAAAACTTATGCTTTTCTCATACAGGAATTTGTCAATTCGTGTCCATACAAACAAAGGAACTTCAGTCACCTAGTAACCAGCTTTTGACTTCAGTTTAACCCATGATACTCCCATATTTCGCTTCTACTAACAAGGAAGCAAGTAGTAAGACTATTTATGCTAATTTTTTCTCGATTAGCATGAAGTAAATAGAATAATAAGTTTATTAACAATAATTTGTTACACAGAAGTAGAGAAAGTTATGTGAATGGAACACATCAGATTTTTATTCTTGTGGTCATGCAAAGAACACGAAACTCATTACAAATTGTGACTGAATTTAAGAATCTGACTATTGCTTTAGACTGTTATACCTATTACAAATTGTGTATGATAATTTATGTTGGTTAACAAATTGTAGAATACTTAGTTTTTGTAGGAATGGGGTAGCAAATGAGTAGGGAAAGTCATATGGATGTAACACACGTAGCTTTCCGTCACTTAAGGAAAATTGATTGATCAAAAAGTGCAAAAAATTAAAAACAAAAACAAAAAAAGACATGTTTTGTCTAATTAAATAATATAATACCTAATTGTAGTTCAATTTCCTCTTGTTTTTATTACCATGCGGCGCTTTAAACCCTATCACGTGATGACTTAAATGGATGACTGTAATTAGAAATGAAAATTACCTGATATATTGCACAATTAATATAACAATAAACATAAATTATAGTAAAATAATAATATTTAAAGGTTTGAATTTTTTTCTGAAGTAACCAGAAGAGTTTAAAAAAATCATATATGCCAATTTTGTTTACTAGCATGAAACAAATGAACTAATATTTTTGGTTTTCAAAAAAAAAGTAATTTATGCACCTTACACAACTTTTGATTAATTGGCACAATAAAATAATTAATTGTTTTTTAAATCCAAAATGATGAAAGATTTCTGCATGAAACTCAAATCCTATGGTTAATAATATCACAGCAGTATGTAAAAAAAATTCAAAAAATTGCTTGAAAAGCGTAATAATTTGAAATTTCAGTTTAGGGTATCCTTAACCGGAAAGCTAATGCTAATGTACTTTAATTTTAGTTCTACATTTCATCTCGAAATTTCTGAGGAAATATGCTTGTTGAGTAACTGCAAGCAAACAGGAAAATAATGACGTTGATTATTAGAGGTAATGACGTCGGAAAAACCGCTTTTTAGTTCACTATTATTCATTTTCACAGACACAGGCTCTGGCGGTGTTTGAACCAATGATTGCGGGGTGAATGACGTCTGTATTTATAATGACAATAGGCGCATACATATGCGCACTAAACAAAATGTAATTCTGGCTCATACTGCAGCATAAAGGGGGCACTGTTAATGAGCCAATAAACAGAGCTATTTTGCATTCCATTGTTGCGCTAGAACCAATTACATTCAGCCCTTGCCATTCCGCCATAAATAAAATCGCATTTCAAAGGGTAGCGAATCTTTGTTTCGCTTATTGAACAAAAGGGGTCGTGGATCGTGAAAAATGCTGCATTCGAAATCTTTAGAGCAGCCAATTTATCGCCGCGTAAATCTAATTCAGGTAACAATTACACTGCACTGCTGCCAACATTCGGAGCGTTAAAATGAGTTCAAATATATGTATATAAGAACTACCATTTTACTGGTCAGTAACATTCGCTCCAGCTGAATACAAAACACCTCATTTAAAATCCTGTGCTACCATGCATTTAGTGATACATTATATCAATCCAGGATGTACTGTGAACTTGTCAATCAGGGCTGCCAATTTAGGCATTTTCCCACCAATATATATACACAGCCCGAATTTACTTTAGTTTTTAACTTTCTCTTAATGTAAAATGTACATAGTGTATAGACAAGCTATTGTAATGCATCCAAAAATTTGATACCGAGATTTCACCGGAAATATTAGTTTTGGATTTCCCTGAAACCAAAAAAAAAAAAAAGCATTTTTGGAAAATGATCCGTGTGTGTCTGTCTGTGGATAGCATAGCTCAAAATCGAAAGGAACATTAAACACCAAACTTTGTATTTAAGTTTAGTATCTTCCACAGATGCGACACGAAGATTTTGAGAAAAATCCCCCCATCCCAATTACCCTTTACATGGAAAATTTTGATTTTCTCAAAAATGGCTATAACGATTTTGATTAAAATATTGTATACTAAAGATATTTACATGAAAAACGAAATGTGTATCTTGAATTTTCTGGGAATAGCCTCTGGATGAATTTTGCATAACTGGTAAACCGTGAGAGATAGACAAAAACTTAAGAGGTTGTTAAAGCACACAATTTACGTTGTATACATTTTTACTTTCTCTATATGTACTATATACATAGTGTATAGAGAAGGTGTTATAATCCACCCAAAAATTCGATACCGAGATTTCACCGGAAATGTATGTTTTAGGGTCCCCTATAACAACAAAAAACATTTTCAGAAAAAGGTCCGTGTGTGGGTCCGTGTGTCTGTGAACACGAATGCTCAAAAACGAAAAGTCGATAAAATACCAAAGTTGATATTTAAGTTTGGTATCTTCCAGGGATGCGAAACGAAGATATTGAGGAAAATCTACCCACTCCAAACTACCCTTTACATGGAACTTTTTTAAAAAATTTTGATTTTCACAAAAATGGCTCTAATATTTCGTATATTAAGGATATTTACACGACAAATAAAAATCTATATTTCGAATTTTCTGGGAATAGCCTCTGAACCTAAAGTTATTCTGGATGAATTTTACGGAATTTTGCATATCTGCTAATCCGTGAGAGATGGACAAAAACTTACAACACATAAAATGTAGAGCACCTTAAAACACACAATTTATCTTATATACATTTTTTCGTGAAGTTGACCGTTTTTGAGATACTCCTTGTTTTTTGGTTTCACCTTTAAAAAAATACTTTTCTCATACAGAAATTTAACAATTGCAGTCCATACAAACAAAGGACTTTCAATCACAAAGCAACCAGCTTTTGACTATCACTTTAACACATTGTGCTCCCTTATTTCGCTTCTACTTAGAAGGAAGCAAATAATAGGACCATCTCTGCTGAAATGTTCTCGCTTAGCATGAAGTAAATAGAAGCATAAGCTTTTTAACAATAATGTATTGCAGAGATATAGAGAAAGTCATGTGAATGGAACTCATCAGATTTTTTTTCGTGGAGTTGATCGTTTATATATTATTACTTACGATAATAGCATTTTTAACTATTTCCATGTTGTTATGGTAAAAAGTTGAACGTCTGCATAAATGCTGATAACCTAATCTACGAGTATCTGCTAAATATGTGTACAAACTATATTAAAACATTTATTATCATAGAAATGGAACATAATCAAGTTATGATCGATTTTACTTTCTCTATGCGTACTATGTACTTAGTGTATAGAGAATGTATTGTACTCCACCCAAAAATTCGATACCGAGATTTCACCGGAAATGTATGTATTAGGGTCCCTTTTATCTAAACAAAATATTTTCAGAAAAAGGTCCGTGTGTCTATGAACATGATAACTAAAAAACGATAAGTCAGTAAAACACCAAACTTATATTTAAGTTTATTATCTTCCAAGAATTTGACACGACGATTTTGAGTAAAATCCCCCCACCCCCAACTACCCTTTATATGGAACGTTTTACGAATATTTTGATTTTCTCAAAAATGGCTATAACGATTTCAATTAAAATATCTTATATTAAGGATATATACCTGACAAATAAAATGTTTATCTTGAACTTTCTGGGAATAACTTCTGAAGAGTACTTTATTCTGAATGAATTTTAAGGAATTTTGAATAACTGCTAAACCGTAAGGGATGGACAAAACTTACCCAACAAAAAAATGTAGATCACGTTAAAACACACAGTTTATGTAAAATACATTTCTTTGTGGAGTTGATCGTTATTTAGATATTTCTTGTTATTTCTGAAAAACATAATTTTCTCATTTTCTGTCCATACAAACAAAGGAACTTTAGTCACATAGCAATGACTATTAACCTATGACACTAAGTTTTTCTCAATTAACCATGAAGTAAATAGAAGCTTAAGCTTTTTAATAATTTGTTTGTTTGTTGAGAGATTATAGAGAAAGTCATGTGAATGGAACACGTCAGATATTTACCATTTAAATCATAGCTGTGTCTTTACTTTCTGTTTATTACTTTTTCTAGCACATATCTAATAGTTATAGAATAGTAATAATTCAATTTTTGGATTGCATTAAACATTCATTGTCGACGTTTTTTGGAATTAGACGTTTTATGTCCCCTGACTAAAAATTCTTATATTTTCCATTCACATAACCTTCTCTGGTTGTGGCGGAGAACGATGGTCTATTTCGGGCGCAAAAATCCTTAGCGTGGCTTCCTTCGGAAGCTAAGTAAAGCCGTTGGTCCCGTGTTGTAGATTTACGGCGCATAAAAGAACCTCAAGCCTAATAGAGAGGCCTCTGAGCAAAGTTAAGCGGTCTTTCACGCTCAATTTAGTATGGGACGCTAAGAACCACAGCAGTTAAAGAGCGTCCATAAATCTGTACCTGAGAGCCACTCCAAAAAATCTGATGGGTACCATTCACATGACTTTCTCTACATCTCTGCAACAAATTATTCTTAAAAAGTTTATACTTATATTAACTTCATGCTAAACAGTAAAATTTGCACGCATAGTCTTATTAATTGCTTCCTTATAAATAGAAGCGAAATAAGGGAGTACCATAGGTTAAAGGGATACTCAAAAGCTGGTTGGTATATCACTGAAGTTCCTTTGTTTTATGGGCAGCATTTGACAAATTCCTGTATAAAAAGGCATGTTTTTCATAGCAGAAACCAAAAACAAGGAATGGCTCAAAAACAATGAACTCCACGAAAAATGTATATAGCATAAATTGTGTGTTTTAACGTGCTCTACATTTTTTGTGTAGTAAGTTTTTGTCTATCTCTTAAGGTTTAGCAGTTATTCAAACTTCTGTAAAATTCTTCCTGAATAAACTACTCTTCAGAAGCTATTCGCAGAAAATTCAAGATATACTGGAAATACTTTCTTTTGGATACAGGAGACCCTAAAACATATATTTCCAGTGAAATCTCGGTATCGAATTTTTTGGTGGAGTGCAATACCTTCAAAATATACTGTGTACATAGTTCGTATAGAGAAAGTAAAAAATAGCCCTTGAAATTAATGCTGTTTTATTAATTTTGTGATTTTTTCCTTCTCCTGTAAAGTCAATAAAATGTGACTTACAATAGAATGGTTCCCAGGTGCAGAAATAACACGCCATTTCCATTTCACTGACTTTTCCTATTCTTACAAGCGATTATGCTTTTATCTATAATTTCTAATCGAATTAAACATTAACACAATTGTTCTTATTACTTACTTTCTTGTAAATAGAAGAGAAATAAGAGAACTCATTAGGCTAAAGGGTTATTCAAATATTTTAAAAGCTGGTCACTATGTGAACAATTGAGGTTTGATTCATTTTGCATGCTCCCGTTTAAGAAAAGTTAAATAGTTTAAAATTTAAACAAATAATAAGAAATATCTCTAAACCGGTCAAATGTACAGGAAAATCATGTGTTATATAAACTATGTGTTATACCGGGATCTACATTTTTGGTCAAGTAAGTTTATGTCTATCTCATACGCTATAAACATTATGCAAATTCTGCAAAGCAAATTCTGAAAAGATTTCAAAATAAAGAGGTCTTCAGAGGCTATTCCCAGAATATTCAAAATATAAATTTTATTTTTATGTAAATATTTTAATATATGACATTTTACTCTAAATCAGTAGATCCATTTTTGAGAAAAGCAAAATTTTTAATTTTTTTTTCCATGTAAAGCGTAATTTGTGGTGGGGGAATTTTCTTGAAAATCCTCGTGTCACATTCTTGGAAGATTCTAAACACGAATACCAAGTTTAGCATGTAACGGTCTTTTCATTTTTGAGGTATGCTGTCCAAAGACGCGCACACAGGCGGGCCTTTTCTTTTTTTCATATTCAAAAGACCTCAAAACATATATTTACAGTGAAATATTAACTTCAACTTTGTGAATGAAAATCAATGCAATAGGCAAAGTAAAACGGCTTTAAATTGGACAAACAGATCATTTAAGCAGCGCAACGCTTTAAAATGGCTTCTAAAACACATGTCTGAAATCCGACATAGGAAGTAGTATAAAACATTGCAAACATACTTTAAATCATTGCACATTTTTACTTTCTCTATACGCACTATGTACATTGTGTATAGGGAAGGTATTGCACTCCACCCAAATTTCGATATCGATATTTCACCGGAAATATATGTTTTAAGGTCCCCAATAGCATTTTCACAAAAAGGTCCGTGTGTGTGTCCGTGTGTGTGTCCGTGTGTCTGTGAACACGATAACTCAAAAACGAAAAGTCGGTAAAATACCAAACTTGGTATTTAAGTTTGGTATCTTCCAGGGATGCAACACGAAGATTTTGAGAAAAGTACCCCCACCCCAAACTACCCTTTACATGGCACTTTATTCGAAAATTTTTATTTTCTCAAAAATGGCTCTAACGATTTTGATTAAAATTTCGTATATTAAAGATATTTACCTAACAAATAAAATGTATATTTTGAACTTTCTGGTAATAGCCTCTGAAGAGTAGTTTATTCTGGATGAATTTTACTGAATTTTGAATAACTGCTAAACCGTAAGAAATGGACAAAAACTTAACACACAACAAATGTAGAGCACCTTAAAACACACAATTTATGTTATATACACTTTTTTCGTGGCGTTCGTCGTTTTTGAGACATTCCTTATTTTTGGTTTCTGCTATGAAAAACGTATACTTTTCTCATACAGGAACTTGTCAACTCCTATCCATATAAACAAAGGAACTTCATTGTCATAGTACCCAGCTCTTGACTATCATTTTAACCTATGGTTGTCCCTTATTTCGTTTTTACTTACAAGGAAGCAGGTAATAAGACTATTTCTGCTCATTTTTTCTGATTAGCATAAAGTAAATAGAAGTATAAGCTTTTTAAGAATAATTTGTTGCAGGGATATAGAGAAAGTCATGTGAATGGTAAACATCAGATTTTTACAACAAAAATCGAAATTTTTTGGGCAAAAATCCCTGGAAAGAAAGCCCTTAAACTGTTGAAAAGAATCGGGGCATGTAACAGCGCCCCCTGCTGCTGGTTAGAACGATTTGCGTTGTTATTTTAAGAATTTAATTACCAGGATGAGGAGCTAAGACCCCCGCAATAATCAGATTGCAGGCGGTGTAATAAAAGTTTAAACCTGGCCGTGGTCACAAGAATTATAATCGCCGATAAGAGCAGCTTATACAAACACTCTGCAAAACAGAAATAAACAAAGCGAGTACTTACTCGGGTCAAGTGCTTCCACTGTTTTACTGTCGCTATAGCAACCGGTCGGTGATGCGATACTCCTACTAGTATATTAGCTTCAAGCTGTTACCTCTGAAATATTACAAACGGACACGCTTTTGTTGTTTTGATTCTTTCTTCAACGAAATATCTGTAACTACACAACAGATCTTGACAATTCTATTCCACATTCTAAAAGTGTCAAGATTTGAAGGAAATATAAATGAAAAGATCTGGTTATCGAGAAAATATAAACTACTGAGTGATTTATGTAGGACTGATACATTTCTTTCTTTAATTATTACGTTGGAAATTCATTCAATGACCAAATTTTAGCACCAAATTAAGCAGAATGTTCTGGAGTGTCAATTCCTTGTCACTAAATGCGCAGATGTTTATGTTTTATTCCTAATTTCATTACTGGCAGCTGTTTCGGCATTTTGTTCTTATAGTCAACGTGAAAATGCAGTACGATGTAGAGCTGAGTCACTGATATTTTCAGCAAGATGACGCTACATACCATACATCAAATGAACCCAAGAACCTAATTGCAAGTTTCTTTGACGACCGGATAATTTCCAGGAACCTGTGGCCACCGAGATCTCCGGATTTGACATCGCCGGACTTCTTTCTACGGGGTTTTGCCACACATTCCCAGACAGTGGACGATCTGAAGCATATCACAAAGGAGATTCAAGCTATTACAGAGCCCTCCAACGAGTGGCCTGTAACATGGAACAACTTTTTTTGTGTAATGTTTAACGCCCGCTTTAACTACTTATGGTACCGCGGTGACACTGATGATACATGAATGAGGATGGAGCACGGGTGGAATGCGATGGCGGGGGAAACCGGAGAACCCAGGGAAAACCCGCCCCAGCGCCGCTTTGTTCACCACAAATCCCACATGCGGTCGCTTGGGGTCGAACCCGGGCTGTTTAGGTGAGAGGCGAGTGGTCAATGGAACGACGTGTTGAGTTGCGCCTTATGCATGGAGGACATTTTCAACATTTGAAAGATAGGTAAATAATCTCCCAAAATTCCTCTAAAATTTAGATATAATAAGTTGTCGCTAGAATAAAACACGCTTTAAAACAATTAATGAAAGAAATGTGTCAGCTGTATATAAACCACCCTGTAGATGTACCATTTCAAAATCCAGTAATTTTGCTATTTTCTTTATTTGTACATTAAGTAGGGAAAATATTTCATTGCAGTAACAATTTGATGAATTAAAGATATTTACATGACAAATGAAATGTATATAATGCATTTTTTCTCCATTTTGAGTGAATTTTGAATATCTGGTAAACGTTTAGAAATACACCAAAAAACGCTGCACAATAAAGTATAGCTCTTTAACACGCACAATTTATTTCAAATAACTTTCTTCTAGCATAAACTATTTCCGAAAAATCCTTTTTAATGGTTCGATTTGAAAAATCTGGTATTTATTCCTATCGATTTTTAATTTTTCCCAGGATTGCGTGGAAATATTATAGAAATTTAAGCCCAGGTATGGCGTTCAGTTCTAAAATATTTATTGCTATTCCCTTTAACTCTATAATGAAATGTGTGAAGTGGTTATTTCTGAAAAAGTTTATCTTAATTCAAATTAAGTAGATAAAAAATCCGTTTGTAAGAATAATTTATATATTCATTAACGAGGTAGGGTATAAAATAACACATGAATGTAGCATATCAGTTGTGCAATATCCTAAATTAAATCCATTCATCAAAAAATGTAATATCTTTAAAAGCGATACATATTTCATTACCAATAAAGTACTCTTAATATTTATGACACAATAATTAAAATACAAAATAAAATATTTTAAATTCGAGAAAACACAATTTGTTTCTAAAATACTCTTGATACACAGAAAATACAATTAATAAATTACATTTCGTTTTTCGTATGTTGTTAATAGACACAAGCAGATACATGTGGGCTTGTTTCTGATTTCTTTTATTCAGGAAGCCTTAAAACATATATTTCCGGTGAAATTTCGGGATAGAATACAATATTAAGCATAAATAACTTAATGAGGTTAGAAGAATCCCTTTTTATTTTATCTACACGTATTATATATATAATGTATAGAAACAGTACTACATTCCATCCACCCTGAATCCGAAAAAAACATTTTAGAAAAAGGTCCATGTGTGTACGTGTGTGTGTGTGCCTTGGGCAGCATAGCTCACAAACGAAAACACCGTTAAATACCAAACTTGGTATTTAAGTTTGGTATCCTCCAAGCATGCGACACGAAGATTTTCATTAAAATCCCCCCACCGTTAACTATCCTTTACATGGAAAAAGTTTCGAAAATTTTGATTTTCTAAAAAATGGCTCTAACGATTTTGATTAAAATACCGTGTATTAAAGAAATTTAAGTGACAAATAAAATGTATATCTTGAATTTTCTGGGAGTAACCTGTGAAGACTATTTTACTCTGGATGATTTTTACTAAATTTTGCATAACTGCCAAACCGTAAGAGATGGACAAAAACTTACCATAGAGAAAATGTAGAGCACATTACAACACACAATTTATGATACATACATTTTTTTCGTGGACTTGATCGTTTTTAAGATATCCCTTGTTTTTAGTTTCAGCTTTGAAAAACATACCTTTCTCATACAGGAATTTATCAACTCCTGTCCATACAAACAAAGTAACATCAGTCAGATAGCAACCAGATTTTGACTATCACTTTAACCTATGTTATTTCCCTTCTACTTACAAGGAAGCAAGCAATAAGACTATTTTTGCTAATTTTTGCTCGGTTAGCATGAAGTAAAAAGAAGCTTAGGCTTTCTATTAACAATTTGTTGTAGAGATGCAGAGAAAGTCATGTGAATGGAGCACATCAAATTGTTTATTATGAATACGATAAGCTTAGTGATATCATTGGCAGGTAAAACTGTGTGATATTTTTAAATTAACTATTATCTTACCACCGCAGAGGCATATTTGCTGCAGTTAAACCTCGAGGGGAAATACGGGCATTAAACCACGAACTGCACTAGTGTTTTTGTAAGTGGTTGGAAACAAAAGAGAGTGCAATTTCCTGGCAAAAGTGCGTTCGCCGTGACGTGACTTCATCTAAACCCATTTCCTGCTCCCCTCCCCAATTGGCACCCCCTCCCTCTCAAATTATTGCCAATTGCCCGCCAGCGTGAATCACCAAGTGCTTCTACAGCCCTCCCTCCTCCGTCTCTCGCCCTGCTAGACTCACTTGCCTGATCTGCACGGCCTGAGTTAATACGAGTGCCTAGCACATTAATTTTGCTTTTCCAACCGCAATAATCATTGGGAACAGAGTCTGTACTGTTTTTTGTATTTTATTACTTGTTTTACAACTCTTGACTTTTTTAAAATAATTATCGAATAATCCGTACGAATAATTATCACAACCTTCATAAATATTTAAATAGAGCTTATTTTGGCGGCAGAGTGCAGCTAGACTCGCACCAAATGACCTGATCTGATAGACTTGTGGTGAGCCTAAGTGTAGTTTCTGTGTACCTACCTGTATAAGGCTTAACCACAGGTAATATTGAGATTTTGGGTGATGTTAAGGAGGTAGCGCTAGATACACTCCTCGAATTGTTGCATGTTTTAGGATCAGCATCCTTTTCCTCTGCTTCGCTGGTGTTTTATTTCATTATAATTGTTTTTGTTGGAGAATTTTGATTGTCCACTCCCAATGTTAGGAGGCGGGGGTAATTAGGTCAGTTAATTCGCTGTTGGCTGGTTTGAAGCCGTCGTTACCGGGGGTCCAATCTGGCGTAGAATTTTTGAGTCCGGCGCCTAATTACGTCCTTCACGTATGGAAGGTCCAAAGCTTCATGTAGTAGCCTCAGTGGGAAACGTAGAGAAACAGAATAGATTGACCATAATCCTCTATTCTGTACCCGCTGTAACCAGAGCAGCCAGGAGTCTGCTGCCATGCCCCACACTCTACATGCGTAGAGCATAGAGGGACTATGAGCGACTTGAAAAGCCGTAGCTTTAAGTGCACCGGCAATTTGGAGGCCAGAACAGGATAAAAGGCCCTGTCCGACATTCCCTGAACGTGTTCACGAAAAATTAGGTCCTTATCAAGAGTGACGCCTAGGTATTTGATGGAATTTCCCCTCTATCCTCTGGCCCTAGTAGTTGAAGTGTGTATCTGGGCTACGGCGGAGCGTTTTCTGGTGAACAGAATAGCATGACTTCTGCCCGGGTTAACGGACAGTACCAAATGACTTGCAGCTTTCCCTTGCCTTATACATTACTCAGAATTAGTGTAAACAATCCGTGAGAGTTGACAGATATAATTGATTTAAAAATTGCTGCAGGAGAATATGAAATTCTACAATCGCTCATACCTCCGATCGAGTTAACTGCGATTATCTAAAAAATACCATTGCTCAAATTTTGCACACTTGTGTAAGATAATCAATCACATATACCGAACTAGAATTATGTGTTTAAGTATAATACATTTTTTTAAAAATTGAGGACATTGCTTTAAAAATTTAGGTAAATATAAATTTTGTTACAGACAATGAAATGTTTCAAATCAGAAATATGATAGCTAACTTGATTTCCCTAGATCAGTGGTCTAAAGCAGTGTGTCTATATATGTAATAAAAGTTACAGCTTTCTACTGCTATTGATGTTTCAGAAAATGTTAGACAAAGTACAAAATATATGGTTATAAAAATTTAAAGAAGCATACGTAAATATATCCAGATTATTCAGTAATGTTTTACATTGATCTATAAATTACAGCCAGAGTAATTAACATACTTTGGGTTAGCTGTATATTCTTATGATGTTCACAATTACCACTCCCCTTAATACGAGAGCCTAGCACATCAGTTTTGTTTCTTCAACTGCAATAATAATTGGAAACAGGGTTTGTACTGCTTTTTGTAGTTTATTACTCGTTTTACAACTCTTGACTTTTAAATAATTATTGATTAATCCATGCGAATAATTGGTACAATCTTGATAAACATCCAAATAGTATTCCCTCCCCTCTAATTCAAATATAAAAGGTTTTTATGTATGTACCTATGTATACTTCATAGTTTTAATTTCTCCAGCACGTACATACAATGCACATAGTGGATAGAGAAGGTATTGCATCCACCCAAACATTCGAAACCAAGATTTTATCGGAAATACATATTTTGAAATCCCCGAATCAAAATAAATTGGAAACAGTCCGCACAAAAACGAAAAGTTGGTTATTTATCAAACTTGGTAGAATAGATATGTAGAAAATAGTTAAATAGGAATAAAAGAGTTAACAGTGTGTAAAATTTTTCAAAGACCAGTCGTTTTTTATGTTTATATTCAACTAACCGATATAATATAAAGTAAATATTATACTAATTAACTCACATTTTACAAAATTATAAAATTAAACTGAACATTTTAGTATATAAATTAAACAAAAATTAAAAAAATTAAAACATATAAGAAGGGTTGGAAAAGTTTAATGGAAGGTAAGAAACAAATGGAAGTGGTTAGTGAATAGAACAGTTGAAGGCTTAATCTTTTGCAACTAAAATGAAATGTAGTTGTAATGGTGTTCTGTATTGTCTGGTGAATGACTAAGACCAATATCGGGCAAACATGTATGTAGCATTAGCATAGCACTTGTACCAACAAATAATAATAATAATAATAATGATAATAATAATAACCACAACAACAATAATAATAGTAGTACTAATTACCAAATTTGGTATTTAAGTTCAGTAGCTTTCAAGTATGCAACACGAGTTAGAGGCTTGTTGGTTGGTCGGGCGGTGTCGGTTAGGTTGGAGCTGGAAACGTTATGCACCCCGTATGCTAGCACACGTCATCAACCGAGTCTTGTCGCCCTTCGGTGTCTCCCTTTAGCTTCACATTCCGCTGGCTATTAGGGCTGCAGTTTACTAGTTTTTGCTAAATGTTGTTAAATTTTAGACATATTTTGTTTGGTAATAACTGGTTATGTTATTTGTGATTTTTCATGAAAATTTAAGATTATTCACACACTCACATAGCTGTTGTTGGGTTTCCAAATCCGGATTTCGGTTCATTTTTAATGGATTTTTGTTGTACAAATGGATTTTGAGTGTGCATGGTCCATGTAAAGGGTAGTTGCAGGTGGGGGATTTTCTTGAAAATGTTCGTGTCTCAACCTTGGAAGATACCAAACTTAAATACCCAGTTTGGGATTTAACAGGCTTTTCGTTTTTGAGCTGTGCTGTCCACAGACACACACACATAGACACACATAGACTATTTATTTTATTCAGGGGGGATCCAAAATATGTATTTCCGGTGAAATCTCGGTATATAAATGTTTGGTGCATTACAATAGTGCATTACAATACCTTCTGTATACCTCATCTACATAGTACGTGTAGAGAAAGTAAAATGATTCATTTTCTTAAAGTTTAGAATTATGTTATTTTATTATAAAAAAAATATTTTTGTATATCACAACTTTGGTCAAGTTTCGCAGATGCATCATTTTAAAGCAAACATCCGCACCATCTTTCCGGCACCACCAAGCACACTTGAAACATTAGAAGTAAACGCAAAGTTATGGAAATAATTGATAGGTAGACGGGGAATCACCCCAGCATTTACCTGCTGTCTGGGGAAACCCACGAAAAACCCAAGGACAGAATCGGCGGTCGACAGAATTTAACCTCGAAACTTCCCAAATATGAACCTCACACGTTACACAGAGGCAACTCACTCTGTAGGATAATCTGTAAATGTCTGATCTATAATAAATGTTAAAAGTAGGTCATTTATTAGTGAAAGAATCTGCAAACTATTTCCATTTAGATAGCATTAAAACCGCCGGTAGAATCCACTTAGCTTCCTCGGCTGATGGACTGGTATCGAACGATAAAATATCGATATGAAATGGTAAAGTGTTAAAGCGTACAAAACGAGCTGTGGCACATATGCATATTTATCAGCCACCCTATGATTTTGTTTTCATCCACTTGGACTGAAATTAATTCAGCCTTGGTGGGATGAAACATACGTTATTGATTATTCACTTTAACAGTTCAAAGCGCGTTATAAATACTGCGTGTGTGGCTTTAAGCTTCCGGTCGACCGGAAAACAGATCGGGAAGTGAAACTTCATAACGCGGACAGTCGAGCCACCTTACTTGGCACAGTTGACGTTATATCTCTGCCATGGGGGATGGGGCAGTGGCAAATTAAATCTGATGTGTTCCATTCACATGACTTTCTCTATATCACTGCAACAAATTATTCTATTTACTTCATCTAATGGAGCAAAAATTAGCAGAAATAGTCTTATTATTTGCTTCCTTGTTAGTAGAAGCGAAATATGGGAGTAACATAGGTTAAAGTGATAGTCAAAAAATGGTTGTTCTGCGACTGAAGTTCCTTTGCTTGTATGGACACGAGTTCACAAAGTCCTGTATGAGAAAAGTATGATTTTATAGCTGAAAAAAAAAAACAAGGGATATCTCAAAAACAATCAACTCCACGAAAAAAATGTATATAACATAAATTGTGTGTTTTAAAATGCTCTACATTTGCTGTGTGGTAAGTTTTTGTTCATCTCTTACGGTTTAGCAGTTATGCAAAATTCCGTAAAATTGACCAAGAATGAAGTAGTCTTCAGAGACTATTCCCAGAAAATTCAAAATATACATTTTATTTGCCAGGTAAATATCTTTAATATACGATATTTTAATCAAAATCGTTAGAGCCATTTTTTAGAAAATAAAATTTTTCGAAAAAAGTTCCATCTAAAGGATAGTTTGGAGTGGGGGCATTTGTCTCAAAATCTTCGTGTCGCATCCCTGGAAGATACTAAACTTAAATACCAATTTTGGTAGTTTACCGACTTTTCGTTTTTGAGTTATCGTGTTCACAGACACAGGGACACATTGACACACGGGCCTTTTTCTGAAAAGACTTTTTTTGGATACAGGGGATCCTAAAACTTATATTTCCGGTGAAATCTCGGTATCGAATTTTTTGGTGGAGTGCAATACCTTCTCTATACACTATATACATAGCACGTATAGAGAAAGTAAAAAGTAGAAGCGCGTTTGTTAAATGGTGGTCCGTGGGACTTCTGTGTTTTATAAACATATCACACAGATGAATATAACAGGACTTTGTAATAATGGTCAACGTCTTAATGACAAGCAAAGTATTATGCAAGGTGGCCCACCTGTCCCTTATTCCCTGGTTTTATGCAACATACCGGTATAGCATTGAATTTCTCAACTGACTCACCTGTTTCCCGGTAAACCACAAGGTGATCTCAATTTATTTTGAGATGACGCCCCAATGGCGACTTACAATGTTGTAAGTATTTTAGAGCTAGGATTCATGGTATAGTCAACTATTATGGTCACAATGGTCACTGATTCAATGCTCTGCCGGCATGTTGCCGTGGTAGCTCAGAAGCAGAGCAACTGACTAGAGATCCTTGGTTCAAATCCCGGCTATGGCATTGAATTTTTCAGTCTGACTCTACCTATCCAACTCCTGTCCTACACACAGCTTGTGTGAAAAAACCAATTATTCAAATTATTTAATTGTTTACTTCTTGAATTAGAACGTCGCGGGTTCAAACCCAGCGGAGGATGATGGATTTTTTCGGGCATAAAAATCCTTAGCATTCCTTCCTTCGGAAGGGAAGTAAAGCGGTTGGTCTCGTGTCGTAGATTTACGGCACGTAAAAGAACCTCAAGCCTGATTGAGAGGTCTCTGAGCAAAATTAAGCGGTCTTTCATCACGCCCAATTTAGAATGGGACGCTGAGAACCACAGCAGTTAAAGAACGTCCATAAATAACACGACATTTATATTTTTTGAATCAGAACGATACATATGTCAAAACATGTATTGAACTACTTTTGGAACAGGTTGTACCTCGACGAGTGCATGTTTACACTACAAACCCCTCGCCACTACTTTCTCTTTATACGGCTGATTGCTGTGTGCTCGCAACGGTATGCGCTTTGGAACTCAAAACCGAGGTATAGTTGTAATTTTGTTAAACTAATTTTTCGGCATTTACTCAATTTGAAATTCAGTTAGAGTTTTCGGTATCAGTCAAAGCTCATGTGCATCCTTATAAGTAATGTGATAAATTATATGAATGTTTATAAAAGCTTAGTTATTGTGATGTCATCAGACAATAATATTTATATTGTGTACATTTAAAGCAAAACAAATTAAGTCTAATATTTAGAATTTAGTCTCAGTGAAACTAGTATACCAAAATTAAAATTTTGTGTTATATTCCCATATTTTTCTCCAACTACTATGTTTTATTTTAAAATTTAAGCTAAGCCTGTGAAACCTTACTTTCGTCTCTGCTTCATTTCAATCGGTATAAACCATTACAGAAATTGCTTCGTTGCAACAAAACAGAATTGATAGTCAGATGTGCTCATCTTGAACTTCAACTTCCTTTCCATGGTATATATGGAAACAACTGAATAACACTTTAAAACGTTACGAAAGATTGAAAATTAAAACAAACAATATCGGATATCTCGAATACGGTTGATGTCATAGAAAAAAATTATTTGAAATAAATTCTGTATTTTAAACAGCAGTTATGCGAAATTAGATAAAATTGCTTCCTAAGGACGACTTCACAGACTATTCCCAGTTCACTCAAAATATAAATATTATTTCCAAATTTATTAAGTATATAGTACGTTTATGAAAATCTGCATAACAATTTTTATAAAATCCCTCAGCTACACTTAGAAGGTAAAGAATAATTGGAAAAAGACTTTCGAAAATGTTTGTATGGCATATCTATATGACAGTTATTGAACTTAAATAATAAATTTGGCATTTATCATTTTGTTTTTGAATTATGCTGTTCACCGTCTCACATAAACAACCCAGAAACCTTTTTTCTAAAAATCTGATGTATACCATTCACATGACTTTTTCTACATTCCTGCAACAAATTATTCTTAAAAAGCGTATACTTCTATTTACTTCACGCTTATCAGAAAACCTTAGCAGAAATCTTATTACTTGCTTCCTTGTAAGTAGAAGCGAAATAAGGGAGTACCATAGGTTAAACTGATAGACAAAAGCTGGTTGCTATGTAACTGAAGTTCCTTTGTTTGTGTGGACACGAGTTCACAAAGTCCTGTATGAGAAAAGTATGATTTTATAGCTGAAACCAAAAACAAGGAATATCTCGAAAACAATCAACTCCACGAAAAAAATGTATATAGCATAAATTGTGTGTTTTAAAGTGCTCTACATTTGTTGTGTGGTAAGTTTTTGTCCATCTCTTACGGTTTAGCAGTTATACAAAATTCCGTAAAATTGACCCAGAATAAAGTAGTCTTCAGAGGCTATTCCCAGAGAATTCAAAATATACATTTTTTTTTGTCAGGTAAATATCTTTAATATACGATCTTTTAATCAAAATCGTTAGAGCCATTTTTCATAAAATCAAAATGTTCGAAAAAAGTTCCATGTAAAGGGTAGTTTGGGGTGAGGGGGATTTTTCTCAGAATCTTCGTGTCGCATCCCTGGAAGGTACTAAACTTAAATACCAAGTTGGTATTTTATCTACTTTTCGTTTTTGAGTTATCGTGTTCACAGGCACACGGACACACGGACCTTTTTCTGAAAATACATTTTTTGGATACAGGGGACCCTAAAACATATATTTCCGGTGAAATCTCGGTATCGAATTTTTTGGTGGAGTGCAATAGCTTCTCTATACACTATGTACATAGTGCGTATAGAGAAAGTAAAAATGTTTTACAGAGGACGTTAAATGATGTATTTTCGGTAAAATCTCAATACTATATTTTCGGGAGAATGCATTACTTTCGAGAGTGTATTTTTTTCACTTAAAGTTTAATGTTCTGTAACCATATGATATGGGTAAAATTATACTATGAGCCCGGGGTTGATAGAATTTTAAGGTACCCAATATTCGGCTTTTCGGCATGACTGAAACTACGAAAAACCCTTATCCAAGTAGTTCACTCTAACCGAGATTCGAACATTGTACATCTTGATTGTGAGGCACACACGCTACCATTAACCACAGAGGCGTATACTTGTAGTTTTATTAAACAATATTATTAATATTCTGTCAATTTTAAGCAAAAATTGTGATCTCATATTAACATCGCTTTTCTCCCAAGTCTTTGGATTATTAAAATGTATCTCTAAAATGTATTATTATGCGTATTAAATCCATAATTATAAAATATTAATTAGAAAAATAATTGAATCGTTTAGAGAAAAAATAATAATAAAAGTGAAATAAATTTGACAATCAATATTGCGTATATTTTCATTGTATTAAAATATCAAGTTTGGTGTTCTGAAATGCTGTATAAAGATGTTTTGTGCATTCAGATGTTTATTGTTTCCGTACGAACTGAAAATAAGGAGGAAAGAGACCATATGCCTGAGTCACATCTACCAATCCAATCTTTAACATGACACGTAAGAATACTGCAGTAAAACGCCTCGAAATTCACTTACATTACAGCGTTTGGTCCATTATTTCCCCAGAAGTTGGTGGTGGTCCAGACACAGCATCTTGGAGAGAGAGAGCTAACAAGTGACTGTTGCAAGGCGTGCAAACAAACGGGAAATTGAATATGGGGGTGGAAGGGGGTGTATTCAATATTTGCCTGAGGCACAACTACCACGACGACGACGATGCTAAAGAAAAGTGGGTCGATGTTACAGTGTTGCCAAAATGTGTGCCTTAGTCTTACCAGATATGGGTTTGAATCCCGATAATATTACCTTAGTTCTGAAGTATACATGTGTATGCATACTCCAGCTCATCTGTCCATGAACCAAAACTACGTGTGTGTGTGTGTGTGTGTGTGTGTGTGTGTGTGTGTGTGTGTGTGTGTGTGTGTGTGAGGGTGTTTGAACACCAAACATTAAAAGGATTTCTCAAGGAAAATTAGCTATATTTGTGGCGAGATAGAATAAAAGTAAAATTTTATTTATATGTTATAATCAAGTTCATTATCTGTTGCTAAATAATTATAAACAACATAGTTTCCTACTTCCTAAAATTGCAATGCTTCAAACTTTCCCTCTTTCAGGAAAACGTAAATATTTTCCATTACTTGACATTTAGAATGTCTAAAATAAATAAAAATTCTGTTTTATAAGAATCCTTGAATCCACGTGTTGAAATTCTGTCTGGTAATGATTTAAAGGAAGAATAATACCATTTTCTAGGCTATACACAAATTTATGATCCACATTTTACGCTTTATAAACTCATGTATAAACAAAAACTATCACAAATATGGAAAAAAGTATAACCCGCAGCCATAGAACATGAACTAGATAATTTATGTGAGGGAATAAACTTAACAATTTACGCCGTCCATTACTGAATATTCGCGCCCTTTACTAGAAGACACTAGTGATGCCATAAATATTAAATTTGTATGCCATCCATTTGGTTGTAGCCTAGTGAAGGGGGAACTATGATCGTCATGTAGGATAGATAAGCTGTATTCTATCAAGGCACTGTATACTATTTAGTCTGTAATCATAAGTTATAATGCAGTGAAATTTATGTTTTGATAAGGTAGAGTTAGACTGAAAAGTTCAAGTCATGGCCAGGATTTGAACCACGTATCCTCTAGTTTCCGTCCAGTTACTCTAACTAATAATAATAATAATAATAATAATAATAATAATAATAATAATTTATTATCATTTGCTAACAACGTTATCAATTGTCAAGATCATCTCAGCGTCGCCGATGTGCTGAAATTTTGTGCTGCAGGAGTTCTTTTACATACCAATAAATCTACTGGCATGGGGCTGTTGCTTTAGGCACATTTAAAAACCAACGCTCTGGGCCCACGACCTTGAGATCAGAAAGCCAGGGCCTAACCAATTGAGCTAGCCAGAACGACTTAATGAGTTGCTATGCCAACATTCCGACATGGCATATACAGGGGATAGGCAAAATAATGTGCACACCTGTACTTACTTTGGAATGGTTTATTAATAAGGGGTTGTACCCCCATTTACCCGTAATACAGCTCCAACTCTTCTTGGAATACTGGAGAATAAGATTGTATTGTCTCTAGTGGAATGTTATGCCACTCTACTCCTGTAGTGACGAAGGAGGCGGAAATCTACTACTTAGCCTGTTCTCAATTCCGCCCAAACTGGTTCGATAACGTTCAAGTCTGGAGATTGTGCTGGCCAGGGGAGATGCTACAGGATTTTACTATCCTGGCTGTGTGAATGAGTGTATTATCATCTCAAAATCTTCGTGTCGCCTTACTGGAAGGTACTATTCTTAAACACCAAGTTTGGTATTTTACAGACTTTTCGTTTTTGAGTTATGGTGTTCACAGACCTTTTTCTGAAAATACATTTTTTTGGACACATGGAACCCTAATATTTCCGGTGAAATCTTGGTATCGAATTTTTGGTGGAGTGCAATTCCTTCTTTATACACTATGTACATAGTACGTGTAGAGAAAGTAAAAAGTGAAAAAATATTGTGTTCCATACACATGACTTTCTCTAGCTGCTTTACAAACTCGTTTCATACAAAAATTATTATTCTATTTACCATAATACTCGAGAACAACAGTATCAATAATGCTTATTACTTAGTTCCTTATAAGTAGAAAGAAACTAAGGGCATACACTAGCTATAGCGATAGTCAAATGTTCTGAAAGCTGACGCAATGGAATGACCATTGAAATTTGCTTCTTTGCATAGCCCGGAATACAAAAGAAACACGGACGACTTCCTATTTAAGAAATGTATATGTATTTTAAAATTGAGACCAACAGCAAGGAATATCTCGGAAATAGTTACCTCTACAACAAAAATGTATATGACATAAATTGTGTATTCTGGCGAGATTTATATTATTACTTTCTCTAGCCCCGTATGTACAATGTACATAGGGATAGGGAAGTATTGTATTCCATCCAAACATTCAATACCGAGATTTCACCGGAAATATATGTTTTAGGGTACCCTGTATCCAATAAAAGCATTTTCACAAAAAGGTCCGTGTGTGTGTGTGTGTGTGTGTGTGTGTGTGTGTCCGTGTGTCTGTGAACACGCTAACTCAAAAACGAAAAGTCTATAAAGGACCAAACTTGGTATTTAACTTTAGTATCTTCCAGGGATGTGACACGAATATTTTGAGAAAAAAAACCCCACCCCAAACTATCCTTTACATGGAACTTTTTTCGAAAATTTTGATTTTCCTAAAAATGGCTATAACGATTTTGATTAAAATATCGTATATTAAAGATATTTAGCTGACAAATAAAATGTATATCTTGAATTTTTTGGGAATAGCTTCTAAAGACCTGTTTATTCTGGATGAATTTTGTTGAATTTGGCATAACTAGTAAACCGTAAGAGATAGACAAAAACTTACTGTACAAAAAATGTAGGTCTTGTTAAAATACACAAGTTATGTCATGTAAATTTTTCTCGTGCAGCTCACAGTTTTCGAGGTATTCATTGTTATTCGTTTTAGTTGAGAAGTACTTATACTTTTCTCAGACGGGAGTGTGCGGTTTTCTTTGTTCTACTTCTGGCCAAGAAAAGAAGGGATTTGTAATGACAATCGCATAACGACAGCTTTTAAAACATTTGACTATGGCTTTAACCTAGTGTATTCCCTTATTTTTTTCCTACTTATAAGGAACTAAGCAATAAGAACACTGTGCTAATGAGTACCTCGATTAGAAAGATGCGGAAAGAAGAATAATCTTATGTAAGAGTTTTGTAGAACAGCTAGAGAAAGTCATGTGAGTGTAACACATAGATTTTATGTAGTAGGTTTTTGTCTATCTCTTACTGCTTGCCAGTTATTAAAAATTCATTAAAAATGACAAACACTTCTAGACTATTCCCAAGAAATTCAGGATATGCACTTTATTTTTTATGTAAATATTTTAATGTACGGTAGCAGGTGTTTGTTTCTTACTGCTTACCAGTTATTAAAAAGTCATTCAGAGGCTATTCTCAGGAAATTCAAAATAAACATTTTATTTGTCATGTAAATATCTTTATGATACTGTGTTTTAAAATCAAAATTCACGAAAATCTTTTCATGCAAAGGGTAGTTTGTGGTTGGGGCTTTTTTGAAAATCTTGGTGTCACATCCTCGGGAGATATCAAGTTTAATATTTAACGGACCTAGCGTTTTGAAAATATGCTGAGCTTTTTCTAAAAATGCTTGTAAAACGTTTGTATTTCCAGTGAAATCTCGGTATTAAATTTTTGGGAAGAATACAATACCTTCTCTATCTACTATAATAACTCCATGGCACGACAGCTCACGGGGAACCTTGGCCTACCGCCCGGCCGCTGCGTCCTCCGTCTCGGTCCACTACAGACGTCATGAATGGGGTGCAGTAGTGGAGGGTGAGACGTGGTCAGCGCCTCGACCGGTTAATGCGGTCCTCATGACCTGGGGCCGCTACTTCTCCATCAAGTGGCTCCTCAATTGGCCTCCCAGGGACCTTACGAGGCTGAGTGCACCCCGGGCCAGGTCTCCCAGTGGGGGATCGAACCCAGGTCACCCGCTTGGTAAGCAGCTTGTACATATGCAGTAGAGAAAGTAAACACTGGACAATGTCACAATATGCATCGCTTTGGTTAGCTAAAGAAAAGCAATAATAAGCTCAAACGAAGGGAAGCACAACGATTTGACAAGACGAACGTGCTTCTTCGAGCAGTGACTGTACCAGTTGATCACCGAATGAAATAGCACGAAATATGGATCCCCGGGGGCTCAAGTTTAATAGCCTCGAAATCCCCGAGCAGTCGGCAGCCAAATATTACCTTCCCCCTTTCAACTCATCATCTGCCCCCGGTCCGGGCTCTAAAACTCCCATAAAGTGGGGCTCCCGCACGTAAAGAACACAAAACAGAATAGATAACACAATCTTGCCTTTATTCTTCGCACTCGTCTGTCAGGGATGCCACAAAATATATGTGCTTATATCTCATTCAGTTACCATGGAAACGCTCCTATTTAATACACTCTCCCACGCTGCCAAACACCTCAACTGCAATAATGTTCTGAAGCGTTTTAACGTTAACCTCATTTTTCTTTCCCTTCTTCGTACAAAGTACATAAGTGGAGAAGCTATACCCAGATTTCATGGAAATTCACCCCTGAATTAAAAAAAGTAGATAAAATTAAAACAAAAAGACACGTGTTTCATTCACTGACTTTTTCTACACCTCGATAACATTTTTTTTTTTTTAGTAGTTCTTTAATTTAACCTAGTTGGTCATATCGGACGATGAATGAAATTGGTGAAATTATATTCAAATATTCGAATGATTTCGGGGACCATGGAGCTTAAAGTTATTCGACATTTGTCTTCTTAGAATAAAGAAACCCCCCCAAAAAAGTCTTACCCGAGCAACTCACCCTAAGCGAGATTCGAACTCGCGACCTGTTGAATAAACAAATTATTCTTAAAGGCTTATTCTTCTATCTACTTCATTCCATTCGAAATAAACATTAGCAGAAATGGCAAAATTACTCGCTTGTAAGTGGAAGAGAAATAATAGGCGACAGTCTTTTAAAAGCTTGATGCAATGACATTGAAATTCGTTTCTTTGTACGGCCAGAAGTTGAACTCATATATGAGAAAGATATAAGTATTTTAAAGTTTAAACTACTAAATAGGAATATCTCAGAAACGGTCAGCTCTACCAAAAAAAAAAAAAAAAAAAAAATTCTGATGTGATCCATTCACACGACTTTCTCTACATCTCTGCAACAATTTATTGTTAAAAAACTGAGGCTTCTATTTACTTCATGGTAATTGGGAAAACATTTGCAGAAATAGTCTTATTACCCTCGTCCTTGTAAGTAGAAGCGAAATAAGGAAGTACCATAGGTTAAAGTGATAGTCAAAAGCTGGTTGCTATGTGACTGAAGTTCCTTTGATTGTATGGACAGAGTTGACAAATTCCTGTATGAGAAAAGTATGTTTTTCAAAGCTGAAACTAAAAGCAAGGGATGTCTTAAAAACGACCAACTGCACGAAAAAAATGTATATAACATAATTTGTGTATTTTAACGTGCTATACATTTTCTCTTTGGTAAGTTTCTGTCCATCTCTTACGGTTTAGCAGTTATGCAAAAATCCGTAAAATTCATCCAGAATAAAGTAAACTTCAGAGGCTATTACCAGAAAATTCAAGATATACATTTTATTTGTCAAAAAAATATATTAAATATACGAGATTTTAATCAAAATCGTTATAGCTATTTTTAAGGAAATCAAAATTTTCAAAATTTTTTCCATGTAAAGGGTTGTTTGGGGTTCTTGAAAATCTTCATGTCGCATCATTGGAAGATACCAAACTTAAATACCAAGTTTAGCTTTTAACGGTCTTTTCATTTATCTATGCTGCCATCACACACACACACACACGTTTTTCTAGAAGTTTTTTTTGATTCAGGGGGTCACAAAACATATATTTCTGGTGAAACCTCGGTATCGAATTTTGGGTGCAATTCAATACCTTCTCTATACACAATGTGCATAGTACATATAGATAAAGTAAATTAGATAAAATAAAAAAAAAAACTTATGTGTTTCATTCACTGACTTTTTCTACATCTCTATAAAAAATTATTGTTAAACGCATATTATTTTATCTACATCATGCTAATTGAAATAAACATTATAATAAATGGTCTTATTACTTACTCACTTGTAAGTGGAAGAGAAATAAAGGAATATTCTAGGCTAAAGCAATAGTCAGGTCTTTTAAAATCTGTCTGCAATGTGATGATGATGTGATGCTTGGAAGATACAAAACTAAAATACCAAGTTTGGTATTTAAAGGAATATCATGAACCTACAATGGGCATATTAACCTATGAACGGGGGATTACCTATTTCAAAAGCAAAATGTTGCACACCGCCACTGCACTGAACGAATTTCCGCGCAATTGCAGGTATGTGCAACCGCTGGTGTCGCCTGCGTTAGAATTGACTTACAATTCAGTGTTTTGTCTTATATTTACATTCTAAAAACCGATAACAAATTCAAATCCATGTAATCCTTGATTATTAGCAGATATTTTAGTAATCCGAACGCGCCCTTCGCGACCAAATGGTAAAACGTTTCACACAGTATATTGATTGCATTAAGGCACCCCATAGAGCGGGAATTAAGCCCAAAGGGCAAGAGTTGTACCAGAGTGTTGGGATTAAATTTTGTCAGAAATGCCATTAAGGGTTGCATTTGGATAGCCTTTATTTTTATGTTAGGGATGAGGGTGGAATAATTCCGGGTGTTGCGCGTGATTGTGGGGTGGGGAGATGAGCTGTTGCTGTACTGCAGGGAGGAGAAAAAAATAATAATAAGTTAGGGGTTGCGAAGAGCTAGGATTGGGTAGGGGGAAATAAAATGAAACCACCCCCAGGTTTGTCATGGCAGTACCCCCTGCTGTGGTTAAAATGTGCCGAGGGGAAATTGTGTGTCTCTGCGGTAATTCTATCTGCCGTCAGCTACACGCCTTGCAGTGCACCTCAGGCATTGTCTTGTGTTGCTATCCGGCGGTCGCCGCTTCGGTTCGTAGAGAGGTCACTTTAATTTACGTGACAACTTAATGGCTGAGGAACAGATAAACGAGAAGATAAACTTAATTGAAAGGATAAAGAGCAAAGGATGGGACAGATACCGAGGGAAAATCGTTAGGTGATACCCCATTGGACTAAAACACAGATGGGGGAATTAGAGAGCTGCGGTGGACAATGCTAAACCTTCGGATGTAGAGTCAACATATCTGGAATAGAGTAAAACTTGACTTCGGCGCTGATTTCAAATATACCAAAAGTCTCACTTGATTTTTACTTTCTCTACACGTACTCTGTACATAGTGTATACAGAAGGTATTGCACTCCCCCCAAAAATTCGATACCGAGATTTCACCGGAAATAGACGTTTTTGGGTCCCTTGTATGAAAAAAAAGGTGTTTTTCAGAAAAAAAAAGTTGCTGATGTACCAAACTTGGTATTTAAGCTAAGCATCTTCCGAGGATGCGACATGAAGATTTTCAGAAAATTCACCATACCCCAAACTATCCTTTACTTGGAAATAATTTCGATTTTTTTTTTTTTTTTTTTTATTTTCTCAAAAATAGCTGTAACAATTTGATTAAAATACCATACATTAAAGATATTTATATGGGAAAAAAAGGTTTATCTCGAACTTTCTGAGAATAACCTCTATATACTTCTTTATTCTGAATGATTTTTGCTGAATTTTGCGTAACTGGTAAATCATAAGAGATAGACAACAGCAACGGTGAAGCATGTTTTTGGATGTAAATTCAACTTATCCGGAATACAGAGTCATGGCTTCGGAGCTGATTTCATATATACCAAAAGTCTCACTTGATTTTTACTTTCTCTACACGTAATATGTACCTACATAGAGTATGGAGAAAGTATTGCACTCCATTCCAAAATTCGATACCGAGACTTCACGGGAAATACATGTTTTAGAGTTCCCTTTATCCAAAAAAAAAAGTGTTTTCAGATACAGGTCTGTGTGCCTTTGAACACGATAACTCAAAAACGAAAATTCGGTGAAATACCTAACTTGGTATTTAAGTTAGGCATCTTCCAGGGATGCGACAGAAAGCTTTTGAGAAAAATCCCCCCAACATAAACTACCCCCTACTTGGAAAAAATTTCGAAAATGTTGATTTTCTCAAAAATGGCTGTAACGATATTTATTAAAATCCGTATATTAACGATATTTATAATGCAAATAAAATGTTTATCCTGAACTTTCTGAGAATATCCTCTAAATACCTCTTTATTCTGAATGAATTTTGCTGAATTTTGTGTAATTCGTAAACCGAAAGAGCTAGACTAGAACTTACCACACAAAAATGTAGATAATATTAAAACACACAATTTATGTCATATGCGTTTTTTTCGTTGCGTTGACCATTTCTTAGACATTCCTTGTTATTTGTTTCAGATTTAAAACACTTGAAACTTTTCACACACGGAAAGTTGTTAACTCCTGGCCCTACTTAGAAATGGATTTCACCCACATGGCAACCAGCTTTTAAACGATTAGGCTATTGTTTTATTTTGTTACTAGACATTCAGTATTTTTTAACACCGCATGAAAAGGCAACAACATTTTGAAACATACATTTTGCAGTTCTAGAAGCTGACTATCGCTATTCTCTTTATACTATAAGTATGTGTTGTAACAATAAATGTTAAAATTTACTTCATTGAAATGAACTATATAAATAATCTGAAGTGTTCTATTCACATTACTTTCTCTACATCTCTGTAACAAATTATTGCTAAAGCTTATTTTTCTATCTACATCATGCTAACCGAGATAAATATTAGCAGAAACGGTTTTATTACTTAGTTCCTTGTACGTAGAAGAGAAATAAGGAAATACACCAGGCTATACCGACAGTCAAATGTTTTAAAATGCGGTTGCTATGGGATTGAAATCCGTTTCTTTGTGTGGCCAGGAGTTGTCAAGTCCTGTATAGGGAAAGGTATAAGTATTTTAAAACTGAAACAATAACATGGAATATCTCAAAAACGACCAACTCCACGAAAAAAGTGTATAACATAAATTGTGTGTTTTAACGAGCTCTATATTTTTTGTAAGTAAGTTTCTGTCTATCTCTTAGGGTTTATTTGTTGTACAAAATTCCGCAAAATGCATTGAAAATAAAGATGTCTTAAAAGGTCATTTCCAGAAAATTCAAGATACACGTTTTATTTCCCTTAACATACGATATTTTAATCAAAATCGTTAGGGCCAATTTGGAGAAAATCAAAATTTTCGAAAATGATTCCATGAAAAGGTAGCTGGGATGGGAAGATTTTCTTGAAAATCTTCGTGTCGTATCCTTGGAAGATACTGTACTTAAATACCTAGTTTAGAATTTAATGGACTTTTCGTTTTGGAGTTATGCTGCCTACAGACACAGACACACAAATACTGACAGACAGACACATACACGCACGTTTTTCTAAAAAGTTTCTTTTTGGTTTCAGGAGGTCTCTAAACAATTATTACCGGTGAAATCTCGGTATCCACATTTTGGATGCAATATTATCTTCTCTATACAGTTTTATATAGTTCGTGTAGAGAGGGTAAAAAGCTTTGGAAAGCTATGCTATATATAGGCAGCAATAAACAATAGAGGAAAGAAATGCATCTGAATGTAATGCATTCGATTTTTACTTTCTCTACACGCACGATGTACATAATGTATAGAGAAGATATTATACTCCACCCAAAAATTCCATTCCAAGATTTCACCGGAAATATATGTTTTAGAGTCCCCTGTAACCAAAAACAGCATCATTGTGTGTCCGTGAGCCTGTGAACACGATAACTCAAAAACGAAAAGTCGGTAAAATGCCAACCTTGGTATTTAAGTTTAGTATTTTCCAGGGATGTGACAGGAAGATTTTGAGAAAAATCCCTCCACCCCAAACTACCCTTTACATCGGCCTTTTTTCGAAAATGACTTAACGATTTTGATTAAAATATCGTATATTAAAGATATTTACCTAATAAAATGTATATCTTGAATTTTATGGGAACAGCCTCTGAAGACTACTTTATTCTTGATGAGTTTTATGGAATTTTGCATAACTGCTAAACCGTAAGATATGGACAAAAACTTACTACACAAAAAATGTAGAGCACGTTAAAACACACAATTTATGTTACACCAATTTTTTTCGTGGAGCTGGTCTTTTTTGACCAGCTTTTGACTTTCACTTTAACCTATGATACTCCCTTATTTACCTTATATTTACAAAGAAGCAAGTAAGTAGACTATTTCTGCAAATTTTTTCTCGATTAGCAGGAAGTAAAGAGAAGCATTACATTTTTAACAATAATTTGTTGCAGAGATGGAGAAAAGGTCATGTGAATGGAATACGTCACATTTTCTAACTTCATTTTTGATTGCCAAGGCTGCCATGTTAAGGAAGTGTCTAAAATTAGTTGGTTTCATTAAAGTTTAAAAAATAAGTGTAAGAAACTTAAAGTAAATATGCTACAAAATCTAATATTAATACCGTTATAAAACCATGAGCTTCGCAAATTCACTGCGCGTTATGCTTACTGGTAAAAGTGCCCGGTAAAAGCGTAAAGAGTACGGAATTTCAAAACCAGCATAGGGTGGCCCACTTTAAAGCTATTTCCTATGACTTTAGCTCTCTAGTTTATTGTATCGACAACAGAATAAGTATTGAAAACGAGTCTTCAAAAGAATACAGCATGATGTATTACATTCAAACGACTTTCGCTAGTCTTCTTTTATAAACCTATTCTTTCAAAAGCGTATGTGCCTTTACACATCCTAATGGAGATACATTTCATCATAAATGTATACATTTCGTTTTATATGAAGAATACAAAGCGCTAAAATGAATACTGATCTACCACTTAAGAAAAGCTTTACTTTTGAAAAATTAGTAGGAAGTTGTTAAGGAAATCTAGAGCTTTTGTGTAGTAAAATATGTGTATCTGTTATGGTTAAGCAGTTATACAATATTTATTCCGTATGAGCAAGCCTTCAGAGGCTATTCTCAGGAAATTCTAAACATAAGCTTTATTTTTCTCGTGTGATATAGTCCAGTTATGTAAAAGGCAACAATTGTGTTCTGTGATATAGTCCAGTTATGTAAAAGGCAACAATAGTGTTCTGTGATATAGTCCACTTATGTAAAAGGCAACAATTGTGTTCTCGTGTGATATAGTCCAGTTATGTAAAAGACAACAATTGTGTTCTCGTGTGATATAGGCCAGTTATGTAAAAGGCAACAGTTGTGTTCTGTGATATAGTCCACTTATGTAAAAGGCAACAATTGTGTTCTCGTGTGATATAGTCCAGTTATGTAAAAGACAACAATTGTGTTCTCGTGTGATATAGTCCACTTATGTAAAAGGCAACAATTGTGTTCTCGTGTGATATAGTCCAGTTATGTAAAAGACAACAATTGTGTTCTCGTGTGATATAGTCCACTTATGTAAAAGGCAACAATTGTGTTCTCGTGTGATATAGTCCAGTTATGTAAAAGACAACAATTGTGTTCTCGTGTGATATAGGCCAGTTATGTAAAAGACAACAATTGTGTTCTCGTGTGATATAGGCCAGTTATGTAAAAGACAACAATTGTGTTCTCGTGTGATATAGTCCAGTTATGTAAAAGACAACAATTGTGTTCTCATGTGATATAGTCCACTTATGTAAAAGGCAACAATTGTGTTCTCGTGTGATATAGTCCAGTTATGTAAAAGACAACAATTGTGTTCTCGTGTGATATAGTCCACTTATGTAAAAGGCAACAATTGTGTTCTCGTGTGATATAGTCCAGTTATGTAAAAGACAACAATTGTGTTCTCGTGTGATATAGGCCAGTTATGTAAAAGACAACAATTGTGTTCTCGTGTGATATAGGCCAGTTATGTAAAAGACAACAATTGTGTTCTCGTGTGATATAGTCCAGTTATGTAAAAGACAACAATTGTGTTCTCGTGTGATATAGGCCAGTTATGTAAAAGGCAACAATTGTATTCTCGTGTGATATAGTCCACTTATGTAAAAGACAACAATTGTGTTCTCGTGTGATATAGTCCACTTATGTAAAAGGCAACAATTGTGTTCTCGTGTGATATAGTCCACTTATGTAAAAGGCAACAATTGTGTTCTCGTGTGATATAGTCCACTTATGTAAAAGGCAACAATTGTGTTCTCGTGTGATATAGTCCACTTATGTAAAAGGCAACAATTGTGTTCTCGTGTGATATAGTCCACTTATGTAAAAGGCAACAATTGTGTTCTCGTGTGATATAGTCCACTTATGTAAAAGACAACAATTGTGTCCTCGTGTGATATAGTCCAGTTATGTAAAAGACAACAATTGTGTTCTCGTGTGATATAGGCCAGTTATGTAAAAGGCAACAATTGTGTTCTCGTGTGATATAGTCCACTTATGTAAAAGGCAACAATTGTGTTCTCGTGTGATATAGGCCAGTTATGTAAAAGGCAACAATTGTGTTCTCGTGTGATATAGTCCAGTTATGTAAAAGGCAACAATTGTGTTCTCGTGTGATATAGGCCAGTTATGTAAAAGACAACAATTGTGTTCTCGTGTGATATAGGCCAGTTATGTAAAAGGCAACGATTGTGTTCTCGTGTGATATAGTCCACTTATGTAAAAGGCAACAATTGTGTTCTCGTGTGATATAGGCCAGTTATGTAAAAGGCAACAATTGTGTTCTCGTGTGATATAGTCCAGTTATGTAAAAGACAACAATTGTGTTCTCATGTGATATAGTCCACTTATGTAAAAGGCAACAATTGTGTTCTCGTGTGATATAGTCCAGTTATGTAAAAGACAACAATTGTGTTCTCGTGTGATATAGTCCAGTTATGTAAAAGGCAACAATTGTGTTCTCGTGTGATATAGTCCAGTTATGTAAAAGACAACAATTGTGTTCTCATGTGATATAGTCCACTTATGTAAAAGGCAACAATTGTGTTCTCGTGTGATATAGTCCAGTTATGTAAAAGACAACAATTGTGTTCTCGTGTGATATAGTCCAGTTATGTAAAAGGCAACAATTGTGTTCTCGTGTGATATAGTCCACTTATGTAAAAGGCAACAATTGTGTTCTCGTGTGATATAGTCCACTTATGTAAAAGGCAACAATTGTGTTCTCGTGTGATATAGTCCAGTTATGTAAAAGACAACAATTGTGTTCTCGTGTGATATAGGCCAGTTATGTAAAAGACAACAATTGTGTTCTCGTGTGATATAGTCCACTTATGTAAAAGGCAACAATTGTGTTCTCGTGTGATATAGTCCAGTTATGTAAAAGACAACAATTGTGTTCTCGTGTGATATAGGCCAGTTATGTAAAAGGCAACAGTTGTGTTCTGTGATATAGTCCAGTTATGTAAAAGGCAACAGTTGTGTTCTGTGATATAGTCCAGTTATGTAAAAGGCAACAATTGTGTTCTGTGATATAGTCCAGTTATGTAAAAGGCAACAATTGTGTTCTGTGATATAGTCCAGTTATGTAAAAGGCAACAATTGTGTTCTGTGATATAGTCCAGTTATGTAAAAGGCAACAATTGTGTTCTCGTGTGATATAGTCCAGTTATGTAAAAGGCAACAATTGTGTTCTTGTGTGATATAGTCCAGTTATGTAAAAGGCAACAATTGTGTTCTGTGATATAGCCCAGTTATGTAAAAGCTAAAACCTTTTTTCCATGTGATGTAGATCAGTTTCCTAAAGACAATAATGTTGTTCTCATTTGGTGTTTTCCAGTTGCGTGTTAGGCAACTATTTTGTCCTCGTGTAGTATAGTCCTGTTATGTACAAGATATAATTTTGTCTTCATGCCGTTTATGTACAAGGCAATAATTTTGTTCCAATTTGATATAGCCCAGTTATGTATGGGGCAAAGTTTTATGTTCCTCTATATACACTGTTGACATAGTTTTCTGAAAAAGAGAGAGAAAAAAATAGGCGACAATGGAGTGCAAATAAATTGTGTGTGATTTGGTTCCTCTGGAATACCCATACAGACAACTGCTGTTTATATTCATGCTCGTATGCATACATCTATGATTTGTAGCTGTTACAATCATATATAAGTATTTTGAAGTGCTACAATTGCTTTTCTTGTGCATTGAGCAGCAATCGACTCGGGCATCCTTTTGAGATTGTTCCAAATTATGTGGATCCAACGAGAGTAAATGTTTTCCACGGCTTAATGGTCATACAAGAGAGTATATATGTGATGGAATTAATGCCTAGGATTGCTTCTGTCTCGCAATATATCAGTTTTGGCACAGTATCAATGTTTTCTAGCACAACTGATTTTGTTCGACCTTCACGAATTTCGTCAGTGAGTGAACAGCTGCCACGAGTTAACTCGTTATAACAGCGTGTCATAGTGGAAAAAATGGAGCTTCATCGCCAAATGTAGTAGTACGTAAATCAATGCATTCTTGTCTTTATATTGCAAGTTAAAACTCATAATAAACTATCAACGAACATTTTCACCAGTTAATTCGATATTTTCACTGAGACACAATTTTAAACTCACTGCTAACAACACAAATAACCCTCTTTTCACAAAATATCTCAAGCAGGTTAAGGTCAACAATGCCAAACTTTTATTTGAAACTCCAGATGGTACCTTCAGCAATCAGCGTTGCCAAGGCTAAAAATTAAAATAGTGACACGCGTAGAAAGCAAATTAAACTTTATCCAAAAAGTTTATATTGTATTCAAATATTACTAAAACTGTATCAATATTAAGTATTTGGGTTTTATTCCGTGTTTCCTGTATTTACTATAGTTGAGGAAAGTCTATGTTGTATATTAAGAGTTGCCTTTTACTACCGCATCTTAGGTAGAGAAAACTGTTGCAAATAAGATAAACGATTATTGCAGTTGCTTGACGTATTGTGTAAACTATTATTACGATGTTCTTCAGTGCTTCCATAACAAGAATAATGAATACTTAATTTTCAGCTGCGCTTCGTTGTTATCCATTGGCTCGGTGGAATGTATTTAATGAGGAAATCAACAAAGCGCAGGCAGGCAGGCCGATTATCACCACCTGCAAGCGAGGTTCAATCGATGAAATCCTCGGGTACGAACGTTAAATTAACCCTCTTAACACCGAGGTGGGCCCATATACCGGTGAAATCCCTCGCCTTACTGCGATAAGTTATTGAAATGTGATAGCATGGGCACGGAACGTTTAAAGAGATAACGGAATGTTCAGTTTTTGTGTACCGATACAATTATCCGAAGGGAGAGTTTTATGAATTTTATAAATTTCGTTTCGTTCTCAAACGGATACATCCTATCAGGCTTTGGCCTCTTCTCCCCAGATTCGTTTTAATGGTAATGGTGGAATATTCCTAATGCTGGTCTGACAGTAGTTAAGGAGGTGATAAAGCCGCGCCGTGGCCGAGTGGTCAGATCATTCGCATCTCACCTTGGGTTCAATCCAAGCGACCGCATATGAGATTTGTGTACCGGACAAAGCGGCTCAGGGCGGGTTTTATCCGGGTTCTCCGGTTTCCCCAGCCATTATATTCCACCGGGGCTCCATCTTCATGTACCATCGCCTGCGGTGCCATAGCAGTAAAAGCGGGCGTTAAACACTACCAAAAAATCTGATGTGTTACACTCATACGACTTTCTCTAGCTACTCTACAAACAAACGTCTTACAAAAGGTAATTCTTCTTTCAACACCACGCTAATCAAGACAAACATTAGCAGAATTTTATTACTTAGTTCGTTATAAATAGAATGGAACTAAGGGAATGCTCTAGGCTAAAGTGATAGTGAAATGTTTTAAAAGCTTCTTTGCTTTGCCAGGAGTAGAACAAAAGAAAAACGGACACTTCCGTCTCAGAAAAGTATATATACTTCACAATTGAAATTAATAAGGAATACCTCGAAAACGGAAAGCTCCACGAAAAAAAAAAATATATATGACATAACTGGTGTATTTTAACAATATCTACATTTTTTATAAAGTAAGTTTTTGTCTATTTCTTACGTTTATTAGTTATGCCAAACTAAGCAAATTTCATCCAGAATAAACAGTTCTTTAGAAGCTACTCCCAGAAAATTCAACATATACATTTTATTTGCAATAGAAATGGCTTCAATGTGTGGTATTTTAATCAAAATCGTAAGAGCCATTTTTAAGATAAAACAGAATTTTCAAAAAATTTTCCGTGTAAAGGGTAGGTAGGGTCGGGTAAGTTCTTGAAAATGTTCGTGTCGCATCCTTGGAAAATACCAAATTTGGTATTTAACCGGCTATGCTGTCCACAGACACACAAACACACACACGGACCTGTTTCTGAAAAAAAACCTTTTTGAATACAGGGGGTCCCAAAACATATATTTCCGGTGAAATCCAGGTATCGAATTTTTGGGTGGAATACAATTCTTCTCTATCCCTATGTACATTGTACATACGGGGCTAGAGAAAGTAAAACTGAGATGACACGAAGCATGATTATCCTCATTTGGTATTGCCCAGCAATGTAAAAGGCAACAATTTTGTTCTCATATGGTAAAGCCTAGTTATGTAGAAAATACAATTTTGTCCTGTGATACAGCCCAGTTACATACAAAGCACAGTTTTACGTTCTTCTAAATACACTGCTACCACAGTTTTTCTGAACAAAAAACTTCTGATGTATTCCATTCATATGACTTACTCTACATCTCTGAAACAAATTATTGTGAAAAAGCTTATGCTTCTATTTACTTCATGCTAATCGACAACAAATTAGCATAAATAGTCGTATTACTTGCTTCCTTGTAAGTAGAAGCAAAATAAGGGGTGCCATAGGTTTAAAGTGATAGTCAAAAGTTGGTTACTATGTGACTGAAGTTCCTTTGTTTATATTGACAAATTCCTGAATGAGAAAAGGTCAAGTTTTTCAAAGCTGGAACGAAAAACAAGGAATATCTAAAAAACGATCAACTCCACGAAAAAATGTATATTACATTAATTGTGTGTATTAACGTGATCTACATTTTTTCTACGGTAAGCTTTTGTCCATCTCTTACGGTTTGGCAGCTATGCAAAATTCCGTAAAATTCATCCAGAATAAAGTAGTCTTCAGAGGTTATTCCCAGAAAATTCCAGATATACATATTGTCAAGTATATATGTTTAATGTATGATATTTTAATCAAAATCGTTAGAGTCATTTTTTAGAAAATCGAAATTTTCGAAAATTTTTCAACGTGAAGGGTAGTTGGGGTTGGGGAATTTTCTTGAAAATCTTCGTGTCGCATCCTTGGAAGATATTGAACTTAAATACCAAGTTTGGTATTTAACGGTCATTTCGTTTTTGAGCTATTCTGTCCACAGAAACACAGACACACACATACACACAGACATACACGGACATTTTTATAAAAATGATTTTTATTTTCTCTACACGTACTATGTACATAGTGTATAGAGAAGGTACTGTATTGCACCCAAAAATTCGATACCGAGATTTCACCGGAAATACATGTTTTGGGTCCCCCTGAATCCAAAAAAAAGCTTTCTTGGAAAAAGATCCGTAAGTGTGTGCGCGAGTATGTGTGTGTGTCCGAGAAAGTTTATACTGTACCACTCGGCCTAGACCAATCTGAATCAAACTCAAGCCTGAGAAAGCCTACATTGTACCACTCGACCCAGTCCAAACTGAATCAAACTCAAGCCTGAGAAAGCCTACATTGTACCACTCGACCCAGTCCAATCTGAATCAAACTCAAGCCTGAGAAAGCCTACACTGTACCACTCGACCCAGTCCAAACTGAATCAAACTCAAGCCTGAGAAAGCCTACACTGTACCACTCGGCCCAGTCCAAACTGAATCAAACTCAAGCCTGAGAAAGCCTACATTGTACCACTCGACCCAGTCCAAACTGAATCAAACTCAAGCCTGAGAAAGCCTACATTGTACCACTCGACCCAGTCTAAACTGAATCAAACTCAAGCCTGAGAAAGCCTACATTGTACCACTCGACCCAGTCCAAACTGAATCAAACTCAAGCCTGAGAAAGCCTACACTGTACCACTCGGCCCAGTCCAAACTGAATCAAACTCAAGCCTGAGAAAGCCTACATTGTACCACTCGACCCAGTCCAAACTGAATCAAACTCAAGCCTGAGAAAGCCTACATTGTACCACTCGACCCAGTCCAAACTGAATCAAACTCAAGCTTGAGAAAGCCTTCACTGTACCACTCGACCCAGTCCAATCTGAATCAAACTCAAGCCTGAGAAAGCCTTCTCTGTACCACTCGGCCCAGTCCAAACTGAATCAAACTCAAGCCTGAGAAAGCCTACACTGTGTCACTCACCCACTCCAATCTGAATCAAACTCAAGCCTGAGAAAGCCTTCACTGTACCACTCGACCCAGTCCAATCTGAATCAAACTCAAGCCTGAGAAAGCCTTCACTGTACCACTCGACCCAGTCCAATCTGAATCAAACTCAAGCCTGAGAAAGCCTACATTGTACCACTCGACCCAGTCCAATCTGAATCATATTCAAGTCCAAGAAAGCCTACACTGTACCACTCGACCCAATCCAAACTGAATCAAACTCAAGCCCGAGAAAGCCTACACTGTGTCTCTCACCCACTCCAATCTGAATCAAACTCAAGCCTGAGACATCTTACACTGTACCACTCGACCCAGTCCAATCTGAATCAAACTCAAGCCCGAGAAAGCCTACACTGTACCTCTCGACCCAGTCCAATCTGAATCAAACTCAAGCCCGAGAAAGCCTACACTGTTCCACTCGACCCAGTCCAAACTGAATCAAACTCAAGCCTGAGACATCTTACACTGTACCACTCGACCCAGTCCAATCTCAATCAAACCCAAGCCCGAAAAATCTTACACTGTACCACTCGACCCAGTCCAATCTGAATCATACTCAAGCCCGAGAAAGCCTACACTGTACCACTCGACCCAGTCCAATCTGAATCAAACTCAAGCCCGAGAAATCTTACACTGTACCACTCGACCCAGTCCAAACTGAATCAAACTCAAGCCTGAGACATCTTACACTGTACCACTCGACCCAGTCCAATCTGAATCAAACTCAAGCCCGAGAAAGCCTACTGTGCCACTTGACCCAGCGCAATCTGAATCAAACTCAAGCCCGAGAAAGCTTACACTGTGCCACTTGACCCAGTCCAATCTGAATTAAACTCAAGTCCGAGAAAGGTTTCACTGTGCCTCTCTACTCAGTCCAATCTGAATCAAACTCAAGCCCGAGAAAGCCTACACTGTGTCTCTCACCCACTCCAATCTGAATCAAACTCAAGCCCGAGAAAGCTTACACTGTGCCACTTGACCCAGTTCAATCTGAATCAAACTCAAGCCCGAGAAAGCTTACACTGTGCTACTCGGCCTAGTCCAATCTGAATCAAACTCAAGCCCGAGAAAGCTTACACTGTGCCACTTGACCCAGCGCAATCTGAATCAAACTCAAGCCCGAGAAAGCTTACACTGTGCCACTTGACCCAGTCCAATCTGAATTAAACTCAAGTCCGAGAAAGGTTTCACTGTGCCTCTCTACTCAGTCCAATCTGAATCAAACTCAAGCCCGAGAAAGCCTACACTGTGTCTCTCACCCACTCCAATCTGAATCAAACTCAAGCCCGAGAAAGCTTACACTGTGCCACTTGACCCAGTTCAATCTGAATCAAACTCAAGCCCGAGAAAGCTTACACTGTGCTACTCGGCCTAGTCCAATCTGAATCAAAGGCGAGCCCGTCTTGAGCCCAAGAATAGGTTATATTTTGCCACCCGGTCCCCACCATGATTGCCTAATTACGATTAAAGTAAATACTTTTATAGTTATTATTATTACCACTATCATTACCATTAATGTCATGCCCACCATCAGTGTATGAAGAGCTGTTTTGGTTTAGATTGGGCAAATTCGGACCGAGTCGTACAGTATAAACTTTCTTGGACAGAGTTTGGTTTAGATTGGGCACATTCGGACCGAGTCGTACAGTATAAACTTTCTTGGACTAGAGTTTGATTTAGATTGGGCACATTCGGACCGAGTCGTACAGTATAAACTTTCTTGGACTAGAGTTTGATTTAGATTGGGCACATTCGGACCGAGTCGTACAGTATAAACTTTCTTGGACTAGAGTTTGATTTAGATTGGGCACATTCGGACCGAGTCGTACAGTATAAACTTTCTTGTACTAGGGTTTGGTTTAGCTTGGGCACATCTGGATCGAGTCGTACAGTATAAACGTTCTTGGACTAGAGTTTAATTTAAGTTGGGCACATTCGGACCGAGTCGTACAGTATAAACTTTCTTGGACAGAGTTTGGTTTAGATTGGGCAAATTCGGACCGAGTCGTACAGTATAAACTTTCTTGGACAGAGTTTGGTTTAGATTGGGCACATTCGGACCGAGTCGTACAGTATAAACTTTCTTGGACAGAGTTTGGTTTAGATTGGGCAAATTCGGACCGAGTCGTACAGTATAAACTTTCTTGGACAGAGTTTGGTTTAGATTGGGCACATTCGGACCGAGTCGTACAGTATAAACTTTCTTGGACAGAGTTTGGTTTAGATTGGGCACATTCGGACGAGTCGTACAGTATAAACTTTCTTGGACTAGAGTTTGGTTTAGATTGTACAGGTCCGTTCCGAGTGGTACAGAATAACCTTTCTCGTACTCGGGTTTGGTTCACATTAAAGTTTCGGGCCGAATGGTACAGTGTATCTTTTCGGACTCAGGTTTGGGTTAGATTGGCAAGGTCCTGCGGTAGGTACAGTATGACTCTTTACTTGAACTTCTGTTTGGTTCACATTGGGCCGGTCTTAAACTAAAAATTCCACTCTTGCAGATCTCAACGGTTGCATCATAATCTGTGATTTCAAAGTCAGCATTTAGTTACAGGTTTTTTAAACATCTGATAATCGCCTCGATCTACCACATCCTTGTATAATGAATCAATAAAGTTGTCTCTGTAAACGTTTATCTGGGTTTATATGAGGTAGAGGAGATAATGTCATACAAGTATACGATTGTAACGCATGTTTTTCAGCGAGGTGCTAGATATCTGATGTATCTAGATATTGATCAAAGTAATTTATACAAACCAAGTGAGTAAGGAATTGAAAATATCGGAAATTTTTACATTCTGATTTGCAAGTCTCTTTCCAGCTGACGAAGGAATTCTGTTTAATGAACTGGGTACAGGGATGCACAAAATGATAAAAACTTTTGTTGAGAAAGAAAACAAAAAGGATTTATTCGCGGCGGCGTCGGCGTCATGTGGGTCGAGGAAAGCCAGATAAGAGACTTGGGGTGTGAGATTAAGACAAGAGTGTGTAACTGAAGTATGAGAGGAACAACAAACTTTCTCGTTTCACAAGGAAAACTTCTCCTTTTAAGTGTTTATAGCGTGCGCTCTGGTGTAGATAAAGTGAACTTATCTTAACATTTGTTTAGACGCTATCACACATAAGCCAACGGAGCGTTATCTCAACTTTAATGTCGTTATGTTCTCTTGTTTTATTGTGCCTACTTCCACTTCAAATAATTCTTGTCCTACCTTTCAAATTTCATTTTCTCTATCACTTACATAACTTCAGTAGGTAGAGGAATTATTGAGACTCAACATTTTGATATACACGTCACAACTTAAATACACGTTTTGAATTCCCTGAATCTTAAAACAATGCGTTTTCAAAACGAGACCTTATGCTTGTGTATGCAAATGTCTGCCTGAGATAATATTCGAAAACTACATAACAAAAATCTGATGTGTTACGCTCACATGACTTTCTCTACATTGCTGCAACAAAGTATTGTTCAAAAGCATATTCTTCCATCTGTTATAAGATATAACAAATAAACATCATCAGAAATTGCCTTAATAGCTTGCTTCCTTGTTAGTAGGAGGAAAATAAGGGAATACACTACGTTCAAACGACAGTTAAATCTTCTAAAGCTGGTTGGCATGTGGTTGAAAGTCGTATCTATGTAGGACTAGGAGTTTTCAACTTTTTGTGTGAAGAAAGGTTTATTTTAAGCATGATTCAAATAACAAGGAATATCACAGAAATGGCCAATTCGACGAAAAAACCGCATATGGCATAAACTGTGTGTTTTAGCGTGATCTACATTTTTACTTTCTCCATACGCACTATGTACATAGTGTATAAAGAAAGTATTGCACTCCACCAAAAAATTCGATACCGAGATTTCACCGGAAATATATGTTTTAGGATCCCCAATATCCAAAAAAAGCATTTTCACAAAAAGGTCCGTGTGTTTAGTATCTTCCAGGGATGCGACACCAAAATTTTGAGAAAAATACCCCCACCCCCAACTACCCTTTACATTGAACTTTTTTCGAAAATTTTGAATTTCTCAAAAATGGCTCTAACGATTTTGATTAAAATTTCGTATATTAAACATATTTACCTGACAAATAAAATGAATATCTTGAATTTTCTGGGAATAGCCTTTGAAGAGTAGTTTATTCTGAATGAAATTTACTAAATTTTGAATAACTGCTAAACCGTAAGAGATGGACAAAAACTTACTGCACAAAAAATGTAGAGCACATTAAAGCACACAATTTATGTTATATACATTTCTTCGTGGAGTTCGTCTTTTTGTGACGTTCTTTATTTTTGGTTTCTACTATGAAAAACGTATACTTTTCTCATAAAGGAACTTCATTGACATAGCAACCAGCTTTTGACCATCAGTTTAACCTACAGTTGTCCCTTATTTCGCTTCTACTTACAGGGAAGCAAGTATTTAGACTATTTCTGCTATTTTTTTTCTGGTTAGCATAAAGTAAATAGAAGTATACGCTTTTTAAGAATTATTTGTTGCAGGGATATGGAGAAAGTCATGTGAATGGTACACATCAGATTTTTTGTGGAGTAAGCTCTTTTCTATCTCTTACGATTTACCAGTTACCCCGTGAAATTCAGCAAAATTCATTCAGAATAGAGGCTATACCCGGTAAATTCAAGATATACGTTTAATTGGTATATAAATATATTTTGCATACGGTATTTTAATCAAAATTGTTAGAACTATTTCTGAGAAAATAAAAATTTTCGAAATTTTTCCCACGTAAAGGGTAGTTTGGTGTAGAGGGGTTTTATTCAAAATCTTCCTGTCGCATCCTTGGAAGATACTAAACTTAAATACCACGTTTGATATTTTACAGACTTTTTGTTTTTGAGTTATCGTGTTCACAGACTCACGGACCGTTTTCTTAAAACACTTTTTATACAAGGGACCTCAAAACGTGTATTTCAGGTGAAATATAGGTAAAAAATTTTAGGTGGAAATCAATACCTTCTCTATACATTATGGGCACAGCACATGTAGGTAAACGGAAAAAAAAATTGTTCCCCACTTAATTCAGACACTGCTTAAAATAAAAGTTAAGATTACTGCGTTTGGGCCCGCTGTCAGAGGGCGTGGTTCTTGTGGCCATTTGGACGGGTCATTAACGTTTCAGCGCAGAACCCGGCGTACTCCCAGAGTCCTTGTACCTCTGGAGGAACTGCGAGGGAAAAAACCTCACCCGAAAGATTGCGGAGTCCAGAACGAGAGTCCAAAGCAACGACGCCATGTTGGGAGAAAGAAAGGCGTCAATAGGCAAGACTGGAGAGAAAATTACCTCAAGACATTTTATTATCGGACACCGAAATTGAACAATAAGACTGATTCAACTAATTTGTAACAATTATACCTTCTTTCTTCATGTTAATATTGTTAATAATTCAGATTTATATTTCAATTTTTAGTTTAAAAAAAAGCTTATTAATATTTTTACTCTCTCTACACTTACTATGTACATAGTGTATAGAGAAGGTATTGCACTCCACCCAAAAATTCGATACCGAGATTTCACCGAAAATATATGTTTTAGGATCTCCTATATCCAAAAAAAAAAAAAGCATTTTTGGAAAAAGGACCTAGTGTCCCTGTGACTGTGAACACGTTAACTCAAAAACGAAAAGTCGGTAAAATATCACACTTGATATTTAAGTTTAGTATCTACCAGGGATGCGATACGAAGCTTTTGAGAAAAATCCCCCCTCCACAAATTACCCTTTACATGTAAGTTTTTTCGTAAATGTTGATTTTCTCAAAAACGATTCTAACGATTTTGATTGAAATATCCTATATTAAAGATATTTACTTGACAAATAAAATGCATATATTGAATTTTTTGGGAATAGCCTTTGAAGACTACTTTATTTTGGGTGAATTTTACTGAATTTGGCATAACTGCTAAACCGTAAGGGAGGAGAAAAACATGCCACACAAAAAATGTAGAGCACGTTAAAACACACCGTTTATGTTATATACTTTTTTTTCATGGAGTTGATCGTTTTCTAGATATTCCTTATTTTTGGTTTCACCTTTAAAAAACTTTCACTTTTATCATACAGGAATTTTTCAACTCCTATCCACACAAAGAAACTTCAGGCTATCAGCTGTTGGCTATCACTTTAACCTATGGTACTCGTTTATTTCGCTTCTATTTACAATAAGACTATTTCTGCTAATTTTTTCTCAATTAGCATGAAGTAAATAGAAGCATAAGCTGTTTAACAATAATTTCTTGCAGAGATGTAGAGAAAGTCATGTGAATGGTACACATCAGTCCTTTTTTAATTTTGAATTTACCTGAAATTTGTATTCCTAAGGTTGTTATAAACTTCTATACTTTTCAGACAATGTGCATATGTTAATGGGATCATATAACCCATATCAATTTTATTTACTTGTTATTTTTTTTGTTAAATTAACATTAATGGTCTGTATAGGTTTTGGCTGGTCGGTCAAAATAAATAATTAAAAAAATAAACGACACCAGGAAGAAATATTTAAGACAGGTCTTCTCAGTGTTCGTGCGCCGGTGCATTGGACGGTGCAATGTGCAAAAGGTAACTGCGTTTTGTTGACTAGAGTGCAAAACTCCAATCTTAGATTTTGAGCTATAGTGTTGTCTCATTTTCTCCTGCGCTTGTCTCGTGCTCTGCCTTTGTCTATGCTGCTTCTTCCTCACTACGATATGTGTCAGCCCAACAAAGACGTAGCAATTCACGGTGCGCACATAGGAAATATATGATAAATTGCATTCCCCAAAAAATTCGATGTCAAGATTTCACCGGAAATATAGAGTACACCCAGAGACTCCCCCCAGTATCTAAAACCAAAATTTTTAGAAAAATGAGATGTGTTCTATTCACATCACCTTTTCTACATCTCTGCAACGAAGTATTGTTAAAAAGCTAATGCTTCTATTTACTTCATGCCAATCGAGAAAAAAATAGCAGAAGTAAGGGAGTACCATAGATTAAAGTGATAGTCAAAAGCTGGTTGCTATGAGACTGAAGTTCCTAAGTTTTTTAAAGCTGAAACCAAAAACAAGGAAATATCTAAAAAAAATGATCAACTTCGCGAACAAAATGTATATAACAATGTTTTTGTGTGGTAAGTTTTAGTCCATATCTTACGGTTTAGCAGTTGTGCAAAATTCCGTAAAATTCATCCAGAATAAAGTAGTCTTCAGAGGTTATTCCCAGAAAATTCAAAATATATATTTAATTTGAAATACGATATTTAATATTCGATATTTTAATCAAAATTGTTAGTCATTTTTGAGAAAATCAAAATTTTCGGAAATGTTTCCATGTCAAGGGTAGTTGGGGTGGGTGTGGCATCCTTGGAAGACACTGACCTAAATACAAAGTTTGGTATTTAATGGACTTTTCGTTTTTGAGCTATGCTGTTCACAGACACACACGGACGTTTTTCCAAAAATACTCTTTTTTATGGATTCAGGGGGATCAAAAACATGTATTTCCGGTGAAATCTCGGTATTGAATTTTTTAGTGGAATGCAAATCCTTCTCTATACATTGTGTAGAGAAGTAAACAGCGCGTCTTATGGTCCGAACAATAGAGTACTGTCTTTTTATGTTCGTACAAATTGAAATGGCCGCGAAAGAAGAAGATTGAAGGAGCAGAAGGTAACAAAAAAGGAGAGTAAAACAAAAGATGAAGTAAGTCTACGTTAGCCACCAGTTCTCTCTCTCTGGGCAGCCAGCAAACACTGACCAGCCAGAGTTCTAACTCGTTAATCCAGCCACATGGCAAACACGCGGACCTCGTAAATCGTAATTTCGTACCTTTGATGAAGTGCCGCCCCATTGTTGGCAGAGCAAGTAGATTCTCTTCACCGCAGGCACAGACAGGTGCCGCTTGTCTTCTAATTGTTTAGTTTTACACTTTCAAGGTCAAACGTCACTTCCGGTACGCATCCTACAAAGCGACACACTTTTACATTCTTTGCAGCTTACTTACAGTGTGTAGAGGAAGAATTTGAGTTGACCTACAGTTTAAAATCAACGTTTCAAGCAAAATAAACATTTCGAAACTCCCCGAAAATAAAAAAAGAGCGTTTAAACTTTCTCTACTATTTATCTATAGCAATATCATTTAAATAGCATGCCTTAGCATTAAAGCAAGATAGCGTTCACACACACACACACACACACACACACACACACTACAATACATACATACATACATACACAGTCGCCCTCCGTGGTGTAATGGTTACCATGCTAACTTCATATGCCCAAGGTCGCGGGTTCATGCCCAGTAGAGGACGATGGATTTTTTGGGCGTAAAAATCCTTAGCATGGCTTCCTTCGGAAGGGAAGCAAAGCCATTAGTCCCATGTCGTAGATTTACGGCACGTAAATGAACCTCAAGCCTGATAAAAGAGGCCTCTGAGTAAAATCTTTCACGCCCGGTATAGAATGGGACGCTGAGAACCACAGCATTTAAAGAGCGTACACACACACACACACACACCACACACACACACACATACATACATCAAACTCTAGGATGTAGATCAAGTCAAGAATTACATTTATTCATACTTATTAATACGTTTATTTATAAACAATAACTCCGATGCCTGAGGGGTGGTAGCGTGTCTGCCTCACTTTCAACAGGTCGCGAGTTCGAATCTCGCTAAGGGTGACTTACCCGGATAAAGTTTTTTCGTGGTTTTCTCCTTATCCTTTAAGCTCCATGACCCCGAGATCATTTGAGCATCATCTCACCAATTTCAATTCATCGTCCGATATGACCAACCAGGTTAAAGGGCGTTAAGGTACAAAAAATTCTCAGTGAATTTTCCGAAATATCAGTTTTGCATAATTTACAATACATGTGTGTTTACGAAAATATATTTGTACTCATGCACTCTTAGAATGTTCATGTTTATTATATTTACAATGCTAAATTATTTTACCAGTATTTTTTGATTGAATGAAATCCTCTATATAGAAGGTAGTGAGTAAATAAGATATGCTTTTAATTCTGATCTAATTTTTTTTTTCATTAGCAATTATTGTATAGAAGAGGGAAGTGAATTAAAGAAAGCTATTCCTTTGTAGTAAACCCTTTTTTGCGATGACTGCAAATTATTTCTTCCTGCATGTAAATCCTGCCTATATCTGGTCCCTTTTTTATGAATATTTGCATATTTTGTAAACTTATTTAATTAAAAATGAATATATTCACAGGATAATAGTAAAATGTCAAAATTTTTGAGAAGTGGCTTGCAGTGAGTTGATCGTCTTGTCCCTGTCATTATTATTACTTTTTTTTTTTTGGCATAATGAACATTATAATGAATTTCCCCAAACTATTATTCCATAGGTTATCAATGAATGAAAATAATCATAATAATCTGTTTTTAGTATGTTCTTATTTATAAGCTGAATTACTGATCGAATTTCAAAATATGCAGAGCTAAGTTTGAGTAAAGGTCAATATGTATGTTTACGTTTAGAAGAAAACACAAACCACAAGAAATATAAAATAAAATATTAATAGCCTTAAACGTTTTAATAGTTTAAAAATAAACAGGTTATAGCAAAATATTTGCCGAAATCGACAATACAAATAATAAAACTAAAAAAAACTAAAAAAAAAATTCTGGTGTGCTCCATTCACATGACTTTCTCTATCTCTCTGTAACAAATTATTGTTATTAAGTTTATTCTTCTATTTAATGCTAAAACATTTGCAGAAACGGTCTTATTTCTTAGTTTCTTTATAACCAGAAGGGAAATAAAGGAATACGCTAGTCAAATGTTTTAATATTTGGTTGCTATCAGATTGAAATTCGTTCCTTCGCGTGGCCAAGCGTTGACAAGTTCCCGTAGCAGAAAAAATTTAGGTATTTTAAAACTGAAATCAATAACAAGGAATATCTCGAAAACGGTAACTCCAGGGAAAATGATTATGACATAAATTGTGAGTTTTTTTGTGTTCTACATTTTTTGTGCAGTAGGTTTTTGTCCATCTCTTACGGTTTACCAGTTATGCAAAATTCAATAAAAATCATATAGAATAAAGAGGTCATTAGAGGCTATTCCCAGAAAATTCAAGTTTTATTTGGCATGCAAATATTTAAAATACAAGAGATCATGAACCTCAAGCCTGATAAAAGAGGCCTCTGAGTAAAATTAAGCGGTCCTTCACGCCCAATATAGAATGGGACGCTGAGAACCACAGCATTTAAAGAGCGTACACACACACACACACACACACACACACACTCCATACACACACACACACATACATACATACATCAAACTCTAGGATGTAGATCAAGTCAAGAATTACATTTATTCATACTTATTAATACGTTTATTTATAAACAATAACTCCGATGCCTGAGGGGTGGTAGCGTGTCTGCCTCACTTTCAACAGGTCGCGAGTTCGAATCTCGCTAAGGGTGACTTACCGGATAAAGTTTTTTCGTGGTTTTCTCCTTATCCTTTAAGATCCATGACCCCGAGATCATTTGAGCATCATTTCACCAATTTCAATTCATCGTCCGATATGACCAACCAGGTTAAAGGGCGTTAAGGTACAAAAAATTCTCAGTGAATTTTCCAAAATATCAGTTTTGCATAATTTACAATACATGTGTGTTTACGAAAATATATTTGTACTCATGCACTCTTAGAATGTTCATGTTTATTATATTTACAATGCTAAATTATTTTACCAGTATTTTTTGATTGAATGAAATCCTCTATATAGAAGGTAGTGAGTAAATAAGATATGCTTTTAATTCTGATCTAATTTTTTTTTTTCATTAGCAATTATTGTATAGAAGAGGGAAGTGAATTAAAGAAAGCTATTCCTTTGTAGTAAACCCTTTTTTGCGATGACTGCAAATTATTTCTTCCTGCATGTAAATCCTGCCTATATCTGGTCCCTTTTTTTTATGAATATTTGCATATTTTGTAAACTTATTTAATTAAAAATGAATATATTCACAGGATAATAGTAAAATGTCAAAATTTTTCAGAAGTGGCTTGCAGTGAGTTGATCGTCTTGTCCCTGTCATTATTATTACTTTTTTTTTTTTGGCATAATGAACATTATAATGAATTTCCCCAAACTATTATTCCATTAGTTATCAATGAATGAAAATATGCATAATAATCTGTTTTAGTATGTTTTTATTTATAAGCTGAATTACTGATCGAATTTCAAAATATGCAGAGCTAAGTTTGAGTAAAGGTCAATATGTATGTTTACGTTTAGAAGAAAACACAAACCACAAAAAATGTAAAATAAAATATTAATAACCTTAAACGTTTTAATAGTTTAAAAATAAACAGGCTATAGCAAAATATTTGCCTAATTCGACAATACAAATAATAAAACTAAAAAAAAAATAAAAAAAAATTCTAGTGTGCTCCATTCACATGACTTTCTCTACATCTCTGTAAGAAATTATTGTTATTAAGCTTATTCTTCTATCTATTTAATGCTAAAACATTTGCAGAAACGGTCTTATTTCTTAGTTTCTTTATAACCAGAAGGGAAATAAAGGAATACGCTAGTCAAATGTTTTAATATTTGGTTGCTATCAGATTGAAATTCGTTCCTTCGCGTGGCCAAGCGTTGACAAGTTCCCGTAGCAGAAAAAATTTAGGTATTTTAAAACTGAAATCAATAACAAGGAATATCTCGAAAACGGTAACTCCAGGGAAAATGTTTATGGCATAAATTGTCAGTTTTATTGCGTTCTACATTTTTTGTGCAGTAGGTTTTTGTCCATCTCTTACGGTTTACCAGTTATGCAAAATTCAATAAAATCATATAGAATAAAGAGGTCATTAGAGGCTATTCCCAGAAAATTCAAGTTTTATTTGGCATATAAATATTTAAAATACAAGAGATTTTATTGATAATCGTTAGAGCCATTTTAGAGAAAGTCAAAATTTTGAAATATTTTCCATGTAAAGGGTATTTTGTACTGGGGGGATTTTCTTGACAATCTTCGGGTCGCATCCTTGGAAGATACCAAACTTAAATACCAAGTTTTGTATTTAACGGTCGTTTCGTTTTTGAGCTATGCTGCCAAAAGATACACACACATGGACCTTTTTATATATATATTGGATTCAGGGGTTCTAAAACATGTATTTCCGGTGAAACCTCAGTATCTATTTTTTGGGGGCATTACAATACCTTCTCTAAAGGCTATGTACATATTTTTTGTAGAGAAAGTAAAAACTATTGTAGCCACTACTCACTAACATGTATTTGTTTTGTTTCATACAAAGTATGATCTCATAATGTATCTCAAAGTTTTATTGGCAGGCTGTTTTTCAGTTGTTCTAAATTAGTATTCTCCATAACAATTTGTGTACAAGTTTGATAACAGATCTATAGTAACACGACTTTTGGAAATAATTTTGTTTAGAAAAGTTAGACTAGGTTAAAAATATGTTACTAAGTTCCACAGACTTTTACATATTTGTATATTTGCGTAGCCACAAGTTATACAGGATGATTTATGTAGAGCTGACACATTTCTTTCTTTAACTATTTCATTGGAAATTCATTCAATGACCCAATTTTAGCATCAAATTAAGCAGAATGTTTTGGAGTTTACATTCCTTGTCACTAGATGCACAGATGTTTATGTTCCTGGAGTTTCGATTCATTGTCACTAGATGCGCAGATGTTAACTTATATTAAGTGATTTTTGTGATAACTGGACGATGTAGAGCTGAGTCAAGGATATTTTCAGCAAGATGGCGCTACATGCTATACATCAAATGAATCCTTGAACCTAATTGCAAGTTTCTTTGACTACCGGATATTTTCCAGGAACCTGTGGCCACCGAGATCTCCGGATTTGACATCCCTGGACTTCTTTCTATGGGGTTACTTAAAAGACCGGGTTTACTCCTTATGTCCCCAAACATTGGACGATCTGAAGCACAACATCACAAAGGAGATTCAAGCTATTGAACACAGAGTCCTCCAACGAGTGGCCAGTAACATTTGCCTTATGCAGGATGGAGAACATTTTCAACATTTGCTATAGAGACAAATAATCTCCCAAAATGTCTCTATAATTTACGTGTAATAAGTTGTCGCTAGCATAACACGTTTTGAAACAATTAATGAAAGAAATGTGTCAACTCTATATAAATCACCCTGTAGATATTTTATCTAAATGTTTTGGGAAGACCTCATATTGGCTGAATCTATTTTGCCTCACTATGTCGGGCTTCCTCAGAGCTTCTCACTTCACGACAGTGCCGGGTGAACTGTGAGGCGAGAAGTCCTAAGGAAGCTTACGGTAACAGATTCAGCCAAGATGCGGCCTTCTCGGAAGACCTAACTCACAATAAAGCAATTATTTCATAATATGACTAGTAAATAAAAACGCCTTACACTTTTACAGATAAAAGTATAATGCTTGATGCAAAAATGCAGGATAATAATACGCAGAGCTTTGATAAATCAATAAACATAAATAAATCAAACTCACTCAGAATTCATTGCAGTGAATTGCGACATACATATTTATGTATCGAAAGAAAATGCCCTCCTACAGCCACTTAAAATATTTTTGAATTATCTATAAGTTTGTTCAGTGTCGAACGCCTACCCTTTCGTATTTTCTAATAGCAGAAACCGGACGAAGCCAGGCAGTGAGCAATGCTAGATAGAGCAAACCTTTTGAAACGCGCTGTAGAGACCATCCAACTCCCATTGTTATGCTCTGTGTGCACCAAAACTCAACCCGCACCGAACCGAGCTCTAGTTATAAACTAGACTAAAATATAAGCACAGAAAATGGATGCATTACAAGTAGTTCATTACGAACTGTGGTACTCGCAAAAGCTATATAAACAGTATCCTGCAAATAGAGCAATTTACACGGTAATTAAATTATGTTTGTACACACATCTCGACTGTCAATATTAAAGTAAGCTCTAATGAACTTACTTCCAAGTTTCTGGACTGCGAAAAACTCTCCCTTTTAATGATCTTTAATCTCTGTTCCTTCATATCTTACTTTTTTGGAAACTTTGAACACACGCTACTTGTTTTAATCTTTCCATGCAGTTGGAAACGCACCACTTAAAACATAATCTAAAAGCATTACAAACATCAAATACGCATTAATCTTCTTAAATCGATTACATTGTAAACATTAAAGTATCTAAACATAATTAAACTTTCTCTCCGAGTATCTGGTCGGGGAAATTCTCCCTTTTAATAGCCTTTAAGTACTGTTTCTTTAAATTGTAATCCTTTCAGAAATTGTACACATACACATTGCAGCTAGCTGGGATCGCAGCTTTTTAAACCATTGTTGAAAACTCGTTATAAACACCAACTAGGTACGGAATACTTTTCTTAAAACACTCACCCAAACACATTTAAACTTTACTAAATTCTGTCCAGAACGGCCATTTTGTTTTAAGCTGGCGCAATTATGAGGCATGTCATTCTAGAAGGCGTTAGAAGGCAGAGGAAGTATTGTATTTCACACAAAATTCAATAACCAGATTTCAAGGAAATCCATGTTTTGAGATCCAGTGATTATATTAACATTTTACTTTCTCTACCACACACCAGGCAAGCAAAGGAAGTATTGTACTTAACCTAAAAATTACTTTCAACATTTCGCTAACAATACATGTTTGAGTCAATTTATCCCATGAATAGCATTTTTGCTTTGTCTATCACCTACCTTACAGGTAGATGCAGCATTTCATTCCACTGCAAAATTCTATACAAAGATTTTGCGAAAAGTACACCTTAAAAATTACATTGTTATATAAAATTACCGTTTAAGAATGAAAATAATATTATTCAATTTAAGCTACGAGATTTTGAGACTCGCTGAATTAAAAAAGAAACAAACAAAAAATCAGTGTGTATGTTTAAGGTATATGTACGTGTGTGTGTATGCGTGTAATTAATTATTTGCTTGTTAAAGACGTTGTTAATTAGGGATCATATCAGTGTCACTGGTGTACAGACATTTTGCTCCGCAAGAGTTCTTTAATATACAAGTAAACCTACTACATGGAGCTGTCGCTTTTAAGCACACTGGAGTAGGTTTGAACCCGCGACTTTGAGATCGGAAGGTCAGCGCCTAAACAACTGAGCTACCCAGACCGACATTTTGTGTATGAGTGTGTGTGTGTGTGTGTGTGTGTGTGTGTGTGGCACCGCACTGATGACACATGAAGATGGAGCCCCGGTGGAATGAAATGGCGGGGGAAACCGGAGAACCCGGAGAAAACCCGCCCCTGCGCCGCTTTGTCACATGCGGTCGCTTGGGATCGAACCCGGGCCGTCTAGGTGAGAGGCGAATGGTCTGACCACTCGGCTACGGCGCGGCCTATGTGTGTGTGTGTGTGTGTAGGGATGAAAGGAAATTTTATCAATATTTCTATTTAAACCTAATGGATTATTAGAGTGTGTGTGTCAACAGCATAACTCAAACAGAAAAAAACTTTATATAACCAAACTTATATTTAAGTTCAGTGTTTTCCAGGAATGGAACACGAAAATTTTCAAGAAAATTTCACACCGCTAATTACCCTTTACATGGTAAATATGCATCTGTTTTATATTTTCTCAAAAATGTTTGTGATGATATTCACTGAAATGTCCCATCTGTAATGTTTTTGAATGTTCTAGAAACAGTCTGCAAAGACATCCTCAATCTGTATAATCTTGTACAAATGAAAACGTGCCACAAGAAAATCTGTAGATATCCTTAAACTACATAACTTACTTCAACTACTTTTTTGAGCTATACGTCATTTCCGAGATATAGAAATAATGGTTCGAATAGTTCAACACACTGTGATTCTTTTAATGTCTGTCGCTATTCAGTTGTTTCCTCGTGATTGAATGCAAAGAGTATGGACTATTAAATCCAGTATATCCGTCACTAATCTACTTGTATCTGATATGTGTATTGCAGCAAACTAGCTTGTCTCGATTAAAATGAAGTGGGGAGAAAAAGTGTTGGTAAGGCATGTGAATGGAAAACCTCAGAACGTTTTCCTCTCGAAGACATTGTTGTAAAAAGCTTGGAACGTGCCTTCCCTGTTTTACCGCAAAGGCACATACGTGGATCGTCACTCAAGGTTGGTACAAAGGAAAAAGTTAACTTAAAGGATATCAAGAAAACATTGAATTTCAACTCTCAAGGTTTAATAACTCATAATTTCCGGTATAGCTGATACAACCAATTACCCCAGTTAACAAAATGCTGAAAAACTCTTTCCAGAATATTTAGACCAATATTAATATCGGATTGTATGAGAACAGCACGGAAATAATTTTCCTTGCAACGGAATTGTTAAAAAAATACTCACATCGAGTTAAACTAAAAGAAGGGAACACGGACTCCAACCTACAGCTGTTTTGCTCACAGTCCCACACAAGCGACTGGCCTCACTCGATCACACCAAACTCCGAACCAGTCCACACGGCAGAGAGGATCTGACAAGGCCAAAGTCTTTAGTTAAGAAAGAACTTTCAATCGTACCGGAGTCAAAACAAAGAGATTCGTAAAAAGAGATACTCCGGTAAAAATGAATGGCCACATTATACCAATATATGACTAACTGTTGAAAACATACGAACCAATAACAACGGAATACTTCAGAAATATACTGATGCCACCAAATTATTTGAAGTAGGATCTCTTAAGGTTTACTATTTACACAGAATTACATACAAATGAATACCCGAAGAATTCTAGTTATCGAATTTATATGTATAATGAAGAAATTAGGAATACAAAAAAAAAAAAAAAAAGCTGATATGTGTTCCTTCCACTTACAAAAGATTATTCTTTTCTCTACTTCATGCTAATTAAGATAAACATCAGCAGAAATGTAATCATTATTTAGTTTCTTTAAAGCAAAAAGGAAAATAAGGGAATACACTATGGTAAAGCGCCAGTCAAACCTTTTAAAATCTGTCGCGAGCTCTCTTTCAATGGCCAGGAGTAAAATAAAAGAGATGAATTTTTTTTTTAAGTATTTTAAAACTGCACCAAATAATGGCGAATATTTCTGAAATGGTCAGATCTACAAAAAAAAAAATAAATGTTTATAACATAAATTGTTTGCTTTCAGGAAATCTACATTTTTGTGTAGTAAGTTTTTTGTCTATCTCTTTTGGTTTAAAAGTTATGCGAAAATCTTCAGAATGAAGACGACTTCAGGGACTATTCTCCAGAAAGTTAAAATATTAGGTTAATTTGCTATGCAAACATATTTAATACACGGCATTTAATTAAAAATTATTTTTTAGAAAATAGAACATTTCCAAGTGTTCTATGTAAAGGGTAGTTTAGGGAAGAAGGATTTTCCTCAAAATCTTTGTGCCGCATACTTGATCTTTTGAGCTATGTTGTCCACTAACACATACACACACGGACATTTTTCTAAAAAGGTATTTTATTCAAGGGCCCTCAAAACGTGTATTTTCGGTGAAAATAGTACATACGTGCTAGGGAAACTAAAAAGTCGGAAGATATGACAATGTAGTCGTTGAATTTTCTTAAACTTATAAAACTGGCATTATAATGTGATTAAAGAAGTACTGTGTAGCAGTAGTACTGTATAGCATTACTATAAATATTCACAAAGCCCATTGTGTTGGTTGAATGATTGAATAAATAAATAAGGGAACATCGTAACTCGATCCAACCCGAATAGTTTGTGCTTACCACTCCCTGGAGGAACGTATGAGTTAAACCTCTAGTGACCATAGGCCACAAGCAGTCAGACCTACACATGGAAACGCGCAGAGGTCCCTAACGATTGCAAGTTTTATAACCCGGTCTCACCGGGCTGCTCAGCGAAGGCTTCCCTTTGACGGAACCAGGGAAAACTCGACCTACATAGACGGGATAGAGAAGGCTGCCATTTTTCAGTGGGCAAACATACCCGAAATCTAACACCGACCGACACCATACGCCTGCCTCTGAAACATGACAGGAGAAACGAAATGGTAGGTAATGAAGGAAAGAAAATTCGTGATAAAAGAGAAATCACTAGCCGCCAGGAAAAACTACGAAAAAGCCATACTCTCAGCAGTGTTCTGCAGGAATAAAACCCAGGATCTGGCAAATACCATCCACGAACGTTACCATGGAACCATCTCGCTCGTAGGCAATCTCATTTATATTCTTTTGAACAAATACCTCCCTAGTTGAAGAAGCATTAGATAGCACCGCCATTCCGTAATACAAAATTGGAAACTGTACAGGGATTTGGGTAAATTAAATTTAAAATTCTGTATTACTTTCTCTACACGTACTGTGTACATAGAGTATAGAAAAAGTATTGTACTCCTCCCAAAAATTCTATACTGAGTTTTCACCGGAAATACATGTTTTGGATCCCCCAGAATCCCCTAAAAAAAGAATTCTTGGAGAAAAGTTCGTGTGTACGTGCGTGCGTGTCTCTCTGTGTGTGTTTGTGTCTGTGGACAGCTAGCTCTAAAACGAAAAGATAGTTAAATACCATACTTGGTATTTAAGTTTGGTATCTTCCAAGGATGTGACACGAAGATTTTCAAGAAGATCCCACCCCCTTCCCAAACTATCCTTTACATGGAAAAAGTTTCGAACATTTTGAATTTCTCAAAAAGGGCTGTAACGGTTTTGATTTAAATCACTCATATTTAAGATATTTACGTGACCAATAAAATGTATATCTTGAATTTCTGGGAATAGCCTCTAAGGATCTCTTTATTCTGGATGACTTTTATTGAATTTTGCATAAGTGGTAAGAGATAAACAAAGACTTACTAAACCAAAAATGTAGATCACGATAAAAGATACAATTTATGTCATGCATTTTTTTTTTTCGTGGAGTTGGTCGTTTTCGAGATATTCCTTGTTATTGATTTCAATTTTAAAATACTTGAAACTTTTCTCACAAGGGAACTTGTCAACGCTTGGCAGGCAAAGCAACGGATTTGAATTTCATATCAACCACATTTTAAAACATTTGACTGTCGGTTTAGCCTAGTGTATTCGCTTATTTCTCTTATATTTATAAAAGAACTAAAACATAATATCGTTTCTGCTAATGTTTAGCATTAAATAGAAGAATGGGCCTATTAAAATAATTTCTTACAGAGCTGTAGAGAAAGTAATTTGAATGGAACACATCAGATTTTTAGAAAAAGATCAGTGTGTGTCTATGGTGTTTCTGAGGACAGTATAGCTGAAAAACACGAAGTTCGTTAAATACCAAACTTGGTATTTAAATTTACTATTTTCCAAGGATGTGACACAAAGATTTTTAAGAAAATCCCCCTAAATCAAACTACCCTTTACATTGAAAAATTTTCAAAATGTTGATTTTCCCAAAAATGGCTGGAACGATTTTAATAAAAATATCGTATATTATAGATATTTACATGACAAAATGTAAACCTTGAATTTTCTGGGAACAACTTGCGAAGACCTCTTCTGCTTGATGAACTTTACTGAATTTGACATAATAGTAAACGGTAAGAGATAGACAAAAGCTTACTACACAAAAATGTAAATCTTCTTAAGACATATAATTCATGTCATATACATTTTTACTTTCTCTATACGTGCTATGTACTTACTGGATAGAGAAAGTATTGCACTCCACCAAAAAATTCGATACCGAGATTTCACCGGAAATATATGTTTTAGGGTCCCCTGTATCAAAAAAAAAAGCATTTTCAGAAAAAGGTCCGTGTGTGTGTGTCCGTGTGTCAGTGTGTCCGTGTGTCTGTGAACATGATAACTCAAAAACGAAAAGTCGGTAAAATACCAAACTTTGTAATTAAGTTTAGTATCTTCCAGGGATACGACACGAAGATTTTGAGAAAAATCCTCCCACCATCAACTACCCTTTACATGGAACTTTTTTCGAAAATTTTGATTTCCTAAAAAATTGGCTCTAACGATTTTGATTAAATTATCGTATATTAAAGATATTTATCTGACAAATAAAATGTATATTTTGAATTTTCTGGAAATAGCACTTTATTCTGGGTCAATTTTACTGAATTTTGTATAACTGCTAAACCGTAAGAAATGGACAAAAACTTACCACACATCAAAAGTAGAGCACCTTAAAACACACAATTTATGTTATATACATTTTTTCGTGGAGTTGATTGTTTTTGAGATATTCCTTGTTTTTGGTTTCAGCTATAAAAACTTATATTTTTCTCATACAGGACTTTGAACTCGTGTCCATACAAACAAAGGAACTTCAGTAGCTGAGCTACCAGCTTTCGACTATCACTTTAACCTATGGTACCCCCTTATTTCGCTTCTACTAACAAGGAAGCAAGTAATAAGACTATTTCTGCTAATTGTTGCTCCATTAGATGAAGTAAATAGAATAATTTGTTGCAGTGATATAGAGAAAGTCATGTGAATGGAACACATCAGATTTTTTAGTAGAGGTGACCGTTTCTGAGATGTTCCTTGTTATTTGTTTTCAGTTTTAAAATACTTATACTTTTCTCATAAGGGAATTTATTAACTCCTAGCAAAACAAATAAAGGAATTTCAATCACATAGCAACCAACTTTTAAAAGATTTGGTTATCATTTTAGCTAGTAATCTCCCTTCTCTTACAAAGAAGCATGTATTTAGACAATTTCTGCTAATTTTATCTCGATAACATGAAGTAGATAGAAGAATAAGCTTTTGCATTAAAAATTTGTTACAGAAATGTAGAGAAAGACATGCGAATGGGATACATTGGTTTTTTGTGGAGCAATAATAAATTTATAGCATGGACTATTAACTAAATTCTTCAGACTTTGAAGCAAAAGATGGCGGTGTCTCAATTTAATTTCGTTAAAAGATGTTAGATATATACGCTTGTAAATATAGATCTGAACAGGAGCTGAATACATCTGCTATGTTTTAACAAAATACACTTTTTTGACAAAACAAAGCATTAACTCCAGTAAAATGCCTCTGTTTCGTTGTTGTTTTAGAATTACTGACGTATTTGCCCCATTCGACAGTAAAATGGCTTAACGTCCTCAATAAACCCAACTTAGCCGTATACTTGTCAGACATTCCTTGACTATATCAAGGCATTTTTCAGTGTTAGTATAAGAAGATTATGTTGAGCTTGTTAAAACAACCGGCAGCGAGATATTCCCTTAAGGTCGCTAAACAAATTACCTCAATCAGACTGCCGTGTACCCTCGAGCAAATAAAAAAATCTATAACGAATGCTGCGATACAAATGTCATGGCCGACTTGATTGCAAGTTGGATTTACGTTGATCAGATCGTAGTGATCAGAGAAACATACATTACATGCGTAGATAAGGGGGACTGGGGCAAGTGGGTTGTAATCGCTCATATACTTATTATCTATAGGATCTACATATTTAAATGCTTACATCTGCTCCTATTAATATTAGCTGATGCCTTTTCAAGTTTTGAAAAAATTAAAATTATTGAAATACAAATATAATTTATTAACTACTCGTATAACAACGGCTTTTGATATCAATGATGTGTTTAACTTCTAACTATATGAAGATTTATCCAACAATTTCCTGTTATAATGCCCAGTGTGGTACATATACGCTTTTTAGGGGGGGACTTTCAGAGACTCTCAACAAATGTATTTCTTCTGAAACATCGGTATCGAATTTTTGATGGCATATTATAGTTCCCTCAATACCGAAAGAATTTCTTAAAAATTGATTTATGTCAAATTATTTTTGTGGTTTATTATTTTTGAAATGTTTTTGTTAATGATCTGAGTGCTCAAATACTTGTAGCTTTTCAAGTTGGAAACCGCTATTTATTTTTCCTCTTTGTTATATAAAGAACAGGAAATTCAAAGCGATCATCACATAGCGACTTGCTTTTTATGCACTTGACTATCGCTTACGCTGCTACATTCTTTTTATATCTATAAATAAGTCAACGTGTAATATAAATATTTATTTCGATTAACAAGCAGTAGACCAGTGTCATCGCCTGCGGTGCCACAAGTAGTAAAAGTGGGCGTTAAACACGATCCCACCCAATTAAGATACGAGAATTTTCTGTAATAAAAATAATCCTACAACTTTCAGAGTTTGGTGTGAATATGGATGAAATAAATATAAGGTAGCTACTTAATCAATGGGTTAGTAACATCATCGATGTTAGTAAAGTCAAATGCCCCAATATTATCATACAAGTTGAATAAAATGATACAAATACCTAAATAGATTACAAAAAAGTTTGTAGAGAGTATGTTATGTGACTGAAGATTAACACGAAGATTCTCAACGAACTCCACCCAGCCCAAACCGCCGTTTACATGAAAACTTTTAAAACGTTTTGATTTTCTCAAAAATGACTGTAACGATTGTGAAGAAGGCCACGGAGCTGGAAATGGCCGAAAGCTAAAAAAATGTTATAAATTTGACACAGCTGATCATCCGTGGAGCTAGTCGCCCTCCGTGGTGTAATGGTTACCATGCTAACTTCATATTCAAACCCGGCGGAGGACGATGGATTTTTTCGGGCGTAAAAATCCTTAGCATGGCTTCCTTCGGAAGGGAAGTAAAGCCGTTGGTCACGTGTCGTAGATTTACGGCACGTAAAAGAACCTCAAGCCTGAAAGAGAGGCCTCTGAGCAAAATTAAGTGGTCTTTCACGCCCAGTATAGACTTGGACGCTGAAAACCACATCAGTTAAAGAGCGTCCATAAATAACACGCCATTTCATTTTTCATTTCATCCGTGAAGCATTCTCAGTTTTAATCATCATGAAAGATTCAAGTCTCACAAAATACCACGTTTAAGAAATTTTCATGACAAATGAAACATATATCGTAAAATTTCGTGGAATATCCTCTGAAATACTCTCTATTCTAAATGAGGAATCTATAGTTCAAATAAGGATTCTTTAAAAAATTTCCTCGCGTGTATATATGTATCCGATAACAATATAAATAAAATGCAATACCTTGGATATATACCAAATTTGATATTTAATCACGCCGTCTTCCAAAATTGTAACACAAAGATTTTCAGGAAAAGTTTCACTTTCCAAGCTAGTGTTTACATGGAAATTATTTCCTAGTTTTTTATTTTCCAAAATAATTCTAAGTATTTGAATTTAATAGCATATGAAATACTCGTAGTTTACAGTTAATTTTATATACTTTTCTATGACGATAAACCTTAGGTGATTGTCAAATAACACATAAATCTTCATCTTACATGTACATACGTACAAATTCATAGTATACAAATAAATACAAACAAATTTTTCGTTGCATTAATCATATTTAAGATATCTATTATTTTTCGATATTTGATGTTTTCAAATAATTTATTCCTTTTCGAAGTGCTAAGTCGCTTTAGTTTTTTTTTTTTTTTTTTTTTTTTTCGTGGTTATACTGGAAATTCAAAGCTAGCATCTAGAGATTCCCTTTTTAAACATTTGAGAGTCACTTTAAACGGGTGCATTCTTCTTACACCTAGATCAATATGTCTCAATGGTAAAGAATAGAGCTCGGTCCGGGGTCACAAAATTGCCAGATTGAGGTTCGGTACACGCAGAGTATAACTATGACATGAAGGAGTAGTTGTAGTCTCTACAGCCCGTTTGGAAACATGTTGCATTATCTAGCATTGCTTACTGCCTGGTCTTGTTCGGTTCCTGCTAGTAGATAAACCAAATAAGAGAGCGTAGCTTGAAAAATGTCGAAAATATTAAAGGGTAGGCGTTCGATACTGAACAAACTTGTAGATAATTCAAACATATTATGAGTGACAGAAGAAGAGTATTTTGGTTCGTTACAGTATCTCGTAAATATGTTTCGTATCTTATATTTCACTGCAATAAATTCTGGGTGAGTATGGTTGATTTATATTCATTGTGTTTTCAAAGCTCTGCACATTGTTATTCTGATTTTTTTGTGTCAAGCTTTATACTTTTATTTGTAAAAGTGAATTGTAAATGTATGTATGTATGTATGTATGTATGTATGTATGTATGTATGTATGTATGTATGTATGTATGTATGTATGTATGTATGTATGTATGTATGTATGTATGTATGTATGTATGTATGTATGTATGTATGTATGTATGTATGTATGTATGTATGTATGTATGTATGTATGTATGTATGTATGTATGTATGTATGTATGTATGTATGTATGTATGTATGTATGTATGTATGTATGTATGTATGTATGTATGTATGTATGTATGTATGTATGTATGTATGTATGTATGTATGTATGTATGTATGTATGTATGTATGGATGGATGGATGGATGGATGGATGGATGGATGGATGGATGGATGGATGGATGGATGGATGGATGGATGGATGGATGGATGGATGGATGGATGGATGGATGTATGTATGTATGTATGTATGTATGTATGTATGTATGTATGTATGTATGTATGTATGTATGTATGTATGTATGTATGTATGTATGTATGTATGTATGTATGTATGTATGTATGTATGTATGTATGTATGTATGTATGTATGTATGTATGTATGTATGTATGTATGTATATTTATTCTTTGCAATTGGGTACTACCCGGTGGCAGAGTTAAATGTACAAAATTCACTTACAATCTTACAGTTAAATTAAGAATAGTAATACAACATATTATATATACATGTTTTCTGAAATGCTTAACTACATAGTATTCAGAATAGCAATACTTATGTCAATTAACAGTATGTTTATAAACAGTGCCAATACATGTAATGAGCTACTTTTGGAACAGATTATACCTCAACGTGTGCATGTTTACTCTACAAATCTTTCTCAACTACACTCTCTTAATACCGCTGACTGCTCTGTGTATTCGTAACTGTGTGCGCTTCTAAACCTAAAACCGAGCTCTAATAATGAAAGTTTATGTAGAATCAGCAGAAATAGACAGAAGAGAAACATATTTTGTTTAAGAGCAGTTGTTAGGGCTAATTATGCGAATATAACATATCAGATTATTTAAAAATAGTGTTTAACGTATTGAAGACCTCGAGAGGTGGTGCCAACACAATAAACATTAATACCCCATTACTTCTCTCTTGCCCAATTAAACTCGGCAATAAATCTGACGCTGAAGTTCACTTCCTTTCTTCGATTGCCCACAAGTTCCTTTAATTAACAAATTAGCCACAAAATTGCAGCAAGAGAGAGAAAGAGAGGGGAAGACGAAAAGAGGATTGGGAAAGAGGCAAGAAATTAAATGTGTTTGAAATTAAATTTAGTCTTCTTCCTCGTCGTCGAATTTCTCGCAAGGAAGGAAACGGGCGCCCCATAGTAATGCCGGTTAATTCCAGACAATCCCCGGGTGACGTCACGGGGAAGAAGGGAGAAACAAAAACGATATTGAATTATTACATAGCATAGCCTTAGCTAAATGTACTTCATAATGGAGAGACGTTAGGATCAATCCACCAGTTTGCACAGTGTAACTGAAACAAAACTTCCGCGAACACTTGGGGCTGGAGTAGTTGCTCTCAAGTTGGCTACACTGTGCGGGTAAGGGGTGCCCAAAACACCCAGTGTTAGGCGGCTGAGGATAAACTGTGTTGATGACTGATGGTAACCGAATTAACGTCGTTTGCGCTTTATAAATTGACTGATTTCTACAAATTTCCCAAAATTCCATACCAAACAATCTGATGTGTTCCATTCACATGACTTTCTCTACATCTCTAAAACAAATTATTATTAAAACTCTTATGTCTTTATTTACTTCATGCTAATCGAGAAAAAATTAGCAGAAATTGTCTTATTATTTGCTTCAGGTAAGTAGAAGGGGAATAAGGAAATACCACAGGCTAAAGTGATAGTCAAAAGCTACTTTATATGAGACTAAAGTTCCATTGTTTGTATGAACAGAGTTGACGATTTCCTGTATGAGAAAAATCTTATGTGTACCATTCACATGACTTTCTCCATATCCCTGCAACAAATAATTCTTAAAAAGCTTATACTTCTATTTACTTCATGCTAATCAGAAAAAAATAGCAGAAATAGTCTAATTACTCGCTTCCTTGTCAGTAGAAGCGAAATAAGGGACAACTGTAGGTTGAAGTGATAGTCAAAAGCTGGTTGCTATGTCAATGAAGTTCATTTGTCCATATGGATAGGAGTTGACAAGTTCCTGTATGCGAAAAGTATACGTTTTTCATAGCAGAAACCACAAATAAGGAATGTCACAAAAACGACGAACTCCACGAAAAAAATTTACATAACATAAATTGTGTGTTTTAATGTGCTCTATATTGTTTGTGTAGTAAGTTATTGTCCATCTCTTACGGTTTAGCAGTTATTCAAAATTTAGTAAAATTCATCCAGAATAAACTACTCTTCAGAGGCTATACCCAGAAAATTCAAGATATACATTTTATTTGTCAGGTAAATATGTTTAATATACGAAATTTTAATCAAAATCGTTAGAGCCATTTTTGAGAAAATCAAAATTTTCGAAAAAGCTCCATGTAAAGGGTAGTTGAGGGTGGGGGGATTTTTCTCAAAATCTTCGTGTCGCATCCTTGAAAGACACTAAACTTAAATACCAAGTTTGGTATTTTACCGACTTTTCGTTTTTGAGTTATCGTGTTCACAGACACACGGACACACGAACACACACACACACACACACACACATACACACATACACACACACGGACCTTTTTGTGAAAATGCTTTTTTTGGATATTGGGGACCCTAAAACATATATTTCCGGTGAAATCTCGGTATCGAATTTTTTGGTGGAATGCAATACTTTCTCTATACACTATGTACATAGTGCGTATGGAGAAAGTAAAAATATGAGTTTTTCAAAGCTGAAACCAAAAACAAAAACGACTAACTCCAAAAAAAATGTATATAACATAAATTGTGTGTTTTAATGTGCTCTATATTTTTGTATGGCAAGTTTTTGTCTATCTCCTACGGTTTAGCAGTTATGCAAAATTCCGTAAAATTCATCAAGATTAAAGTAGTCTTCAGAAGCTATTCCCGGAAAATTCATATATAGATTTTATTTGTCAGGTTAATATGTTTAATATACGATATTTTAATAAGAAACATTAGAGCAATTTTTGAGAAAATCAAAATTTTGGAAAAAAGTTTCATGTAAAGGGTAGTTAGGGTGGGAGGATATTCTTGAAAATCTTCTTGTTGTATCCTTGGAAGATATCAAAATTAAATACCAAGTTTGGTATTTAAGTCTTTTCGTTTTTGAGGTATGCTATTCACAGACACATACATACACGAACCTTTTTCTAAAAGTGCTTTTTTTGGACTCAGGGGGCCTCAAAACACATATTTCCAATTAAACCTCGACATCGAATTTTTGGGTGCAATAGAATACCTTCTGTATCTACTATCTATATTGTACATTCAGGCCAGAGAAAGTAAAAATATATCATGAATAAATGGAACACTTTTTGTATTAATAATAAGAATCTAGTGATATTGTAATAAATAGGGAACGTCGCATGGGTAAGACACATAAGATTTGGTTGTGAAAGCGTGCTCACTTTGTACACCCTTGATACGGCACACCACCACTTCCGTACAAAATGGCCACTTGGGTATGCACTGCTCCAGGCGCGCTCTTTGTTTTTATAAGACAATCGCTTTTGTTTAAAAAAAGACGGCTTGAAAACACAGGTACTTTATTACAGGCAACTTTATCTAAGACATATTTTAGCTAACAGGTTATTCGCTCTATCTAGTATCGTCTCTTCTGTGTTACATGAAATTAACCGCAGGGTTTCTGTAATTCGCTAATTGAAAGGCTCGGAACAAAAACGTACCAAGCGACACAGAGATTTATCACAAATACTGTTATTCATGTTATTACGTTAAATATGGTGGTTTTACTTTGGTTCTTTCCCTATGTATTTATTTCTTTACTTTTCCTTGCTTCCTTACCATTGCTCTCAGTACCTATCTGTTTGGATGGCAAAATGCCGGCACTACATTAAGTTCCTCAACTGACTCACTGTTTCCCGGTAAACCACAAGGTAATCTCAAATTATTTTATACCCCAATGCCGACCTATAATTTGTAAGTACTTTAAGACCGGGGCTTCATAATTTGGCCAATTATTAGGTCAATTAGTGCTAATTTAATTTTTTTTCATAAGTCCTATATAAGACAGGAGTTGGATAGCTTGAGTCGGTGGTTTATGTGAGGAATTTAATGTCGTGCTAGATTGTTGCCAAGGCAGCTCAGTGTTAAAACAACCGACTAGAGACTGCAAGATAAACTCTATGGCACGATAGCTCAAAGGAACCTTGGCCTGCGTCCCCCATCTCGGTCCATAGATGTGGTGCAGTACTGGAGGGTGAGACGTGGTCAGCGCCTCGCCGGTTAATGCGGTCCTCATGACCTGGAGTCGCTACTTCTCCATCAAGTAGCTCCTCAAGTAACACACGAGGCTGAGTGCACCCGGGACCAGGTCTCCCAGCGGGGGAAAAATCCCCACGTCGGAATTTGGAATCGAACCCAGGTCTCCCGCTTGGTAAGCAGCCGCACTAAGGAGATGACCGAGACTGGAAGATCCTTGGTTCAAATCTCGGCTATGGCATTGGATTTTTTAGTCTGACTCAACCTATTCAACACCTCTCCTAAACACGGCTGGTGTGAAAGAAACAATTTTCTGTGCAACGAAAATTGATGTTTGCAAAACCGGTAGTAAAATATACAACTGAACGGAACTAAATTGTTTCTTACTGCAACTGTATGAAACAAATGTGAAAATCTCGTACGTTACATTTATAATTTTGTTACTCGGCTACAACAAATTATTATTTTTATACCCACATTTGAAGAAATACTTGCATTACTTACTTCATTGTAGATACGTGAGAATAAAGGAATACACTAGACTAAAACGATAATAAAGCTTTTAAGAGCTGGCCGCTATGTAATGCCTTTAAGATATTCCGTTCTCTTTGCTTCACCAAGGGAAAGAAAATTATTAATTATTTTTCATTTGAGAAATTTGTAAGTATTTTAAAATGGAAACCAATAACTAGGAATACCTCGGAAACGGTGAACTCCACAAAAAAGTGCATTTGACATAAATTTTGTGTCTTAACGAAATTTACATATTTTGTACAGTCCATTATGTAAAAGTCAGTCAGAATGGACAGGATTTAAAGACTGTTTCCAAATAACTCAAGATTTACATTTAAGTTGGCGTAAAAATGTCTTAAACAGCGCAGGTTCTCCGGTTTCCCCCGCCATAACATTTTAACGGTACTTCATTTTCATCAGTATCTTCGTCTGCGGTGCTTTTGTGGTAAAAGCTGGCTTTAAACACTATCATACAAAACAAAACAAATCTACACAATGGGTGGATACAATAGTATTTGCCTACTACTTCAGTATAAGTACATTTCCTCCCAATCACATCACTATCTGATAGTACTCATAAAGTACTACTAGATGGCAGAATTTGTAGAAAAATCTGATGTGTTCCATTCACACGACTTTCTCTACAACTCTGCAATAAATTATTGTTAAAAAGCTTGTGCTTCTATTTACTTCCTACTAATTGAGAAAAAATTAGCAGAAATAGTCTCATTATTTGCTTCCTTGTAAGTAGAGGCGAAATAAGGGTGTACCATAGGTTAAAATGATGGTAAAAAGCTGGTCACTATGTGACTGAAGTTCCTTTGTTTGTATGGACACGAGTTCACAAAGTCCTGTATGAGAAAAATATGTTTTTATAGCTGAAACAAAAAACAAGGAATATTTCAAAAGCAATCAACACCACGAAAAATATGTATATAACATAAATTGTGTGTTTTCAAGAGCTCTACATTTGTTGTGTGGTAAGTTTTTGTCCATCTCTTACGGTTTAGCAGTTATGCAAAATTCCGTAAAATTGACCCAGAATAAAGTAATCTTTAGAGGCTATTCCCAAAAAATTCAAAATATACATTTTATTTGTCAGGTAAATATCTTTAATATATGATATTTCAATCAAAATCGTTAGAGCCATTTTTTAGGAAATCAATATTTTTGTAAAAATTTCCATGTAAAGGGTAGTTTGGGGTGGAGGGATTTTTCTCAAATCTTCGTGTCGCATCCCTGGAAGATGCTAAACTTAATTACCAAGTTTGGTATTTTACTGACTTTTCGTTTTTGAGTTATCGTGTTCACAGACACACGGGCACATGGACACACTGGCACACGGACACACGGACACACACACGGACCTTTTTCTGAAAATCCTTTTTTTTTGGATACAGGGGACCCTAAAACATATATTTCCGTTGAAATCTCGGTATCGAATTTTTTGGTGGAGTGCAATACCTTCTCTATACACTATGTACATAGTGAGTATAGAGAAAGTAAAAATGGACATCTCTTGTCTTATCTGTGCGTGGCGAAGTATATATCTTATATGAAACGTGTGGGAAGAAAACAAGAAATGCAAATTATTATTCAAATTCTGCATCTAGTAGTACTTTGAGATTATTATCAGATGCAGTCTTTGATTGGGAGAAAAGGTGAATTTTACTGAAATAGTTTAACATTAAAAAGTGCTGGTTGAGCAAAAACAACGAATGCCCATATGCAGGAATAAAAATCAGGGAATTTCCATGCGGTGTAGTTGGTAATGACGTTAATAACTGATCACAAACTCATGTTATAATAGTTGTTAGAAACTCTGATGGTGTAGGTATTGTTCAAACTTCACTATAACTCAATTTGCAATATTTTGTGATTTTATGAAAATGAGTTCAGATACGGTAGTTTGAAGCCTTCTGCAAAGCCTCACACTAACAAAAGAAAGCATGGAAGAACAATGGATATGCCCCATTCACATATCTTTCTCTACCTGTTCCACAAACAAACTTTTCTTGCAAAATACTATCCATCTATATTATGCTAGTCGAGGTTTAGATTAGCAGCAATGGTCCTATTACTTTCTTCCTTTTAATTAGAAGGAATATACTAGGCTATAGCGATAGTCAAATCTTGTAAAAATTAGTCGCTCTGTGACACAATTGAACTTTGATTCTCTTTGCATGGACAGGGGTAAAACAAAAGAGAATTGGAACGAAAAGTGACCTGCAGTTTGAAAAAAGTTTAAGTAGTTTAACATTGTAACCATAACAAGGCATATCTCGGAAACGGTTAAGTGTGATTTAACGAGATCTACATGTTGTTATGTAAGGCTTTGATTATCTCTTACGGTTTATCAGTTACACGGAAGTCGTCCAGAATGAAGATGTCTTCAGAGACTGTTCCCAAAAAGATAAGATACACATTTTAGCTATCGTATAAATAGCTTTAATATATGGCACTTTATTCAAAACCCTAAGAGCCATTTTTCCAGAAAAAGAAGTAAAGAGTAGTTTGGGCTGTGAAGATTTCTCTAAAAATCTAGTGTCAATCCTTGGAAGATATTAGACTTAAACATCAATTTTCGTATTTAACAAACTTTTCTTGATGACTTATGCTGTCCACAGACACACACGAACCTTTTTCTAAAAATATTTTGTATACAGGGGACCTCAAAACACAGATGAAATCTGAACATTAATTTTTTTGGTTGACTACAATACTTTCTCTACCTACTATATGCATAATGCATGTATGGAAAGTAAAAAATGAGACTACATTTACACAAACTGTAACTTCTTAAAAATAATTTATTATTTAATATTCTCAAGCATATAATATTATTACAATATAACAGGTTCTGTGGACATTACTTATTTTCAAAAAACATTATTGGATATTCATCTAACCTAAAATGATTGACATTTATGCTTGAACCCTATGTTATTTCTAGATTTAGAAATGTTTAACCTTTTTCTTCTGGTTTTAAGCCAAATATGGTCTACTTTGACTATTACTTCAGCATAAACAAAGGCTTCGAAATCATATAAAATACTTTATCCTATCCTATAGACTTCAAGTATACATTTCATGTATCTTAGGAAACAACTAAAAAGTTCTTTATTTCATTGTAAATCATTTTAACTCCTCTGGCAGCTCCCCATTCTGTAAATAATAAAAAGTCCCTGTATATAAGTCCTTCGACTTTCAGGGTAACAAATTAAGTACAGATTTTTGAACATAATCTATAACTTCTTCGGAATATCCGTTTTCATTCATTCATTGATTTATTTGGTGCAGTTTAAACAGCCAGAATTGAAACCGTTAATTTCAGCGGGGTTACGCAGCAACGAATAAACAGATCACTATCTACGTCATGACTAAAATTTAATTCCTCGTAATGACGACTAGTAATATTCATATTAATAAATGTAAGAATATTTAAGTTAATATTAGGATAGGTAAAAACGCTGTATATTACACGAGGCTTATTAGACTATTGCTTGTTCTTGATAAACAGAACACACTAGCTTACGCGCTCGCATACTTAACATCCCACTTACAAATAATAGTATATTTGAGCCACTTATATAAATAACTATTAATTCAAGTTTTCTCAAAAAAATATGATGTGTTTCATTCACATGACTTTCTCTACATCTCTGCAAAAAAAAGTATTATGAAAAAGCCATTGCTTCCATTTCCTTCATGCTGATGGGGGGAAAAAAAATAGCAGATATAGTCTTATTACTTGCTTCCTTGAAAGTAGAAGCGAAATGAGGGATTATCATGGATTAAAGTGATAGTCAAAGGTAGTTGCTATGTGACTGAAGTTCCTTTGTTTGTATGGACAGGAGTTGATAAATTCCTGTATGAGAAAAAAATTAAAATTTTCATAGCTGAAATCAAAAGACAAGGAATATCTCAAAAACAATCAACTCCAGGAAAAATGTATATGACATAAATTATGTGTTTTAAAGTGCTCTACATTTGTCGTGTGGTAAGTTTTTGTCCATCTCTTACGGTTTAGCAGTTATGAAAAATTCCGTAAAATTCACCCAGAATAAAGTAGTCTTCAGAGGCTATTCCCAGAAAATTCAAGATATACATTTTATTTCTCAGGTAAATATCTTTAATATTCGAAATTTTAATCAAAATCATTAGAGCCATTTTTGAGAAAATCAAAATTTTCGGAAAAAGTTCCATTTAAAGGGTAGTTGGGGGTGAGGGATTTTTCTCAAGATGTTCGTGTCGCATCCCTGGAAGATACTGAACTTAAACACTAAGTTTGGTATTTTACCGACTTTTCGTTTTTGAGTTATCGTATTCACAGACACACGGACACACTGACACAAGGACACACTGACATATGGACACACACATACGGACCTTTTTCTAAAAATGCTTTTTTTGGATACAGGGGACCCTAAAACATATATTGAATTTTTGGGTGGAGTGAAATAAAAATTAGTGGACAATTTTTGTTTTCCCCAACTACGTTTATATATTAATATCTATCATTATTATTATTAATTATACTATATTATTACTAATATTATTTTATTATTATTATTATTATTATTATTATTCAACTAAACTAAATTGTGATTTTGATAATTACTATTATGCCTATTATTGTTTCCCGAAACAAGTAATGTGTGGTGGGTATTCCCACGGTTCAATGTACCAGAATAAACATGGCCATGTTTGTATATGTTATGCTGTGTTGCCAAACCTAACACAATTAGTTGCCAGCTTTTCCTATTGATCCTATACTTGTATATGGAGTTTAATGTTTGGGCCTGGTGTCGTAAGATGAAAATGTGACCTGTATTTAGAATTAGTGTAGTATACTATTCAAGTTATCACTTGCTTCTAACTCACAATGCTTTCCTGGTCATAAAATGTTGATTTTTACTGTCTCTATGTAATGGAAGTGGATAAAACAATTGAAACACATGTAATGAGTAAATCGGTAAATATCTAATGTGTTCCGAAAATACATTAAAGTAGAAAATGTTTTACTATCGCTACACGTACTATGTACATAATGTATTGAGAAACTATAGTTTTCGATTAAAAGCTCGATATCGAGATTACACTGAAAGTACATGTTTTGAGATACCCTGATTCCAAAAAAGCATTTTAGAAACATGTCTGTGTATGTGTGTGTGTATAAAAACAAAACGCCAGTTAAAAACCAAACTTGGTTCTTAAGTTAAGGATCTTCCAAGGATGTGGCACAAAAATTTTCAAGAAAATCCCTCCACCTCCAACTATCCTTTACATGGAATATTTTTAAAAATTTTTGATTTTCTCAAAAATGGATCTAACGATTTTGATTAAAAGACTTGTGTTTAAGATATTTTGATAACAAACGAAATATATATCCTGAATTTTCTGGGAACAGGATTTGAGGACCTCTTAATGCTGGTTGACTTTTGTGTAAGTGGCAAACCATAAGAGAAAATGTACATCTCATTAAAACACATAATTAATGTTATGTAAATTTTTTATAGTTTACCTTTTCGAGATATTCTGGATAATTGGTTTCAATTTTAAGCCACTTAAACCTTTCGCAAACGGGAAGACATTTTTCTTCTCGTTTATGGTTTGTTTACTCCTGGTAAGTAAAGAGAATGGAATTTCAATTGTTTCACATAGCGACCGACATTCAAAGAACTTGACTATGGTTTTAGCCTGTGGTACTCCCTTATTTCCCTTCTACTTACAAGGAAGCAAGTAATCAGACTAATTCTGTTTATGTTTATCTTAATTAGTGATAAAATATGGAGCCCGATGTAGAGATATTTACCTGATAAATAAAATGTATATCTTGAATTTTCCGGGAATAGCCTCTGAAGACTACTTTATTCTGGATGAATTTTACGGAATTTTGCATAACTGCTAAACCGTAAGAGATGGACAAAAATTTACCACACAAAAAATGTAGAGCACGTTAAAACACACAGTTTATATCGTATACGCTTTTTTCGTTGAACTCACCATTTCTAAGATTTTCCTTGTTATTTATTTCTGATGTAAATACTGGCCCTGCATAGAAATGAAGTGCATCCATAGGGTAACCGGCTATTTAAAGATTTGACTATGTTTTAGCCTAGTGCATTTCCTTATTTACAAGGAAGCAAGTAATTAAGCAATATCTGATAATGTTTATCTGGATTATCATGAAGTAGATAGAAGAATAAGCTTTTGAACAATAATGTGTTACAGAGATGTAGAGAAAGTCATGTGAAAGGAACATATCAGGATTTTTTTTTGGCCATTAGTTGTATTTTGTCATTACTTTTTTCCATTTTTTTAGCAATTCATGTCATATTATAATCTTAATCATTTGCTGGACTTAAAATTCTACACTCTTCCCTTTACAGCCCGAGAAAATTCTGAATAACGACAGCACTGGTAGTAAGAAATAAGCCAGACATGGCCGATGCCACAGAAATTATTTGAAATAAATTATGTGTTTTAAAGGGATGTATATTGTTTTTGTAATACGTTTCTATCTTTCACCTATTGTTGTCCGTTATACAAAATTAAAAAATATAGAAATTCACAGCTTATTCCATGACAATTTAGGATACCTATACATTTTATTTTCAATGTAAATGTTCCAAGTATTAGCCACTTTAATCAAATATTTGGAAAAATTACAATTCTCGAAACCTTCTTCCAAGAAACGTTTGTTTGTATTATGGCTAATCTTTTGCAAATCTTCGCGTCCTATCTTTGAAATATAGCGAACAAGATGATAATGGTGTTTAAGGGCGCTCAACTGCCGAGGTCATTAGCGCCCTTATGCTTAAAACTTGGCAATAGACTAAGAAAATGCCATGGCAAAAAAGTACACACAAGTAAAAGAGCTAACACAGTTGAAACGGAAGTAACAGAACTGTCCAGCCCTCTAACCAGAGCTGGATATAAAACTCCATCTAAAATCAACACATTAAAACCAAAAGAGTTTAAAAAAAAGCTATCACACTAAAACGTCAAGGTAAAAGAAACTTCTGCTAAAAATTTAAAAACCCTGTCCACTGCTCTTGGGTCATCTGCCAGGACCTCAGCAAGAGAGGCCTGCATGCCCATAGATGACCGAATGTGTGCCAGGTGACCACACTCCAGCAACACATGACGAACTGCCTGTGCCTCCCCACAGAGCGCACAGACAGGAGCAGGTTCACGTTTAAAAAGGTAACTGTGAGTAAAAATACAGTGGCCAATTCTTAGCCGAGCTAGTACTACCTCCTGCCGGCGGAATAAACAAGAGGAGGTTACCCAGTTGACAGGGAGGTCCTTCACCTCTCGCAGCTTATTACCACGGAGAGCCGACCACTCCGCATGCCAAGTCGAAAAAACGGCTCTCCGTACAGCCACTCTAAAATCTTCTGCTGTTGAATGGGTAATCGTAACACTGGGCGCTGTGGCTGCCGATTTCGTGCCAAATCCGCCGTGTCATTCCCTGGCAAGCCAACGTGTCCAGGAATCCAGGCGCACTCCACATTAAAACCAGAAGCGTGCAAAATGTGGAGAACGTCCTGGATGCGCTACACCAAAGGATGGTAACTGTACAGCTCACGAATGCTCTGAAGGGCACTAAGGGAATCACTAAGAATAAGGCAGTCACCTAATTCTCGACGCCGAATATACAGAAGGGCTTGATAAATAGCATATAGCTCGGCAGAATATATAGATGTGCTACTAGGCAAACCGTAAGTAGAAGTTGCGGTGCCAGGCACATCCAACACCGTCGGGACTCTTACAGCCATCGGTGTAGATACAAGTACGGCCACTGTATTTGGATAAAAATTCTAAAAAAACAACGACGAATACTATCAAGAGGCGTAACAGATTTCCCGTAAAGCGACATCCCGAGATCGACATGGGAGGTAGCGCGTAACCAAGGGGGGTATATACTCTCTCCCTTGGATAACAGCCGAGGAATGTCAACATGGTGCTGGCATAGAAGCTCACGGAAAACCTGCTGGCCTGGGGCTCAGAGAGCGGAAGCAGTATCGCTCGTGCAGCTCAGGGGAGAAAAAGCGTGATAAGTTGGATGCCCAGGCATACACTTCAGCCCACAGCCATAATTAGCAAGCAGGACATCACGCCGACATCGCAGAGGAGGTTCTCCCGATTCGGCGTAGAGGCTAACAACTGGGCTCGTTGGAAAAGCTCCAACGGCCACACGGATGCCCTGATTATGGACTGTGTCTAACCTTCTGAGCACTGAAGGTCGGGCTGAGGAATACACAATGCTGCCATAGTCCAACTTCGAACGAATCACAGCACGATAAAGACGGAGCAATGCCGTCCGATCCGCACCCCAAGATTTGCCACTTAGTATCCGTAAAAGATTTAGTGAACGGTCACATCGTGCTTTAAGCTGTGCTATATGTGGTGCCCAACAAAGTTTCCGATCGAAGATCAAACCAAGGAATCTCGCCTCATCTGCGAAAGGAAGTAAATCTGGCCCGAGTCGAAGAGACGGCGGCATTTGCCACCTACGGCGCCAGAAGTTAACGCAGACTGCCTTCTCAGCGGAGAAACGAAAACCGTGTTTCGAGCTCCAAGCATAGAGATTGTCCAAACATCGCTGGAGACGGCGTTCCAAAAACGGTGTACGCTGAGAAGTACAGAAGATGGCAAAGTCGTCCACGAATAAACAGGAAGAGACACCTGGAGGCACACATAGTGATATGGAATTTATCGCAATAGCAAATAGAGTCACGCTGAGTACTGAACCCTGCGGCACTCCGTTCTCTTGAATAAAATGGTTAGAAAAAACCGAGCCGACCCTCATTCGAAAAACGCGGTCCCGCATAAACTCCAGAATGACCAACGGTAGGCGTCCACGTATGTTCCAGTTGTGGAGAGAACGCAATATTCCTGCCCGCCAACATGTGTCGTAGGCCTTCTCGAGGTCAAAAGATATCCCAACTGTGGGGCTGTTCTTAAGAAACCCGTCCATAATCTGAGTTGACAGAGAGACTAGGTGGTCAGTTGTTGAACGTCGTCGTCTAAAGCCACACTGGATGTTCGTCAGAAGATTGTGGGATTCCAGCCACCACACCAACCGTCCATTGATCATGCGTTCCATCACCTTGCACACGCAACTGGTGAGGGAAATAGGACGGTAACTGGAAGGAAGATGGCGGTCCTTTCCAGGTTTAAGAATGGGTATGATGGTGGCCTCCCGCCACTTGTCTGGAAAAATGCCATCAACCCAGACACGATTATAGACCTCGAGTAGGAAAGCTTTGCCATCAGGAGAGAGTTGTTGCAACATTTGGACGTGGATACCATCTGGTCCTGGTGCTGAGTCTTAACTGTAAGAAACTCAGGGGAATAATTGCCTGAGCTAGACACCTGAGCGAATGCACTGCCTAAAGTATTCGCCACGTCAAATGTATCAACAACAGCTCCGGTAGGTGTTTTGAGACCGGCGATGGGCATATGGTTCGGTTTCCCAGCCACACGTCTTAACTTATCCCATACGACAGAGGAAGGTGTATTTCGATTAAAGGAACCCACGAATTTATTTCATGACATCTTTTTACTATCCTTAATAACTCGCCTAGAATGTGCACGCATCCGTTTATAGTGTATCAGGTTATCCAGTGTAGGAGAACGCTGGAAAACCCGTAGAGCTCGTCTGCGAGCGCGAATAGCATCCCGACAGGCATCGGTTCACCCAGGTATCGGAAATCGACGGCTGTAGCCAGTCGAACGCGGAATGGATTGCTCAGCAGCAGAAAGAATGGTCCCTGTGAGATGTTCGACCAAGTGGTTCACAGAGTTGTGCTCTTCGTAGCTAAATTCAGCCAAGTGGGAGTACAGTTCCCAGTTGGCGTGGTCTAGGCGCAAACTAGGTAAACGGGTGGAACATACAACGGGTGTCAAGACATTAATACGACATGGAAAGTGGTCACTAGAATGCAAATCCGAGAAGATATTCCAGCATAACGTGACTGCTAGCTGAGGGGAACAAATTGCAATGTCAATGTGTGAAAAACTATGAAAGGCGTCAGAAAGAAAGGTGGGCTCTCCGGTGTTCAAGAGAGCAAGATTCTGACTATCCAAGAAGTCTTTAAGTAGCGTACCTCTCGCACAAGCCCGAGGAGAGCCCCAAAGAGGGTGATGGGCATTCACGTCGCCTACCAATAAAAAGGGTGGTGGCAACTGCGAAATGAGGTGTTCTAAGTCGCTGGGCGAGAGGTCCGCAGATGGAGGCAAATAGATACTGCAAATGGTGAATAAAGCAGAGGGTAGCTTAATGCTGACAGCAACGGACTGGATTGCAGATTGTATGGGTACGGAGTTGGCAAAAATGTCGTCTCGGATAAGCATCATAGTGCCCCCATGTGCCGGTACACCGTCCTCCGAGGATAAATCACATCATACGTACTGCCTGATGGTAACGGTGTCCTGTGGACGGAGCTTCGTCTCTTGTAAGCATACAGCCAAGGGTTCATGCTGGCGCAGCAACAAGTCAAGCTCTGGTCGATGTGGTCGAATTCCGCGTATGTTCCAATGGAGGATAGCCATTGAGTATATTATGGGACAAGTTTCAGATCGAAAGACGCTTCTGCAGATTGGGATTAGCTGGTCGGTTTAATTTGTTCTTCTTAGGCGTTGGGCTAGTACTATTTTCAGGAGCACGATCCTGCCGTTTCCGCACTGTCCCTCTGGCAGTGGCGGCAGAATCCTCCTGGTCCATCTCCTCCACAAGGGAGGTCCCTTTTTCAAGACCAAATTTCGGTCCGAGAAGTTCGAACCGAGTGGATGTGCTGATCGGCGAAGACGGCCGTCGCCGATCCACGCACTCCTCCCCAGATGACCCATCAGAGGAGGATACACGCGGGGAGTTGCGTGTATTTTTCTTACCCTTAGATGACTTGGTAGAAGATTGCACATTCTCTTTCAAGAAGTCTTGTCGTACATACTTGGTCTTAAACTGTTTTTCCGGGGCAGAAGACGTCGTGAATTTACCAGCTTTAGTTCCCGAGGTCGAGGCTTTCGGTGACAAGTGTGCAGGACTATTCTGTAAGCTGGCGGATTTGGCAGATGTTAATACCAACTTGGGTGTAGGTGTCGAAGGCTTTGGCAGCGCTTGGGCTAAAATAACCTTTTCCGCAATAGTAGCCCCGTTCATATCGCCGGTCTGTGTTGCGATTTCCCGACGCGGTACCGGTTTAGCTGCAACTGAGCTATAGGTACCGGACCTCGGGACAGAGGGTTGGCGGAGTCGCAGGAGCTTCCGGGCTTCCAAGAAGGACACCTTCTCTTTCACACGTATCTCCTGGATAGCTCGTTCCTCTGCAAAACGCCCCCGTCTCGGGAACTAGATGGGTGTTCCCCGTTACAGTTCACACACGATGGAGCTGAAGCACAAGCCCCATCGTGGGAGACGTCATCGCAGTGGACGCAGGTGGACTTGCCGGTACACAACTCACTAGTGTGACCAAAACGTTGGCATTTAAAGCATCTCAGCGGATTGGGTATAGACATCACCGCAGTGGACGCAGGTGGACTTGCCGGTACACAACTCACTAGTGTGACCAAAACGTTGTCATTTAAAGCATCTCAGCGGATTGGGTATATAAGGCCGCAACTTCGATGGCTTCATACCCTGCCCTAATCCTTTGAGGGAGGTCAACCCGATCAAAAGTAAGAAACAGGGTACGAGTAGGCAGGAATTCACCGCTGATCTTACGTTGTACCCGATAAACAGATGAGACACCCTGAGTCGCAAGATTTTCTTGGATCTCCTCAATGGACAAACCGTCCCACGCGCGGGTTGTTACTACACCGCGTGAGGAGTTCAGCGATCACCTCGACCTTTACTGGATAGCTGGCTAACATGGTGGCTTTTAGTATCCTTGCAGCTTGCGAGGCGGAGTTGGATTCGACAAGAAGTGTACCATTGCGAGCTCGAACGCAGGATTTAACCGGACCAGCTATGGCATCGAGACCCTTTTGGATAGTAAAAGAGCTTTCCAACGTCTTTATTCGAAATCAGGGGTTTAAGTTTTGGTGCCATAAAAAAATGGTATAAATTCATCCCCCAGAGCTCCCCACCCACCACGGAGCCCAACAAGGGGTCACCCCACTGGGGTGACAGGGCTACACAGGGGATATAGCAGGCTCGCCGTCCCACTCACCCTGGAGTTCGGTGTAATACCTAGTCCTGGCCGATTGACTAGGAGTGGGTTAGTCCCTAGCCTCCCGTTTGGGCAAAGCAGAAACCAAAGTGGTGTATTAAGTTGAGCACCCTCCCCAGTTATTGAAAGACAGAAGCCCAGGCTCAGGTACGCAACCCTCAACCAACCATATACAGCGAACAAAATACCAAGTTTGGAGTTTATCCGACATACCATATTTGGTGTTTGTTAGTTGTGCTCCAACCGTTTTGATTAAAATGCTATATTACATAACAGATGAATCATAAATTGCAATTTTTGAAAGACCTCCAAAGACCTTTTTACTGTGACTAAATTTTATTTGCACACGCAAGAGACTGCCAGAACGTTGTACTGTTCAAGCAGAAAATTAGGGCATACATTTATAATCAAAATGAATCTGCCATTGTATTTATATGATAAATATACCACTACTTTCATTTATCGTTACTAATATATTTATGTGCTGGCATGGGATGATATGGTATGAGATGGATGGATGGATTTTTATTTCCAGTAACATAATATACGAGATGTATAGCAACGTCAATTAAAATTTACAAAAATTCAAGTTATAAAACTTCTTGACCTTATAGAAAGGATTTTTCTTCAAATTACTTAGAATCTCTCTTTTAAGTTTGTTGTACTAATACTTTTCACAAACATCATTCTTTTTTATTGTTTATTTTATTGGTTACTGTGAATAAAAACCGGAATTTCAAAGTAATTTAGCGATTAGCTATTTGTGAAGATTTGACTATCAGCGTAATGTATGTGGTTCTATATTGTTTACTTATAAGGAAATAAGTGATAAGACAATTTCTTAAGATTCGTAATCGGCTTACCCTCCCCGTATTGTAGGACTCACACCTCCCTAAGACTTACAAGCCAATGCCCAGGGGTTAGAAGCTTGTTGGGGAGAATGGAGAACCTGTTACGAGAGGCCGGCCCGTAGCCAGGTAGGAACACGAGGAAGTGGATGGTATGAAATATAAACGAAATTGGTAATAGGAAAGGTGACGATGGAGCAGTTGGTGGAATGAGTGGCGGGGGAAACCAGAGGATACGGAGAAATCCGACCCAGACGCCGCTTCGTCCACCATAAATTCTACACGTGGGCGCTTGGGATCGAACCTGTGCCGCCTAGATGGGAGGCGAGCGGTCTAACCACTCATCAAGAGCACCGCCATGATAAAACTATTTACGTTTATATTTATATATACAGGATGTTAATGAACTATACCGAAATATTTTCACTGAATATGTAGATCACTTAAATAAGTAAAAATTAGACTTATGGTCTGTTTATTGTAATTTCGAAGTAACGGCTATAAGTTTCTGAAGTGACAGTACGCCACTGGTTAATTTATCAACCATTCGAGAGCATAACACAAAAACGAAGGGACATATTACAGCGAGTTCGGGTCTCGTTCCGTATCGCGGCACTTCGTCTGGAATGAAAAAAATAACAATAAAAACATTTATTCTTTGACAGGAGTCGAACTCATGACCTTTGGGATAGCCGCTTCTTGCGTTACGCCACCAGAGCAGTTGAAAAAAAAAACGCCTTCAGAGAGGGCTAGATAACTCAAGAACATAGTTAATGAATGCTCAGTGTCGCACTGTCAAGTGATTAGTTCGAGATTTTACAGATTTTTGCGACTTTAAATCCTGAGAACGTTAGTAATGATCTGCTAAAAGTCGATATTTCTATACTCGTGCAGCAGTCTTAAAGACATTCTAAGCCATTTTTTCAACCGGCTTTGCTTTAACACCGACTTATCAGCACCTGATGCCCACACGTTTAACGCTATGTAGTTGCGTTATGTTTATTCGGGGACCATGCATCGCCGATCTCAAATTACTTATATCAGTCACGTGCACAATCTCGCAAATTATTTCAGTCTAGATCATTAACACCCTATATCTCGATTAGCATAGATTAGATAAAAGATTAGGTTTTTAAGATTAATTTTTTTCAGAATAGGTAGAGCACATAAAGTAAAAGTTGATACTATAAAACATGCAGGTATAAAGATTGATAAACTCCCTATAAAACGAATATCCTAAACATTCTTTACATTATGAACTACTATTCCCGCACACATAAACAATAAAGCCTTAAATAAAGCATGAGTTCATGAAAATCTACATGCAAAACTAACCTTAATCCAACACCAAGGTCACACTATTTCATTTCGATAAGAACTCTTAAAAAATCTGATGTGTACCATTCACATGACTTTCTCTATATCCCTGCAACAAATTATTCTTAAAAAGCTTATGCTTCTATTTACTTCATGCTAATCTAGAAAAATCTGATGTGTTCCATTCACATGAATTGCTCTAAATCTCTGTAAATGATTATTGTTAATAAGCTTATCTTTTATTTATTTCATGCTAATCAAGAAAAATTAGCAGAAATAGTCTTATTTCTTGCTTTATTGTAAGTAGAAGCGAAATAAGGGAGTACCATAGGTTAAAGTGAAAGCCAAAAGCTGGTTGCTATGTGACTGATGTTCCTTTGTTTCTATGGACAGAAGTTGACAAATTCCTGTATGAGAAAGGTATGTTTTTCAAAACTGAAACCAAGAAAAAGGAATATCTCAAAAACGATCAACTCCACGTAAAAAATGTATATAACATAAATTGTGTGTTTTAACGTGCTCTACATTTTTTGTGGGTTAAGGTTTTGTCTATCTCTTACGGTTTAGTAGCTATGAAAAATTCATCCGGAATAAAGTAGTCTTCAGAGGCTATTCCCAGAAAATTCAAAATATACATTTTATTTGTCAGGAAAATGACTTTGGTATACGATACTTTAATCAAAATCGTTAGAGCCATTTTTTAGAAAATCAAAATTTTCGAAAAAAATTTTATGTAAAGGGTAGTTTGGGGTGGGGGGATTTTTCTCAAAATCTTCGTGTCGCATCCCTGGAAGATACTAAACTTAAATACCAATTTTGGTATTTTACCGACTTTTCGTTTTTGAGTTATCGTGTTCACAGACACACGGACACACGGACACACACACGGACCTTTTTCTGAAAATACTTTTTTTGACACAGGGGACCCTAAAACATATATTTCCGGTGAAATTTCGGTATCAAATTTTTTGGTGGAGCGCAATACATTCTCTATACACTATGTAGATAGTGAGTATAGAGAAAGTAAAAAATTAATCTGTTATCTCTAAGGTAATTTGATATTTTAATCACTATTTATGGATAACACAACTAATTATAATATAAATTCTAAAAAGAATTTTATTTATCTTTTAATCACCCCAATTAAATACATTTTATAATAATTTAAATTACTTATTAACCCTAATAATTTACACATTTATAAAACTCCATACGCATGGAACACATAAGATATTTAACAACAATGTCCGCTCTACCTGCTACAGACATGGTAGAGAAAGTAAAATATTTGCTACAGAAATAGATGAATGTACCGTATTGCATAAATTCGCCACTGATACATCAACTCAAGCACTGCGGTAAAAATCAAAGGAACGCTGCAAGTGTAAATCTGTTGCCAAAAGCAAAATATTGCTACGAAATACAAAATAAACATATAAAAATGCTTTTGAAAGCAGGAAACAAAATGTCTAATTCCCAGCTTATGAATAAATGTATGTAATGCATCGATTTCCCCTTTTCAATTTACACAACCTTTTTATCCTCTCGAAATTCGTGCTTTTATAAACCTGCCGCCGGGGGGGCCTCTTTTAGATCTGCGTAATTTGAACACTGAGTGAATCCAGAGTTCGATCATGGCAATTGCCCGAGGTACATTTTTCTTTTTCGCAAGCCATTCCTATAAGCATTAACTGGGCCAATCATAGTATTAAATCTTTAAAGTACATCTGATTTCATCGCAAAAATTTTATCTTTAAACAGTTATTTATTTAAAACTAATTTAATTAAAGAAATAAATTAAAACAATAATGATTTACTTACTAAGGAGAAATTTAAAATCAGGGCTACAAATATTTTATAGTTTTCATCCACAAGTATTCAATTTCATTAATGGCCCTAATACAGAGTGATTCAAAAATACTTTTAGAAAGATTGGGTATAGGTTCCTTACATGAAAACTTGAACAAATGTTCATTTAAGCACATGCCACAAAACCCTTCGTTTTCGGTGTATTTAGGTTGAAAATGCTGTTAGTCAAAACATTTTAATGTGACACTTAAATTTTGACGTTATCAGCTTCTTAGGAGGTGTTCCACACAAAGACCACTTATAAAAAAAACCTGATGTGTTCCATACACATGACTTTCTCATCGCTGTAACAAAGTATTGTTAAAAAGTGTATTCTTCTATTTACTATATGATAATCGAGATAAACATTAGCAGAAATTGTCTTAATTACTTGCTTCCCTGTAATTAGAAGGAAAATAAGGCAATACATTAGGCTAAAAGGATAGTCAAATCGTTTAAAAGCTGGGTGTCATGTGGTTGAGAACATTTCTATGCAGGGCCAGGAGTTTACAGCTTTCCGAGTGAGAAACATTTTATTTTTATTTTAAATCTGAAACAAATAACAACGAATATCATAGAAATGGTCAATTATTCAAAAAAAAAATATATTACATAAATTGTGTGTTTTAACGTGATCTACATTTTATTTGTCAGGTAAATATCGTTAATATACAATATTTTAATCAAAATCGTTAGAGGTATTTTTGATAAAAGCAGTTGTTTTTTTTTCATGTAAAGGGTAGTTTGGGGTAGGGGGATTGTTCTCAAAATCTTCGTGTCCCATCCCTGGAAGAAACTAAACTTAAATACCAAGTTTGGTACTTTACCGACTTTGAGTTAGCGTGTTCGCAAACACACGGACCTTTTTCTGAAAATGTTTTTTTTATACAGAGGACCCTAAAATACATATATATCCGGTGAAACCTGGTATCGAAATTTTTTATGGAGTGCAATACCTTCTCTATACACTATGTACATAGTACTTGTAGAGAAAGTAAAAAATGAATCTTTTGCGTCTAGACACGCATGGAATTTCAAACACTCCCAGTCGGTGCCATATGATTTTGCAGGCTTACATGACATGTAGATTAAGAATTTCTTCATCTAGCATGTCTGCTGCATAAAGTGCCCCCAAAAGATGAAAATCCAAAAGATTTAGGTCGGGGGAAATTGCAGGCCGTGGAACTGGTCCCCTCCTACCTATCCATCTGTCTTGCTATACACCAGCAGTGCATCTCGAACGATTATATTAAAATGTACTAGAGCAAAATGCATAAACCACAAGTTTATTTTTATTTGCAGAGGTACATTTTCTAATAAGTCTGGGAGAGTATGATGAATGACGTCCCTGTAGACAGCATATGTAAACTGTGCTGGGGGAATGTATTATACATCTGATAGATGTCAAATGTTAACAAGTAGCCATGGCAACACAAGGCCAACTCTGCAGGGTAAAATGGGTCAAAGCCTTCTACGAATGAGTGCATAAATAAATGAAGTATTTATGTTGGACGCGGAAAGCAGCTGAAGGTGGCTTTCATTAATAAATTGATAACGCGAAAACGAAGCATTTTAGAGCATATGTTTATAACAACCTTTTTTTTTTTTTCTGTTTCGATGAAAGGAACCCATCCCTTTGTGAAAGTATTTTTGAATCGTCCCGTATGAACAATATAAATACAAATTTGATGTGTTCAATTCACATGACTTTCTCTATATCTCTGCAACAAATTATTGTTAGAAAGCTTATGTTTCTATTTACTTTATGCTAATCGAGAACAAATTAACAGAAATAGTCTTATTACTAGCTTCCTTAAAAGTAGAAGCGAAATAAGAGCGTACCATAGGTTAAAGTGAAAGTCAAAAGCTGGTTGCTATGTGACTGAAGTTCCTTTGTTTGTGTAGACAGCGGTTGACAAATTCTTGTATGAGAAAAGTATGTTTTATAAAGCTGAAACCCAAAAAATGGAATATCTAAAAAACGATCAACTCCACGAAAAAATATATATACAGCATAAATTCTGTATTTTAACGTGCTCTACATTTTTTTAGTAAGCTTTTATCCATCTCTTACTGTTTAACAGTTATGCAAAATTCCGTAAATTTCATTCAGAATAAAGTCACGTTTTTCTGAAAATGCTTTATTTGGATACAGGGGACCCTAAAACATATATTTCCGGTTAAATCTCGGTATCGAATTTTTGGGTGCAGTGCAATACCTTGTCTATACACTATGTACATAGTGCGTATAGAGAAAGTAAAAATGTTGTGGCACATTAGGCTCACTCCCTCTATCTTTTATCTTTTATTTGTATGCAGCTTTCAAATGTTATTTTTACGAATACGTTTGTTTTAGCTACTTCATGTTAATTCAGATAAATCTTTGCAGAAATGATGAGGGACAGAGAACACCGAATCGATAATCAGATGTTTAAAAGTGGTCTATTACTATAACGTTATTAAAATATCCCATTTGATATAGTACGTTAAAATTGATTACCTTCACATACGTTTTTGTACCCACTGTGGTTTATTTAAATACTTTCTTCATGTGAAAGCTTCTTTTCTATCTACTTGTTGCTTATTGAGATAAATCTTTGGAGAAATACGGTGATTTTTTTTTCCGTTTGTCACTGTGGCCAAGGCACAGTTGCTCCACGCCGGCCATCACAGCTCGGACTTCCGCCGAAATATTATACCGCAATCGCCTCACGTTCTCATATACGATGACAATTCAGCTCAACTATTAAAGCACCAATACAATGGCCAAGATTAGGCAATTTCAATCAATCGCGGTCATCTCACTGGAGCGATATTGTTGAAACATCTTATCGTAGCTGATTTTCATTTCTTTGAAATCTTGTCGTACCTGACGTTCGTTTGTTTAATCTCTTGTCTTGGTTATTGGTAACAATGACAATCCAGTCCCCTAACCTTCACTTCTAATAACTTTCAGTTCCACAATTGTACTTTCAATTAATTCAGTTACAATGTTTATTTAAAGTTTTATCCAATTCATAAGTTCTTTAGTTAAAAAAAGGAGTGAAAATAATCATTATTTGTATTTCTTATGTATGAGATGAGTGCAATAATCTGATATAAAATAACGTTTGTTTTCATTTCATATATTAAATGTTAAAAGCTGAATTAAATCAATTATTCCCTATTTCTATTGTTGCTATCGTTATTCGTATATTGGGTGTAGGCATGATCGGCCATATTATAGTTCAGGAGGCAGTGAAAAAAGAAAAAATCTGATGTGTACCATTCACATGACTTTCTCTACATCTCTGTAACAAATTATTGTTAAAACGCTTATGGCTCTATTTACTTCATGCTACTCGAGAACAAATTAGCAGAAATAGTCTTATTACTTATTTCCTTATAAGTAGAAGCGAAATAAGGGATTATCATAGATTAAAGTGATAATAAAAAGCTGGTTGCTATTTGAAAAGTTCCTTTGTTTATATGGATAGGAGTTGACAAATTCCTATATGAGAAGATTAAGCTTTTCAGAGCTGAAACCAAAAACAATGAATGTCTCAAAAACGATCAACTCCACGAAAAAAAATGTATATAACATAAATTGTGTGTTATAACGTGCTCTACATTTCTTGTGTAGTAAGTTCTTATCTAAGTCTTACGGTTTAGCAGTTATGCAAAATTCCGTAAAATTCGTCCTGAATAAAATGGTCTTCAGAGACTATTCCCAGAAAATTAAAGATTTACATTTTTTTGTCAGGTAAATATCTTTAATATTCGATATTTTAATCAAAATCATTAGAGCCATTTTTGAGAAAATCAATAATTTCGAAAAAAGTTCCATGTAAAGGGTAGTTTGGGTTGGGGGGATTTTTCTCAAAACCTTCGTGTCACATCCCTGGAAGATACTAAACTTAAATACCAAGTTTGGTATTTTACCGACTTTTCGTTTTTGAGTTATCGTGTTCACAGACACACGGACACACATACACACACGGATCTTTTTGTGAAAATGCTTTTTTGGGATATAAGGGACCCTAAAACATATATTTCCGGTGAAATCTCGCTATCGAATTTTTGGGTGGAGTGCAATGCCTTCTCTATACACTATGCTCATAGTGCGTGTAGAGAAAGTAAAAAGGTCTGCAAATAAACGTGGTCGAAAGAGTCATATACGATTTGAGAACTAATGCAAGTATTACAATCATAGCCCGATAAAATCTCCCTTCCTTCCTATGTATTATAAATTACTAATAGTTTATTTCGCTGAATTGTCTTGTAAAATACAACTTGTATTTTCATCTCTTAGAGCGCTTCGCTCCGAATTATCGACAAGTTGAAAACATTTGCGGTATTATTTATGATAATAAACGTATATCTTTTCATAGGATGTGTTGAAAATGTTCTCTTCTTTCCATATTATTGGTATCGTTCCACTTTCCATGCAGGCTGGCGAGTTCAGTATCCGAAATTGAATGAATTTATCACCTGGTGTGTCCCATTTAGTGTTTCCAATGTATTTGGTTTGTTGCACACACATGCTTTAAGTTGACCCATAGATAAAAATCTGACGTGCTGCATTCATCTGAGTTTCTCTACACGTCTGTTACAAATAAGCTTTTTCTTCTATCTACTTCATACTACTCCAAATTAACATTAGCAGAAATGCTCTTATTACTCGCTTTCTTGTAAATAGAAGGGAAATAAGGATATACACTAGGCTAGCGAAAGTCAAAACTTTTAAAAGTTGCTTGCCATGTTATTGAAATCCGTTTGCCAGGAGCTGATAAATTCACGTACGAGAAAGGGTTTAAGTATTTTAAAACTGAAACCAATAACAACCAATATCTCAAAAATAGTCAACCCCACCAAAAACATACACATAGCATAAATTGCGTGTTCTAACGAGATCTAGATTTTATCAGTAGAAGATTTTGTCTATTTCTTACGGTTTACCAGTGATGTAAAAGTCAGCAAAATTCATCCAGAATAAAGAGGTCTTACTTCATTAGAAATTGTTTGTGAAACTGAACGTAGTCCTCCTAAAAGTGTATAATTAGAATTTGAAGATCACCCAGCAAACATCACCGTCTTGCCCTGTAAATATCTTAAATAAAAGACATTTTAATAAAAATCCTGAAAGCCATTTTCGAAAATGTTTCCATCTAAAGAGAAGTTTGAGATGGGGAGATTTTCTTGAAAATCTTTGTGTCGTATCCTTGGGAAATACTTTACTTAAATATCAACTTCGGTATTTGATGGAGTTTTCGTTTTTGAACTATGCTGTCCACAGGCAGACACACACACATACACACACAAGCACACACTGACTTGTTTCTAAAAGTACTTCTTTTGGATTCAGGGGCCTCTAAACATGTACTTCCGATAAAATCCAGTATTGAATTTTTTCGTGCATAACAATACCTTCTTTATACATGATGTACATAGTACGTGGAGAGAGAGAGAGAGAGAGAGAGTAAAAATTGAAGCCAATAAAAATGATTAATTTCACACAAAAATTTAAGACACAAGTTAAATGTTTTAACAGAGAAATATACGTTTTGTGTAGTAAGTTTTGTCTATCTCTTAGGGGTTTCCAGTTATACAAAATTGATTCAGAGATCTTGAAGAGATCTTCAGTTGCTATTTGCAGAAAAAAATTAACATATACATTTAATTTTCCATAGAGTTATATTTTATCTTCGTGTAGCATCCTTGAAGAATTCTGAACTTATTCATTAAGCTTAGTATTTAACCAATTTTATTTATTGAATTATGTTGTTCACATGCATACGGAAACGCACACACAGATATTATTGTGTAACGTTTTCTCTTTTTTGACTCAGGGGACCTCAAAATATATATTTTCGGTGAAATCTCTGTATGAAATTTTTGGGTGGAATAAAATATTTTTACCTACCAATTACGTGTAGAGAAAGTAAAAATTCGATGTGTTTCATTCACATGACTCTCGCTCTCTACATCTTTGCAACAATTTATTGTTAAAATTCTCACAAGAAAATGAAGCCAATAATTATAATATTACGGATTGGGTTAATTCCACACAAAAACTGTATATATGACATAAATTGTATGTTTAAACCGAGATCTAAATGTTTGTATAGTAGGTTGTTGTCTTGTCTGTTACAGTGTTCCAGTTTTGCAAAATTCATCGAGAATGAAGAGGTCTTAAGAGGCTATTATCAAAGTATTGAATATATATATATATTTTATTTGTCATGTAAATCTTTTTGAAATGCGGTATTTTAATCAAAATTGTTAGAGTAATTTCTGAGAAAAATAGAATTTTCTAAAAATGTCCATGTAAATCATAAAGTGGAGGGTTGTCTTCAAAGTCTTCGTGTCACATCCTTGAAAGTTACTAAATTTAAATAAGACATTTTATATTTAACGGTCTTTTCAATTTTGAGCTATGCTTTACATACACACACACACACCCGCGCACATACATATGGACATTTTTTCTAAAATACTTTCTCTACACTTAGAAGAGATTTCACCAGAAATACATGTTTTGGGATCCCTGAATCCAAAAAAGTATTTTCAGAAAAAGGTCTGTCTGTGTTTCTGTGTACCTGTGGACAGCATAGCTCAAAAACAAAATGACCGTTAAATACCAAAACTTGGTATTTAAGTTTAGTATCTTCCAAGGATGAGACACAAAGATTTTCAAGAAAATCCCCCCACCCCGAACTACTCTTTACATGGAGACATTTTCGAAAATTTTGTTTTTCTCAAAAATAGCTCCAACTATTTTGATTAAAATATATCACATTAAAGCCTTCCCATCACAAATAAAATGTATATCTTGTATTTTCTGGGAATAGCTTCAGAAGACCTGCTTATTCTGGATGATTTTTTCTGAAGTTTGCAGAACTAGTAAACCGTAAGAGATAAACAAAACCTTACGACATAAAAATTGTATGTTTCGATTAAATACACAATTTATGTCATATCCATTTTTTGTCATGGAGTGGGCCATTTTCGAGACATCCCTTGTTATTAGTTCAGTTTTAAAATACTTATACATTTCTCACGCGGGAACTTTTCAACTTCTGCCCATGCAAAGAAACATATTTCAATTGCATAGCAACCAATTTTAAAGCATTTTACTTTCGGATTAGCCTGGTGTATCCCCTTATTTCCCTTCTCGTTATAAGGAACTAAGCAATACAACCGTTTCTCTAAGCTAATGTTTATCTCGATTAGCATAAAGTATATAGAATAATAAGATTATTAATGATGATTTGTTACAAAGATGTAGAGAGTGTCATGTGAATCTAACACATGAGATTTTTTTTTTGATTCAGGGGACCTGAAAACACATATTTCCGGTGTAATTCTCAACAGCGTATTTTGGGTGGAATACAATACCTTCTTTGCCTACTGAATACATAATACGTGTAGAGAAAGTAAAAATACGTTGTAAGGGTTAGTGAAAGTTATTTTTACTTTCTCTACAAAAAAAATGGAAATGGCGTGTTATTTATGGACGCTCTTAAATGCTGTGGTTCTCAACGTAAATCTACGACAAGGGACCCACGGCTTTACTTCCCTTCCGAAGGAAGCCATGCTAAGGATTTTTACACCCGAAAAACTCCATCGTCCTCCGCCAAATATACCTTCTGAATACATAGTGTATTCAGAAGGTATTGCATTCAACCCAAAAATTCGATACTGAGATTTCACAGGAAATGCATGTCTTTGTCCCCCTGAATCAAAAAGAAAAAGTTTGGAAAAAGGCCCGTGCGTGTGTGTGTCTGTGGACATCAGCTCAAAAACGAAAAATCCATTGAACACCAAACTTGATATTTAAGTATGGTATCTTCCAAGGATGCGATACGAAAATCCCCCCACCCCTAACTACTGTTTACATGGAACACATCAGATTTGTTACGCATGTATTTCTGTCTCGTATTCCAGAAATTCATTTTTCTGGACGCTGTTGCTGTCACCACCTGTTCATCCTTTTAATAATGTCTTATGGATATTGATATTCTATAAATAAGAATGGGTAGAGATATTGCGAGCAGGAAAGCAGAAGTACGTATCATTATAATTTGGCGCTTCCCGGCCCACTCTGTAACATCGTGCCAGGGTTTATTATCCCTCTGAATATCAAATCGCAGATAATTAAGGTAGTTCAGGGGCTGCTCGGAGGAACCTCCTTTTTACCACAGTTTGTTGGAGTACACCGATCTACAGAAATCCTCTCCACCGAGGCACAATTCTCTCCTCCTTAAAGCGAGAGCTCACGCGCTTACAAACGATTTGTTTCATCTACTTCTATGTAAGTAGGCGAAACTTTCTCATTAATATTTAATATTGCATTTCACCCAAAAACAATACCGAGGTTTAAATCACCTGCTGTACCAAACCTATATAAAGAGATTTATATGACAAATAAAATGTATATATTGGATTTTTTGTGAAGACCTTATTTTAGACGAATTTTGATGATTTAAGCCGTAAGAAGTAGTGAAAACTGACTATACAAAATATGTAGATCATATACATAACGAAGTAAGTAATAAGACTATTTCTGTTAATTTTATCGCAATTAGTCCGAAGTAGATAGAAGAATAACTTTTTTAACAATAATTAGTTATGGCAATGTAGAGAGAGTCATGTGAATGGAACAAATCAGATTTTAGTAGAATAAAATACTGAATCTTATCAACAAATGGCAGAGAAAGCAAAACCCATAATTATTTGAAAATTCAGTCCAACAATGAAAATTATTAAAACCACAAGTTTTTTTGCCATAAGTTGTATATTATATACTTAAACGACATCTAATGTTTTGTGTGGTAAGATATTGACATCGACTTATTGTTTAACAATTACATAAAAGTCTTCAGAATGAAGACAACTTCACAGATTTCAAGATATAACAGTGTCCTTCAAAAGTCACATTATAATGTTTAAGATCCCAAGGAAACAAAGCAAACACTGTTTCGGCAAATAGTTTATCTTTTACAAAAATCATTCAGTAACTGTCGAGCGTAGGACCTCTCTTCTCTCCCTCGCAGAACATCACATGCTGTAAGCCTCAACATCTACTCCATCATTAACTGTCAAACACAGGGATCATATTCTCTCCCTCGCACATCTCAATAGAAACCCACTTACTAAGTCCCGGCATTTTAAAGAGACTCAATTAAATCCAAAAGGGCATCTTCTTAAAACGGCGCTTGCGTATAAGTGTGTCTGTGAACAGCATAACCAAACTTTTTTAAAGTTTTCTAACGTTCTTTTTGTAATACCCGGTATACCATTTTCAGATAATGTCTTGAAATATTGACAGTTTCTTGCCAGAGAGCATTTTCAATTCTAAAAGGGTTGTAGATATGCCAGAAAATCTCTTCCATTAAGATAACCCCAAAAAGTTTCATAATGGGGACTTGTTGGAAAGTGTCAACTGATTCACTGATGACAAAGGATTTGTTCATGTTTTCTTTTTAATGCACATAATTAAGAGCTGAATAAGGACATTAAGTAAAATTTTTATGTTCTAAATGATCTTAGGTCTTGAAAAAGACCCTTAGTGATTTATAATAGGACGTTTGAACGTTTAATGGCAGACCATTTTATTTTCCTTTTATTTCACCAATACGGTGGGTACTTAATTTATTTCTATCTGGAATATGTTGACGATTACGCCAATTTAAAGTTTAAGTGGCCTTTGAAAACCACTCTAAATTTAATTTTCCATGCAAATATTTTAATAATAAACGTTAAAATAATTTTTTAGAATTCAAAATAGGTTCAATGTAAAGGATAGCCGTGGAAGTTTTCTTCAAAATATTCATGTTACACTTTAGGAGTTTGGTATCGATTGAATAAGTCATTTTGAACACTTTTCATAAATTGACTGAATATGCAGCCACAGACCCACATGGAACTAAAATTTCTTTATTTAGGGAGCCTCAAAACATGTATTTCCGTTTAAATCTCGCATCAATGTTTACTTTCTCCATACGCACTATGTACATTTACTTTCTCCATACGCACTATGTACATAGTGTATAGAGAAAGTATTGCACTCCACCAAAAAATTCGATACCGAGATTTCACCGGAAATATATCCCCAATATCCAAAAAAAGCATTTTCACAAAAAGGTCATTGTGTGTGTGTGTGTCCGTGTGTCCGTGTGTCCATGTGTCCGTGTGTCTGTGTATCTTTGGACACGATACCTCAAAAACGAAAACTCGGCAAAATACCAAACTTGGATTTAAGTTTAGTATCTTCCAGGGATGCGACACGAAGATTTTGAGAAAAATCCCCCCACCCTCAACTACCCTTTACATGGAACTTTTTTCGAAAAATTAGAATTTCTCAAAAATGGCTCTAACGATTTTGATTAAAATTTCGTATATTAAACATATTTACCTGGCAAATAAAATGAATATCTTGAATTTTCTGGGAATAGTCTCTGAAGAGTAGTTTATTCTGGATGAATTTTACTAAATTTTGAATAACTGCTAAACCGTAAGAGATGGACAAAAACTTACTACATAAAAAATGTAGAGCACATTAAAACACACAATTTATGTTATATACATTTTTTTCGTGGAGTTCGTCGTTTTTGTGACATTCCTTATTTTTGGTTTCTGCTATGAAAAACGTATACTTTTCTCATACAGGAACTTGTCAACTCCTATCCATATAGACAAAGAACTTCATTGACATAGCAACCAGCTTTTGACTATCAGTTTAACCTACAGTTGTCCCTTATTTCGCTTCTACTTACAAGGAAGCGAGTAATTAGACTATTTCTGCTATTTTTTTCTGATTAGCAGAAAGTAAATAGAAGTATAAGCTTTTTAAGAATAATTTGTTGCAGGGATATGGAGAAAGTCATGTGAATGGTACACATCAGATTTATTTTGGTGAGATACAATACTTCGTTGCTTACCAGAAGGTAGAAATATAGGAAGGCAAAACATTTACGGAGCATATGTGTTAGAATTTGGACATATCGGAATGGAAGACATTTTTAGGAACGTTAAAGAGGAAGAAATAAAGAAAAAGGAAACCTTGATATGTAGCAGTAAAAGTAATCAGCATAAAAATTATATATATATATATATATAATAACATTTATAAAATATCTTCCAATATTATAAAAATAGTTTTACTTTCTCTATACGTACTATGTACATAATGTATAGAGAAGGTATTGTATTGCACCCAAAAATGCGATTCCGAGATTTCACCGGAAATATATGTTTTGAGACCCCCTAAATCCAAAAGAAAAGCATTTTTAGAAAAATGTCCGTGTGTATCTGTGTGTGTGTGACTGTGGGCAGTATAGCTCAAAAATGAAACGACTGTTAAAAACCAAACTTGAAATTTAACTTCCAAGGATGCAACACGAAGATTTTCAAGAATATCCCCCCACCCCAAACTACCCTTTACATGTAAAAAATTTCGAATTTTTGATTTTCTTAAAAATAGCTTTAACGATTTTGATTAAAATCTCGTATATTTAAGACATTTACTTGACAAATAAAAAGTATATCTTGAATTTTCTGAGAATAGCTTCTAAAGACTACTTTATTGTGAATGAATTTTACGGATTTTTTCATAACTGCTAAACCGTAATATACGGACAAAAACTTACCACACAAAAAATGTAGATTACATAAAAACACACAATTTGTGTTATAAGCATTTTTTCGTGGAGTTGATCACTTTTTAGATATTCCTTGTTTTTGGTTTGAGCCTTGAAAACGTATATATTTCTCATACCGGAATTTTTCAACTCGTGTCCATACAAACAAAGGAACTTCAGTCACATAGCAACCAGCTTGTGACTATCACTTTAACCTATGTTATTCCCTTTTTTCGCTTCTACTTACAAGGAAGCAAGTAATAAGTTTATTTCTGCTAATTTTTTCTCGACGAGCATGAAATAAATAGAAGCATAACCTTTTTAACAATAATTTGTTACAGAGATGTAGAGAAAGTGATGTGAATGGAACGCATCATATTTTTTTGTATTTTTATGTATTTGACTTTAAAAACAATTCAAAAAATTAATATTGAACTATAACTTGTTTTTTAGCTTAACGTCCTTTGACCTGGTAAATCATAACGGACTATGTTTGAGCTCGATGAAACGTGGTTCAAATGTGTTCGGGGTTCATGGATCTTAAAGTTACTCGTCAGGATCAGAGAAAATTCCGAAAAAACTTATCCGTATAACTCACCATAAATGAGATTCGAACTCTTGAATGTGAGACAGACACGCTATCTCCACACTACCGAGGCGGGCTGTATAAATTTTCATGAGTATCAAGGAAGTTTTAAGCCGTTCGCTACTGTATATTATTTATTTCTCAAATGCTGATCTTAATAGTTAAAAATTCAAGGAGGATACTCAAAACGCAAATTTGTGGTGAAATTTCGAATTTTTGTGAGGAATGCAATATTTTCAATTATTGTGAGTAATTAAAAGAGTAATCAAGGATACTGCTTTTGGATTTAATAAACCCCATTTTACTTGCCTCAGTTATTCAATCAAAATAAAAAATTACTATAAAATGGTTTATTACAGCTTTTGTGTAACGCCGTTTAGAGTTACATTCGAAAGATTATTTTTCCTTGGCTAATTTTTGGTAAAGACATAACGATCGGAGGGGGAGCGTCATTCTTATGAAAAATGTAAGGGATTTGAAATTAAGTTGGTCATTATTACTTTCTCTACATGTACTATGTACACAGTGTATAAAGAAGGTGTTGCATTCCACCCAAAATTTCGATACCGAGATTTCACCAGAAATACATGTTTTGGATCCCCCTGATTCAAAAAATAGCATTTTTGGAAAAAGGTTCGTGTGTGTGCGTGTGTGTGTATGTCTTTGTGTCTGTGTCTTTGGCACCATAGCTCAAAAACGAAAAGACCGTTGAATGCCAAACTTGGTATTTAAGTTTGATATCTTCCAAGGATGCGACACAAAGATTTTCAAGAAAATTCCTCCACCCCAAACTACGCTATTGTATATTAAAGATGTTTACCTAACAAAATGAATATTTTGAATTTTCTGGGAATAGCTTCTGAAGACTACTTTATTCTGGATGAATTTTACGGAATTTTGCACAACTGCTAAACCGTAAGAAATATACAAAAAACTTACCACACAAAAAATGTAGATCATATTAAAACACGCAATTTACTATATATATATATATATATATTTTTTTTTTTTTTTCCCCAGGAGTTGATCATTCTTAGATACTTCTTCTTATTGGCTTCAGCTTTGAAAAACGTATGCTTTTCCCATACAGGAATTTGTGAACTCCTGTCCATACATATAAACAAACAAAGGAACTTCAGTCACATAACAACCAGCTTTTGACTATCACTTTAAGCTAAGATACTATCTTATTTCGTTTTTACTTACAAGGGAGCAAGTAGTAAGACTATTTCTGCTAATTTATCTCTGGATTACCATGAAGCAAATAGAAGCATAAGCTTTTTAATAATAACTTGTTGCAAAGATGTAGAGAAAGTCATGTGAACGGAACACATCAGATTTTTTTTTAATTGTTTCATTTATATAGCCCCCTTTTAACATCTAAAATCATATCTGGGGCTTTGCTTTAGAAATAAATGGTTTTCTGTAGGTTCTTTAAGTTGGGTTTAAATTGTTTAATTTTCCTCAAACTCACACACATTCTCTCTCATATACACACTTCCAGACTCTGTGGGGGAAAGAAAATAAATCTAATTAAAGAAAATTACCCCGCCACAGCCGGGAATCGAATCCAGAACCTCCGGGTGAGAAATCACCTCGCAGACTCTTGACCATGGAGGCAGTTTTGGTTATTTAATATACATGTTGAATAGGACTAAGACTTCTTATATACTTTGCACTGTGGAGCATATCGTTTATGTTTGCAATTTTCTTCTGTCATGACTTTATATTTGCATAATTTGATTTGTTCGCTACTTGGTGAATGCTTTTTATAGCTGTCTGTCTGAACCTTGTAGAAACTGGGGCATTGAGTTATATGTATAATCCAGCTGTTTGTTTTCTCGCGAAGTATTTTATGATTGTTATTTGTGTGCACATGCTATTTTCTACGGAGCGTTTAGAATGAGTTCACGTTTTGCAACCGTATAACACATTGATGAATCTATTTTCTTCCTGGATCACTTTGTGGTCATTTTAACTTCTCGGTAGCATAGGTACAATACGTAAAGGAAGTCATGCCAACAAAAGATACGAGTTTCAATGTTTCATCAAAAATACAAAGTTTAAGGTTCCCTGAGCCCAAAAGAGAATTAAAAAAAATCTTACGTGTTTCATTCACATGACTTTCTCTACATCTCTGCAACAAAATTATTCTTAAAAAGCTTAGACTTCTATTTACTTCATGCTAATTGAGAAAACATTAGCAGAAGTAGTCTTATTACTTGCTTCCTTGTAAGTAGAAGCGAAATAAGGGAGTAACATAGGTTAAAGTGAAAGCCAAAAGCTGGTTGCTATGTGACTGAAGTTCTTTGTTTGTATGGACAGGAGTTGACAAATTCCGGTATGAGAAAAGTACTAGTTTTTCAAAGCTGAAACTCAAAACAAAGAATATCTTAAAAACGATCAAGTTCACGAAAAAATGTATGTAACATTAAGTGTGTGTTTTAATGTGCTCTACATTTCCTGTGTGGTAAGTTTTTGTTCATCTCTTACGGTTTAGTAGCTATGAAACAATCTGTAAAATTCATCCAGAATAAAGTGGTCTTTAGAGGCTATTCCCAGAAAAGTCAATATATACATTTTATTTGTCAAGAGATTTTAATCAAAATCGTTAGAGCCATTTTTAAGAAAGTCAAAATGTTCGAAATTTTTCCATGTAAAGGATAGTTTGGGTTGGGGGGATTTTCTTGAAAATCTTCGTGTGGCATCCTTGGAAGATACCAAACTTAAATATCAAGTTTGGTTTTTAACGGTCTTTTCATTTTTGAGCTACACTACCCACACACACACACACGCAAATTTTTTTTGGATTCGGGGGTCTCAAAACATATATTTCCGGTGAAATCTCGGTATCGAATTTTTGGGTGCATTACAATACCTTCTCTATACACTATGTACATTTTCAGGAAATGTACAGTCAATACAAATTACCCTTTCCACAGAAAACTCCATGTAGTTGTTATTTTCTCAAAATAGTTCTAACAATTTGGTTTTAAATGCACTGTGGAAATCCTCTACTTATCCCGCTTCTAGTAGGGCATGGTGTAATCATCGGCTGGCGTGTAGTGAGTTGGAAAGGGAGGAGGAACTGCTTTGAACCCTTTTGGGTTCGTAAGGATCTTTGAGAAAGTACTGTTGGCAATAGACCGTTGACGTCTCCAGCAGGTTACCTACTATTCATACACAGTCCTACAAGACCTTGTGCCTCACACAAGCCAAGACTGTCCTGGGCAATGGGGACTCTGTGAACATAGGAGATATGAGCGACCAACAGCTCTGCTGAATTTTCAACCTTGTGAATTTAATAGAAATATGAATAAAATTCTGTTTTATCCTTATTTCACATTCAAAACGAGCTGCTCAACAGTGTTTATATTTATATAAATAGTGATATTAAACAGACATTTACTGTAGGAAAAACATGATGTGTTCCATTCACATGACTTTCTCTATATCTCTGTAAGTTATTATTGTTAATAAGCTTATCTTTTATTTATTTCATGCTAATCGAGAAAAATTAGCAGAAATAGTCTTATTTCTTGCTTAATTGTAAGTAGAACCGAAATAAGGGAGTACCATAGGTTAAAGTGAAAGCCAAAAGCTGGCTGCTATGTGACTGATGTCTCTTTGTTTGTATGGACAGGAGTTGATAATATCTCAAAAACGATCAACTCCACGAAAAAAATGTATATAACATAAATTGTGTGTTTTAACGTGCTCTACATTTTCTGTGGGTTAATTTTTTGTCCATCTCTTACGGTTTATTAGTTATGAAAAATTCATCCAGAATAAAGTAGTCTTCAGAGGCTATTCCCAGAAAATACAAAATATACATTTTATTTGTCAGGTAAATAACTTTAATATACGATATTTTAATCAAAATCTTTAGAGGCATTTTTTAGAACATCAAAATTTTCGAAAAAATTTCCACGTAAAGGGTAGTTTGGGGTGGGGGTATTTTTCTCAAAATCTTTGTGTCGCATCCCTGGAAAATACTAAACTTAAATACCAAGTAAGAAAGTAAAAATATATAGACCAACCACAATCAACACATTTACCGCGGTGTATGTGCTTGAATACAGTAATATGCTGCTTCAGTGGGTGCTGCGCAGTGGGAGCGGTCGGTTTCTTTAACATCAGTGTCAATTTATCATTCGTTATAGTGAAGGGCGCCCACGTCAACAAACTATTCCATACTTCTGCATACTTCTTCAAGGAATATAACAGTAGTGCCATTTAATTTCTCACAAAACCTGAAACTGCTGAAACGATTTCATCTTCAACGTCATTTTGACACACTGCATGCCAATAATTAACGAGCTCTTTAAAGTAAATTCATTACAGGGTGCATATTCTTAAAATATGAATTCCTCTTTGTAAAATTATTAATTATAGTGTTAGTTTGTAATTTTGTATTTTGAATCAAAATGTGCCCATTTCCTCGTTCTTATAGCAAAATGTATTGCATGTATATGCTATGATTTGGCTGTATGGGACTAAAAGTTATAATTGATTTGTATAGGGTTGATTTGTCAACAATTTAATAATAGTAATATTAAATCATGTTTGTGACTTATTCTTAATGTACCACAGATTACCGGACGCCACTACTCGAAGCATCAATGATCATAGGCGCATACCTCGCCGACACAGAGTATCAGCAGATAGTGTGTGCTTAGAATTTGGTTTTCCCTGGTATAGACATTTTTCTAGTGTTAGTCAATGTACAAGATTTCATAATGGATTATATTTATCTGAGTTAGGAACAAACACATCCTGTAACATACCAGTACATAGGGGAAGTATTGCAAAAATTCGAAGTCAAAATTTTATTGGAAATTCCTGAGTCTCCCCTCCCCATAAAAGGTATTTTTGAATAATGTTTGCACTTTCGTGTTGGTGTGTATATGCGAACAGTTTAAATCAAATATGGAATGTCCAATAAATACCAAACTTTCTACTGACATTCCGAATCCTCCAAAGAAGCAAGATCTTCAAGAAAATCTCTATCCTCAAAATGTTTCGTTATGTTTGATTTTCTCAAAAAGAACTCTTGCAATTTTGATTAAAATGCAGTACATTTAATATATGTATAAAACATTTATATGAATGCTAATCTCTTACTTTCTCTATTGTTATTTGCCGCGAGGAAGCGGAAGAATGGTTAGCTACTTAATTTAGATTTATAATTAAAGAGGTGAAGATCATTGGATCTCATATGGATCTAAATAACACTAACAAATAAGAGCATGTTCAACTTAACTCTTTAATATAAAAAATCAAGCTAGAGTAAACATTCTCAAATAGGTCTTCACATTAAATAGAAAGTATTTGACAGTTTTGGGCTCCATCTTAAAGCACAGTATTTTACTGAGCTATTAAAACTGATTAACAATCACTTATAGAATGCAGAAGAGGTTTAACAGGATACGGGTAAATATTTAACCTTTAATTACATGAATTATTTTGCTACATATGCCGTTCTTCCTCTAATTCCCTTTCCCCATCATCACAACTAAAGGGACTTGAATAGCCACGTTTCATATTACGATATTGAAAGCCGAAAGTCGTAAGTTTGAGTCCCAGCGACTGCCATCAAATTTGATTATAGTAAAGGACGGGGTGGACCCAGATAAAATAACTGGTGGCTGACACGCTTGGTTGCTGACGCGGTTACATTTGATTGCAATTGCGTAGTTTTTGTTCTTTTGTATTAAAACTACTTCATCATTGTAAACATATTAATGCTGAACGTTAGTGTAATATGAAATTAGAAAAAGAAACTCATATGTTCCATTCAGATGATTTTCTCTACATCTCTGCAACAAATCATTGTTAAAAATCTTATGCTTCTATTTACTTCATGCTAATTGAGAAAAAAGTAGCAGAAATAGTCACATTACTTGCTTCCTTGTAAATAGAAGGGAAATATATGAGTACCATAGGTTAAAGTGAAAGTCAAAAGCTGGTTGCTATGTGACTGAAGTTTCTTTGTTTGTATGGACAGGAGTTGACACATTCCTGTATGAGAAAAGTATGTTTTACAAGGATGAAACCATAAAGAAGAAATATCTCAAAAACGATCAAATCTACGAAAAAAATGCAAATGTCATAAATAATGTGTTTTAATGTGCTTTGCAATTCTGGTGTGGTAAGTTTTTGTCTTCTCTTACGGTTTAACAGTTATGCAAAATTCCGCAAAATTCATCAAGAATAAAGTGTTTTTCAGAGGCAATTCCCAGAAAATTCAAAGTATACATTTTATTTGTTAGGTAAATATTTTTAATATACGATATTATAATCAAAATCGTTAGAGCCATTTTTGAGAAAATCAAAATGTTCTAAAAAAGTTCCATGTAGTTGGGGGTGGGGGATTTTCTTGAAAATCTTCGTGTCGCATCCTTGGAAGTTACCGAACTTAAATATCAAGTTTGGTATTTAACGCTCTTTTCGTTTTTGAGTTATGCTGCCCACAGACACACACATACCTACATACACGCAGCCAGACAGACAGACACACACACACACGAACATTTTTCTTAAAATGCTATTTTGGGACTCAGAGGGACCCAAAACATGTATTTTCGGTGAAATCTCGGTATCGAGTTTTTGGATGTATTACAGTACCTTCTCTATACATTATACACATAGTACGCGTAGAGAAACCTATCAAACTCCCTTATTTCGCTTCTACTTACAAAGAAGCAAGTAATAACACTATTTCTGCTAATGTTTTTCTCGATTAGCATGAAGTAAATATAAGCAAAATCTTACTAACAATAATTTACTGCAGAGATGTAGAGAAAGTCATGTGAATGGAACACATCAGATTTTTTCTAGACATTGTTGTGGAGCTCTTTTCAGTGGTAAAGAATTTCACTATCAGTAACAGATAAGCACACACTGAATAAAATAATATATTTAATTGCACTTTTGTGTGCTTTGTCGAATCGTTCTGATAATATATATATATATATATATATATATATACATATATATATGTATATATTATATATGCTAGTTTGATTTCAAGTCAACGGAATTTCAATTATTTTTACTTTCTCTAGCCCCATATGTACAATGTACATAGGGATAGAGAAGTATTGTATTCCACTCAAAAATTCGATACCGAGATTTTGCCGGAAATGCATGTTTTAGGATCCCCTGTATCCAAAAAAAGCATTTTCAAAAAAAGGTTTGTGTGTGTGTGTCCGTGTGCCTGTCAACACGATAACTCAAAAATGAAAATTCAGTAAAATACCAAACTTGGTATTTAAGTTTAGTATCTTCCAGGGATGTGACACGAAGATTTCGAGAAAAATCCCCCACCCCAAACTACCCTTTACATGGAACTTTTTTCGAAAATTTTGACTTTCTTAAAAATGGCTCTAACGATTTTGATTAAAATATATATTAAAGCTATTTACCTAACAAATAAAATTTATATCTTGAATTTTCTGGGAATAGCTTCTGAAGACCTGTTTATTCTGGATGAATTTTGCTTAATTTGGCATAACTAGTAAACCGTAAGAGATAGACAAAAACTTACTTTACAAAAAATTTAGGTCTTGTTAAAAGACACAAGTTATGTCATATACATTTTTCTCGTGGAGCTTACCGTTTTCGAGGTATTCATTGTTATTAGTTTCAGTTGTGAAGTACCTATACTTTTCTCAGACGAGAGTATCCGTTTTTCTTTTGTTCTACTCCTGGCCAAGAAAAGAAGCGATTTGTAACGACAATCGATAACGGCAGCTTTTAAAACATTTAACTATTGGTTTAGCCTAGTGTATTCCCTTATTTTCTGCCTACTTATACGGAACTAAATAATAAGAATATTGTGCTAATGAGTTCCTCAATTAGCAAGCTGCAGAGAGAAGAAGAATCTTATGTATGAAGTTTGTAGAACAGCTAGAGAAAGTCATGTGAGTGTAACACATCAGATTTGTACATACTGATGAGCTTTTAAAAGATTTGACTATAGTTTTAGCCGAATGCATTCCCTTATTATCGTTCTACTTACAAGGAACGTTTATCTCGATTAGCATGACGTAGATAGAAATAATCTTTGTTAAGGAAAGTTTTTTAGTGGAATAGCTAAAGAAAATGATGTGAACGGAAAGTCAAACTTTTCTTTCTCGTGGCCATGCGAAGAGCATGGAGTTTCAAAGCCATCATATAGAGCTTACACTCTTTAAATTCTGGCTTACGCTTTTGCCTACTTTATTTTCTAACCAAATATGCAAATTTGAGTTGAAATTTATTTAGGTTGACAATAAGTAGATAGAAGTAATGGAGAAATGTCATATGAACACAACACAAGATTTTTTTTGCGTAAAACTTAGCAGAAGTGACTATGTTCTCGGACTGTGATCATTTAACATGAAATAAATTATTTGAGTAGGGAAGATAAACTTAGAGGCGAGTTAATTGAAATGCTAAGCTAATACTGTGCACTAGGAAAGATATCCCCTAATGCAGTGTACGGGAAATTCCTTCCCAGGGACCAAAACCGCGACCAGAAAGTAACTTTATCCGGAGTTTCTGCGACCAACCGGAATCCTTCGGTAGGCAGCAGTTAAATCTCTTCTCAGTGACGTCACCCTTTTGTTACCCCTCGAGGGAGGTTTAAACTGCTTGCAAATAAATGTCACACCGTGTACAAGACATTGTGTTTTACATCCACCTTTAACTTTGCGGTCAGATTTTCAGATTTCAGTTAAAAGTGATTAATATGTCAATATACGGTAAGAAAGATTATACGCAACCTATGTAACTATACATCTAATTTTATCGCTTACCTGGTCAATTGAAACCGTTAAGACCTTCCTTCATCCAGCAAATCAAAATGAGTCAAATGAAAAATTCAATGCCGTAGCTAAGCCTGCTGTTCATCCCTTAAAAACGGGACAGTACTCCTTACTTACTTTCTCTACTCATGCTATGTATAGAGAAGGTATTTCATTGCCCTCGTTAGGTCTCTTGCGGATTACGATCTCACAAACCACCGCTTCAGGCGATACCGTCTTCCCCGCATAGCTTGCGGGCATCCCCGGTAACGGAGCACCTCCAACAGCTGCTACGCCTAAGCTCCTTACAATCCTTCAAGAGTTGCTTGGATATCAAAATTAAAAACCCAAAATAAACATTTTTGAACAAACTTCACACCAGCGGCAACCGTCGAGGAGCACTACTTGCCTCCTCCTGTCACTCCACAACTCTCACCCGCCATCCTGCAAACCCCATAATCCCGTCAGTAGGTGGTTAAGTTCTTTCCGAAAACAGGGACACGTCTAACGCACCTCGGGCTGCCCTCAGCCTGCCATCTGCTCTGGTCTGGTCCACCCAAAAATTCGATACCAAGATTTCACCTGAAATACTTATTTTTGGGTCCCTTGTAACTAAACAAAGTATTTTTAGAAAAAAAAGTCTGTGTATGTCCATGTGTCTGTGAACACGATAACTCAAAATAAAAAAATCGGTAAAATTACCAAACTTGATATTTATGTTTAGTATCTTAACAGGAATGCGATACAAAGATATTCAGAAAAATCACCCCACCACAAACTACCCTTTCCATGGAACTTTTTTCGAAAGTTTTGATTATCTTAAACATGGCTTTAACAATTTTGATTAAAATATCGTATATTAAAGATATTTACCAAACAAATAATATGTATGTCTCGAATTTTCTGGGAATAGCCCCTGAAGACTACTTTATTCTGGATGCATTTTACGAAATTTTACATAACTGCTAAACCGTAAGAGATGGACAAAAACCTACCACACCAAAAATGTAGAGCATATTAAAATACACAATTTATGTTATATAATTTTTTTTCGTGGAGTTGATGGTTTCCTGGTTTTTTGTTTCAGCTTTGAAAAACTTATACTTTTCTCATACAGGAATTTGCCAGCTCGTGTCCATAGAAACAAAGGAACTTCAGTCACTTAGCATCCAGCATTTGAGTATCACCTTAACTTTTTTGGCTTCTACTTACAAGAAAGCAAGTAATAAGACTATTTCTACTAGTTTTTTCTCGATTAGCATGAAGTAAACTGAAGCATAAGCTTTTTAATAATAATGTGTTGCAGAGATGTAGAGAAAGTCATGTGAATGGAACACATCAGAATTTTTAGGAACAGTGTGTAGAAGAGCAATTTGAGAATGTAGAACATCACATTGGTAGTTAGAGCGGAATTCTGCCTGGAGTCTCTGTATAACTTTCCATACCGACAGACATACTGAAGCATAAAATTGCTGCTTACATTTATGCTTGTTCGTATGCTCATTGTTTTCTCTACCATTCTTTCTTTATGTCAAATGCTACAGTCGACGAAAATTCCCCCTTATCTATTTTCTAGTCTTACAAATACTTTCCTAAAGAAGGGAACAATAGTAAGAAAGAACATTGTTTCGCCCTAGTAGGGTACAACAAGGTAAAAGGAGACCGGCAGTTCTGCACCCCCCCCTTCCCGGAAGTAAAGAAAGCGACGAGGGGTTCGCTGTTGACTTACCTTAGAGTCAGGAGATGAAAATGCCTGGTGATGGAGAGGTCTCCCCTCCCAGTGCTTATATTAAATATGTTGGGGGAGACTGGGGCATAACGGGACACTGCCTTTGTTGACTTAACCCCTCATAGTATCTGGTTACGAATAAGACAGGGCTTATATTAAACATTTAAGGGAGAAAGGGACGGAACGGGACACAGCTATATTGACTGTAGTGCCTAGGGGAATGTGTTTGATAACGCCATAGATCAAGGTAAACGAAGTTAGCAATGTACGCCCTCAGGTTCGTTGGTGCTGTGACGTCAGTTGGTCTATTGTAAATGTGTACTACACTGAAAATGATGAAATATCAACGAGTTTATTTGCAACCTTAGTGAAATTTGGTTGTATGAAAGAAGAGAAGTTAAAACAAGAATGGAGTAGGAAAAAACTGACTATTGCATTCACATGACTTTCTCTACATCTCTGCAACAAATCATTATTGAAAAGCTTATTCTTCTATTTCCTTAATCCTAATTGAGAAAAAATTGACAGCAAGAATCTTATTACCTGCTTCCTTACAAGTAGAAGAGAAATAAGGGAATACACTAGGCTAAATCGATAGTCAAACCTTTTAAAAGCTTATTGCTATATGATTTAAGTACCTTTGTTTGTATGGATAGGAGTTGACAAATTCCCGTATGAGAAAAATATAAGTATTTTAAAGCTGAACCTAATGAGAAGAAATATCTCAAAAACCTTCAACTCCACGAAAAAATGTATATAACATAAATTGTGTGTTTTAGGGAGCTCTACATTTTATGTGCGGTAAGTTTTTGTCTATATATTACGATTTGCTAGTTGTGTAAACTTCAGCAAAATTCATCCAGAATAAACATTTCATCAGCGGCTATTCCCAAAAAATTGAAGATATACGTTTTATTCGTCATATAAGTATCTTAAATATAAGTGATTTAATCAAAATCGAGTCATTTTTGAGAAAATCAAAATTTAATTTTTTTCCATGTAAAGGGTAGTTTGGGGTGGGGGGACTTTCCTCAAAATCTTTGTGTCGCATCCCTGGAAGATACTAAATTTAAATACCAATTTTAGTATTTTACTGACTTTTCGTTTTTGAGTTATCGTGGTCACAGGCACAGGTACACACACACACACACACACACGGACCTTTTTCTGAAAACACTTTTTTTGGTAACACGGTGGAGTACAATACCTTCTGTTTACACCATGTACATACTACGTGTAGAGAAAGTAAAAATAGATTGAAAACATGTAACCAAATGCATCGAAAAGTATTTTTTGAAATACTTTAAATGTAAGTTAATCATTCTGAACACATATTTAGTAATGTAGGCTAAATTTACAATTCGTCACTGCAAGTACTTACAGTAAGAATTTGAGAGATCATTAATACTTACAGTATAATTAGGAAATAACCTAACAACCAAAGAACAAGTAAAGAAACTATTACAAAATTCAGTAACAAAAGAGTGTATAAGAAGGTTCTGTCCATATAATTTAGATGTATCTCTCATTTGTTTACATCCAGAATCTATGTGTGTGTGTGTCCGTATGTCTGTGTACACGATAACTCAAAAACGAAAAGTCGGTTAAATACCAAATTTAGTATTTAAGTTTAGTATTTTCCAGGGATGCGATACGAAAAGTTTGAGAAAAATTCCAACTCGAACTACCCTTTACATTGAACTTTTTTCGGAAATTTTGATTTTCTCAAGAATGGCTCTTAACGATTTTGATTAAATATCGTATATTAAACATATTTACCTGACAAATAAAATGTATATCTTGAATTTTCTGGGAATAGTCTCTGAAAGCTAGTTTATTCTGCGTGATTTTTACGGAATTTTGCATAACTGCTAAACCGTAAGAGATGGACAAAAACTTGCATTCGTTTCATCCCTCTTGTTTTATCCTGAGCATGCAAAAGGAACCGAATTTCAATTAATTACATAACGATAGGCCGCGCCGTGGCCGAGTGCTTAGACCACTCACTTCTCACCTAGTTCGATCCCAAGCGACCGCATGTGAGATCTGTGGTGGACAAAACGGCGCAGGGATGGGTTTTCTCCGAGTTCTCCCGCCATCGCATTTTACAGGTGCGGTGCACAAGTAGTAAAAGCGGGCGTTAAACAGTATCAAAAAATCGCATAGCGACAGCTTTTAAAATGTTATATTATCGCCTGTACTTGAAAGAAGCCTGGTAATATTCTGCTATTTTTTATGCAATTATCATAAAATAAAAGACTAATGCTTTGCTGGAATAGTTTGTGGAACAGGCAGAGAAAATTATGTGACTGGATAGCATAAGATTTTTTATTATTATTTATGATTACACTGTTTGCTAGATTATTTCAGATAAGTAAACAGGTAACCAAGAAGATAAATAACGACTTTCAAAATAATTACAATTAAGCAAATATAATGAAAATATTACTTATGTAAATAATGAGTTGCCGAGATAATTGTGTTTGTTCCCTGAAGGATGATGATGTTGGCAGCCTTGTTCATTAAAAAAAAATAGACGGTCGGATCTTTATAATTGGAACCGCTATAAACACGAATGTTCTCATTAACAAAACACGATTGAAGCTGCATTGTTGAACCAAATGAAAGCCAATATTTGGCTTGTTAGTCCACCATTTTTATTTGCACGAAATAAAGTGCTATAGAATTGCCATCTGATTTGTAAATTAGCCGTTATGCCCCCAAATAACAGTTAACAATGCTTGGTATTTAATGTGAGAATGCCTCGACGTGTTTTTTATGTTAAAAATAAGTGGTCGGGGGGACAGCATTGGGCAAATAATTCCGCTTTCAGATGGAACGTGAAACGCGATGGGTATTTTATGTTGGCAAGCGTGCCATTGTTGTGGGAAAAATATGTAGCTGCCAGTGGCGGCTCGCATCGTTATCACCTCAAAAGAATTTTTTGCATAACTGGGCACAGCGTTAAGAAAAACTCATTCCCTCAACTAAAGTTGAAATGGTACATCAAAAGCTGGGTAAGGTATTCTGTTCTCTTTGGTAGTGGAGTCGTATTTTATTTTCCCAGCGTTCTTCTAAATTGATTGTCGTATGTCCAGTGCTGCATAATGAAGGGTTAGTATGACCTCTTTTAAAGGCTCAGTACTTTGGTATGAAGTAAAAACAACGTACTGTTATTGCTTTCTCTACACGTAGTACACATAATATAATAGGTGGAGTAGGTACCTATTGTATTTCACCCAAAAATCTGATGTCGTGATTAACCCTTTGATGCCTGTCGGTACCCATAAGTTCCGCTTATTTTAAGCGTAACTATACAAATAGGGTTGTATTCTGGGATTAATTTCATGTTATACTAAACCTTCAACCATAAAGAACAAGTAAACAAGATTGTTTCATATTGGTTTTTTTTTTGGTAGTGTTTAATGTTCGCTTTAACTACTTATGGCACCGCAGGCGGTGACACTGATGATATATGAATGATAATGGAGCACCGGTGGAATGCACCGAAGTACCCGGAGTAAACCCGCCCCAGCGCCGCTTTGTCCACCACAAATCTCTACCCACATGCGGTCGCTTGGGATCGAACCCCGGCCGTCTAGGTGAGAGGCAAATGGTCTAACCACTCGGCCACGGCGCGGCCCGTTTTATATTGAAAAAAGATATATAATTTTTGCCCTAAAATTGCCGTGATTCTTTTTAAATAAATAAAAGACAAAACCGATATAACTACAGCCAAATGTAACCCCATTAACTTCCAAGCATCACACCGATTATTTCACTTGGGCTCTCCCCGTCATTTACCACAATCACTGGGATTTGAACTTGCAACATTTGGCTTTTGAATGGATGACCTATCATAGCCATTGAACTACTGTTTTGGTAGAGCCTTTGGCAGGATTATGAAAACTGATTTAGAAGAATTTAAACTTGTAATTGGGAAGAAAAATATTAATATTATTTATTTTCACTTCTATTTTCTCTATTATTTTATATAATAATTTTTTAGATTTATTCCCAAATATTTTTACTACAACTCCAGTTTTAAACTTGAATTAAAGAAAAAACGACATATATAGTACTAGTGCAGGCAACTAAGGGTTCAACCGGAAATGTATTTTGAGGTCCCCTGAATCTAAAATTAGCTGTATTTATAATTTTGGAGTGTATTAATTTAACTTGAAGTCTTAATATATTATAAATTCTATGAATCAATATCATCTATCTCTTTATGAGGACCATAGGACATTCCCAAAATGTGTCTATTTGTAGCCAATCTCTTCACTTCACTTCATATTCTCCCTTTAACAGTTTCTTCAAGAACTGTTCTCTTCCATGTATTACTATCTATACACTTCTAGTACATAGTGTATAGAGAAGATATTGTATTCCACCCAAAATTTGATGTCAAGGTTTCACCGGAAATATATGTTTTGGGGACCCTTAAGTCCGAAAAAAAGCATTTTTAGAAAACCGTCCGTGTGTGTCTGTGATAGCATAGCTCAAAAACGATAAGACCGTTAAATACCAAACTTGGTGTTTCGGTTTAGTACCTTCCAAGGATGTGAAACGAACATTTTCAAGAAAATCTCCCCATCATAAATTACCCTTTACATAGAACAATTTTCGAAATTTTTGAATTTTCTCCAAAATGGCTCTAACAATTTTGATTAAAACATCATACACTAAAGATATTTACATGACTAATACAATGTATATATTGAATTTTCTATGAATATCTTCTGAAGACCTCTTTATTCTGGATGAAATTTGCCGAATTTTGCTTAACTGATAAACCGTAAGATATAGACAAAAACTTACAGCACAAAAATGTAGATGTCGCCAGAACAACGCTATTTATGTCCTTTACAGTTTTGATAGGGAGTAACCATTTCCGAGATATCCCTTGTTATTGGTTTTAATTTTAAAGTATGTAGTTATACTTTTCTCAGACGGGAAGTGTCCGATTTTCTTTTGTTCTACTCCTGGCCAAGCAAAGAAGCGATTTGCAATGACAGTCGCATAACAACAGCTTTTGAAATATTTGACTATCACTTTAGCCTAGTGTATTCCCGTGGTTCTCTTCTACTTATAAGAAACTAAGTAATAACAACAATATTTTAATGTTTATCTCAATAAGCATGGTGTAGAAAGAAGAAGAATCTTTTGTATGATGCTTGTTAGTAGACGGGTAGAGAAAGTCATGTGAGTGTAACACATCAAGGGTTTTTTTTTTTGTTTTGTTTTGTTTTTTGTCTTCCTCTTGCGCCTCTACCTTGAGGATTCCAATCAAAAGTCATTCTTTCTGCTGCTCCATCTACTTTTTTTCTGTATGCCCTATTCAATTCTTCAATTGATTTCTATTGTAATTTCTTTTTGATTTGTTAATTTTCATAGTTCTGAGTTTTACATTTCACCTGGCCACCTAATTTTCAAAATTCTTCGTACGCATCTACTTTTCGCTTTTGAGTTATCGTGTTCACAGACACACTGACACACGGACACACAAGGACCTTTTTTTGAAAATACTTTTTTTGGATACAAGGGACCCTAAAGCATATATTTGCGGTGAAATCTCGGTATGGAACTTTTTGGTGGAGTGCAACACCTTCTCTATACACTATGTGCATATTACGTATAGAGAAAGTAATAAAGTGTATATCTATCTAAGGACCTCTTATTCTTGATGAATGTTATATTACTGGTATACAGTAATAGAGAAACAAAAACTTACTACACTAAAATGTGACTTTCGTTAAAACACATAATTTGTGAAATACACTTTTTGTAGAGTTAACCGTTTCTGCAATATTCCATTTTTATTTGTTTCAGTTTTAACCTAGTTAAATTTTTCTCAAACGGGCGGTCATCTTTCGTTTAACATCTTTTGTTTTACTCCTAGCCGTGCAAAGCGAACCGAATTTCAATTGTTTCACATAGCGATCTTCCTTTTACAAGTTTTGACTACCACTTTAACCCAGTGTATAGTCCTACTTCCCTTCTACTTAGAAAGAACTAATACATTCATTTCTGTTGCTGTTTATTTCGATTACCAGGACAGATAATAGAATTATTTTTGGTACAATAGTACAAAATGTGAATGAAAACTAATATTTTAGGCTTGAAATTCTATCAAAACATATCAAAATTACAGGAGGAAGCTATTTACAGATAACAACGGAGAGGGACGCCTCTGCACTTCGATATTCATATATTTGTTGCTAATATCACCCAGGAGGAAGGGATGAATTGAGGGAACTACAGAAGGCTACATGCCGCAGACAGACAAGCGCAGAAGTCACTAACATGTCCAAGCCTGGTGAACGATCGTAGTTCTAGAGCGCCAGAGAAAGTGATAAGGGTACCCGTTTACCTAGTCCCTCTCTTGTGTCTACGGGAGGTGATCTTTCCATTGAGTATGTATCCGTGCCATTTGCTCGCACTGCCATACATCGACAATCTAGTAAAGTACAAGAAACATGAAAAGGAAACTTCATGGTGAATGTTAAACTACCCCATCATTCGCCTGCCACCTCGGGGAAACTAAGAAACACTCTTTGATGGACGGTCATAGGGAATGGAACCCGAGATATTCCGAATTTGTGTCGCGCACGTTACCACAACGCCACCTCGCTGGATAAGATGCTATGTCAAAACTCCTTCAGATAGCATTTGTCATTAACTATTACCTTGCCTTACTATCTTATGTATACATTCACATTGCATTCTATACTCGCTATCTATTAAATAGAGTTTTTCTTTTTAATACAAATTATTTTTATGAAAGTTTATTACTTTCTCTATACTCACTATTTACATAGTGTATAGAGAATGTATTGCACTCCACCAAAAAATTCGATATCGAGATTTCACCGGAAATATATGTTTTAGGGTCCGTTGTATCCAAAAAAAATATTTTCAGAAAAAGGTCCGCATGTGTCAGTGTGTCCGTGTGACTTTGAACACGATAACTCAAAAACGAAAAGTCGGTAAAATACCCAACTTGGTATTTAGGTTTAGTATCTTCCAGGGATGCGACACGAAGATTTTGAGAAAAATACCCCCACCTCAAACTACCCTTTACATGGAACTTTTTTCGAAAATTTTGATTTTCTAAAAAAATGGCTCTAACGATTTTGATTAAAATGTCGTATATTAAAGTTATTTACCTGACAAATAAAATGTATATTTTCAATTTTCTGGGAATAGCCTTTGAAGACCACTTTATTCTGGATGAATTTTTCATAACTACTAGACCGTAAGAGATGGACAAAAAATTAACCCACAAAAAATGTAGAGCACGTTAAAACACACAATTTATGTTATATACATTTTTTACGTGGAGTTGATCGTTTTTGAGATATTCCTTTTTCTTGGTTTCAGCCATGAAAAACTTATGCTTTTCTCATACAGGAATTTGTCAACTCCTGTCCATACAAACAAAGGAACATCAGTCACATAGTAACAAGGTTTTGGCTTTCACTTTAATCTATGGTACTCCCTTATTTCGCTTCTACTTACAATAAAGCAAGAAATAAGACTATTTCTGCTAATTTTTCTCGATTAGCATGTAATAAATAAAAGATAAGCTTATTAACAATAATAATTTACAGAGGTATAGAGAAAGCCATGTGAATGGCACACATCACATTTTTTTTTCAATCAGCTTCATGATGACGCAAATAAATCATTGCAGAAGTTTCCATTACACATTTTCGTTGTAGTTAAAAGAGGGACAGAAGAGACTGAAGCATTCATTACACGAGAGGCCTTTCAACCATGCACATACGTCTCACTGATGCCTTATTGGCCAATCGAAAACTAATCAACAGATTTAAAGCATGGTGCTCAATAACTAATAACTGATAGTAGTTTGCTTCTACGTTCATTTTTTTTTTTCTCTACAATCTGTGCTTTGATTCATGTTCGTATCTAGAAAGCCTACCCTCATAGGCTACCCATTTACGTTTTCATTATTGGCAGTTGATAAAAACAGTAAAAATGGCGGGATCTGATCATCAGCGAATTCAAAATATAAAAGAAGCGATGAACGATTCAGGCTGTTGGAGATATTAGTGCAATTATTTGTGTTGGTAATTACAAGTACACTTAACCACACTATATCAATATTTTATACATTAGCGGACTTTAAGAAAGTATATTTGCTTATTGATTATTAGCCACAAATAGGTATTTATTTTACCTGGGACCGCGGGTCGGAAGGCGTAGCATTGAGTGAGCGGGCCTCACTATAACGAATGCTGTAGCTTTCTGCAAGGCCAATGACTCCAAACTACCCAGCCTAGAAGGTGCTGTATTGAGCTGCAAAAGCATTGAATCAATACGGATAATATATACTGACAGGTGTTTTTCATTTAGCTACGCAGTTAAGACAAATGTATGTTCTCAGATAGGGGAAAGGTGCTTAAAATGACATACTTTTATTAGGACCCTGCTTTTTGTAGTACATTATGTAATTAAAAATTAGACAGATCTGTAGAATAACTACAATAGTTTATGGGTGACACTATGCACATTCAAAATAGTTCCTAGCATAATATGGATATTCAGAAATTTTGATTTTTGAAAATGTGATTAGTATGTCATTTTAGGCTGCCTGGGAGGGCACATTGACATACTACATTTTTTACTTGGAATTAGTATATGTAATTAAAATGTATACACATATTAGGCAAAACCAAAATAATGTGAGACATTACTTAACAAACGGATAGAAATTAAGAAATAATAACACTTTTAAATCAAGGAAAACATAAATAATTACACTACAAAACTTGTCTTGTAATTTAAAACTCTCTTTTTAAATGTAAGGTTCAGCAAATCTCACATTAAAAAACAATAAGTTAGTAATAGAAGAGTAAAAGATGTTCGCACACAGAATTCTTGGTGCATTTTGATCAAAACTTGTAGGCTAATAGAAAAAAAAACATTATAGGCACAGTTCACGTGCAAAATTCTTGGTTCGTTTTCACACTCCTACATAAGGCCGACTCTCATACACATGCACAAATGTATTTCTAAAAATGTATTTTATGTAATTAAGGGATCTCAAAACAAACATTGCCGATGTAATCACAACATTGCATTTTTGGAAGGGATGCAATACTTACCCTACTTACTTTATGTATCATTTTGTGGTGTGAATTATGCACCGCTTCAAGGAAGAAGAAAAAATTCAAGCTAATAACAAGGAATTCCTCGAAAACAGATAACTTGACAAAAGAACAAGAAAATTGTTATATGATACAAATTATGTGCTTTAATAAAATCCATATTATTTTGGTGTGTTTCATTTAATCTAGATCATATCAGCGGCTTCTCCTTTGTACCAATTGCTTATTTCCGGTATCAATTTTTGGATGCAACACAATACCTCTTCTACCTACTGTATGTACATACTGCTACAGTTATACTTGGTGATACATTTTATTAAAACAATGGTAATGATAAAGTTATAACCTCCATATAAAACTTATTTGAAAAACTCTTGTGTTCCACTCACATCACTTTCTCTACATTTCTGCAACAAATTATTGCAAAAATTTTATTCTTCTATTTACTTCACGCTAATCGAAAGAAAAAACAGTAAATATGGTATTATTACTTGCTTTCTTGTAAGCATAAGGGAAATAAAGTATCATAGGCTAAGGCGATAGTCAAATATTTTGAAAGGTGGTTGCTTCCTATGAGTTTGAATTTTCCTTTGTTTGTATGGCCAGGAGTTCACAAATTCCCGTATGAGAAATGTATATTATAAGTACAGAGTGTATATAAATGAATATCGGGGTTTTAACTCTTTATAATATTTATTACATTCAACTTACAGTTATGAATGATATGTCGAATGAAAACGTAACTCAAACAGTTTCAACAAGAAGCTTATAAATGTTCAATGTGTCTACCCTTTGTCACACGGCACACATCAAGTCTATAGCCGAGTTCTTCCCAAACGTTGATAAGTGTGCATTCAGTAATTGTAGCAACAGCTGCTTCAATCCGGTTTCTTAATTCAGGGAGGTCAGCTGGTAGCGGAGGATCGTACACACGATCCTTGATGAAGCCCCAAAGGTAAAAATCGCATGGCGTTAGGTCAGGAGAACGTGGAGACCATGCATAGCAAGCCCTGTCATTGGGGCCCTTGCGGCCTATCCAGCGCTCGGGTACAGTGACGTTCAACCAATCGCGTACTTCGTTATGCCAGTGAGGTGGCGCACCATCCTGCTGGAGAATGAAGTTCTCTGGCTCATTTTCTTCCAACTGAGGGAAGAGCCATTGCTCTAGTGTATCAAGGTAAGAAGTGCCAGTTACAGTAGGTTCACCAAAAACGAAAGGCCCATAAACTTTTCGCCGGGATACGGCACAAAAATCATTCACTTTAGGGGAATCTCGTTGCATTTGTACCATCTCGTGAGGATTTTCTGAGCCCCAGATACGCACATTATGAGTGTTAACATGTCCACTAAGGTGAAAGGTCGATTCATTACTGAAGACCACACTATCCACAAATCGTCATGAAACAACATGTCGTTTGCGAATTTGGCACGTAATCCGTGGTCTGTCAGCTTTAGAGCCTGTAATAACTGTAAACGGTAAGGACGTAGCTGTAAGTGTTTTCTTACAACTTTCCAAACAGTCGACACAGGAACTTACAATTCACGACTAGCCTTCCGGACTGATTTCTTTGGGCTACGAGTGAACGACTCTCTCACTCGCTCAACAGTCTCTTCACTTACTCCCGGTCGTCCCGCGCTCTTCCCTTTACAAAGGCAGCCGATATCTTCAAACTGATTATACCATCTACGAATGTTTTTATCACTAGGAGTATCACAACCCAACTTACTACGGAACACACGTTGCACAGTAACCACAGATTCGGTCTTTGCAAACTGCAAAACACAAAACGCTTTCTGTTTACTAGTTGCCATCTTTGCTACTTCCGCTGTCTAGCGGATTGCGGCAGAAACATTGCACGCACATGCGCACATACAAAACTGTTTGAGTTGCTTTTTCATTTGACATATAATTTATAACTGTAAGTTGAATCTAATAAATATTATAAAAAGTTCAACCCCAATATTCATTTATGTACACCCTATATTTTAAAACTGAAACCAATAACAAAGAATATCTCAAAACGGCCAACTCCACAAAAAAAAAGGTATATAGCATAAGTTGTGTGATTTAACGAGCTCTGCATATTTTTTTTATTTTTTTGTTTGTTTGTTTGTTAAGTAAATTTTTGCCTATCTCTTACGGTGTACTAGTTATGCAAAATTCAGCAAACTTCATCCAAAATAAACATGTCTTCAGAAGCTATTCCCTTAAAATAAGGATATGCATTTTGTTTGTGATGTAAATAGCTTTAATATGCGGTATATTAATTAAAATCGTTATAGCCATTTCTGAGAAAAAGAAAATCTTCAAACTTTTTCATGTAAAGGTGGGGATTTTGTTGAAAATCTTCAAGTTTTGTATTTAATGATTTTTTTTTAATTTTATTTTTATTTTTTGGATTAAGGCGGCGTCAAAAGATCTATTTCTGGTGAAATCTCGGTATCGAATTTTTGGGTGTATTGCAATACCTTCTCTATATACTAAACATAGTACATGTAGAGAAAGTAAAGAGTGTATCAGCGAATTCAGATGCTATTTCCATAAATCCTGAGAAGACCTCTGTAGTTTATTCGATAGAACATCTGAGTGCTATGCAAGGGGTCCCTGGCTTGATTTTCCGCTGGTGGATGATATTTTTTTTAATGCCAAGATTATTCCCGAGCTCTACCAGAGTCTGCAAGTATGAATGAGAGTGTGAATTTGAAGATAATAAATATACAGGCAGTAAACAACACTATTGTCATGGGCAATTGTTACAAAGGAAAAACCGCCAACATGGCCTAGACTAAATTGAACCCCTCAAAAAAAAATCTGTTACACTCACATGACTTTCTCTAGCTTCTCTACAAACTTCTTACAAAAGATTCTTCTTCTTTCTAGACGATGTTAATCCAGAAAAACTTTAGCACAATGTTCTTATTAATTAGTTCCTTATAAGTAGAAGGGAACTAAAGGAATGACCTATGCTAAAGTGACAGTCGAATGTTTTAAAAGTTGTCGTTATGCGATTGTCATTGCAAAACATTTCTTTGCTTGCCCACGAGAGGAAAAAAAAAAAAAAAAAAAGAAAAAAGGACAAATCGTGTATGTGAAAAGTATAAGTACTTTACAATAAAACCAATAACAAGGAATATCTCGGAAAAGTTTACCTCCACAACAAAAACGTAAAGGACATAAATGAATATTGACGTTGTTTTAAAGATCTTCGTTGGTTTGAAAGTGCTGCCCTCCTAGCCACGTCTTCAGTTCAGGGAAAAGGTGAAAGTCGCTGGGTGCAGGTCAGGACTGTACGGATGATCGAAAATGTCCCATTGAAATTGTTCAAGGAGCCGATGGGTTGTACCAGCAGTGAGTGGACGAGCGTTGCCATGGATCAACACAAATCGTTTGTTTTGAATGGCTCTCCGCAAAAGTCGTAAAGTACGAAGATGTTAAAAACAAGGTCAATGCTCATTTGAAATCATTAGCGGCAACATTTTTTGAAGTGGGTATTGGGCCCATTGTACGATAAATGTCTCAATTGTTGCGGTGACTACTTTGAAAAGCAACCATAAGTGTACAAAGTTTTTAGTAATAAAATAATTTTCTATGAAGTTGTCATTTATTTACAGTCTATCGGAGGTTGAAAAAAATCTGATGTGTACCATTCACATGACTTTCTCTATATCCTTACTACAAATTAATCTTAAAAAGATTATACTTCTATTTACTTTATGCTAATCAGAAAAAAAATAGCAGAAATAGTCTTATTAGTTGCTTCCTTGTAAGTAGAAGCGACATAAGGGACTACCATAGGTTAAAGTGATAGTCAAAAGCTGGTCGCTATATCACTGAAGTTCCTTTGTTTGTATGGACAGGTGTTCTCGAATTTCTGTATGAGAAAAGCATAAGTTTTTCAAAACAGAAAACAAAAACAAAAAAACAAAAAAACAAAGAATACGGAATGTCACAAAAACGATGAATTCCACGAAAAAATGTATATGACATAAATTGTGTGTTTTAACGTGCTTTATGTTTTTAGTGCAGTAAGTTTTTATCCATCTCTTATGGTTTAGCAGTTATTCAAAATTCCGTAAAATTCATCAAGAATAAAGTACCCTTCAAAGGCTATTCCCTGAAAATTCAAAATATGCACTTTATTTGTCAGGTAAATAGCTTTAATATACGATATTTTAATCAAAATCGTTAAAGCAATTTTTGAAAAAATCAAAATTTTCGAAAAAAATTCCATGTAAAGGGTAGTTGGGGTGGAGGGATTTTTCTCAAAATCTTCGTGTCGCATCCCTGGAAATATTAAAACTTAAATACCAAGTGTGGTATTTTACCGACTTTTCGTTTTTGAGCTATCGTGTTCACACACACACACGGACTTTTCCGAAAATGCTTTTTACTTTCTCCATACGCACTATGTACATAGTGTATAGATAAAGTATTGCACTCCACCAAAAAATTCGATACCGAGATTTCACCGGAAATATATGTTTTAGGATCCCCAATATCCAAAAAAAGCATTTTCACAAAAAGGACCGTGCGCGTGTGTGTGTGTCCGTGTGGGTATGTGTGTGTGTGTGTGTGTGTCCGTGTGTCCGTGTGTCTGTGAACACGATAACTCAAAAACGAAAAGTCGGTAAAATACCAAACTTGATATTTAAGTTTAGTATCTTCCAGGGATGCGACACGAAGATTTTGAGAAAAATACCCCCAACCCTAACTACCCTTTACATGGAACTTTTTTCGAAAATTTTGATTTTCTCAAAAATGGCTCTAACAATTTTGATTAAAATTTCGTATATTAAACATATTTACCTGACAAATAAAATGTATATCTTGAATTTTCTGGGAATAGCCTCTGAAGAGCAGTTTAATCTGGATGAATTTTACTAAATTTCGAATAACTGCTAAACCGTAAGTGCTCGACAAAAACTTACTCCACAAAAAATGTAGAGCACGTTAAAACACACAATTTATGTTATATACTTTTTTTCGTGGAGTTCGTCGTTTTTGTGACATTCCTTATTTTTGGCTTCTGCTATGAAAAACGTATACTTTTCTCATACAGGAACTTGTCAACTCCTATCCATATAGACAAAGGAACTTCATTGACATAGCAGCCAGCTTTTGACTATCACTTTAACCTACAGTTGTCCCTTATTTCGCTCCTACTTACAAGGAAGCGAGTAATTAGATTATTTCTGCTATTTTTTTCTGATTAGCATAAAGTAAATAGAAGTATACACTTTTTAAGAATTACTTGTAGCAGGGAAATGGAGAAAGTCATGTGAATGGTATACATCATATTTTTTTAGATAAAGGGGACCCTAAAACATATATTTCCGGTGAAATCTCGGTATCGAATGTTTGGGTGGAGTGCAATACCTTCTCTATAGAGAAAGTAAAAACGGCCCTCGTGGTAAAAATCAATCCCATCAAGTTGACACACGAGAGGCAGTAAACTGCTGCAGGAAGGTAGACTAGCAAGAGAAGCCACTTGGGGAACGACACCATTTCGTCACCACTTAGGTTGTTGCATGGCCCTAATTGTGGGGTCGTTGCGTCGTCGTCAAATCCACTTGCTCCAACAATTAATTTCACTTGCAGCAGCAAAGAAAACGAGCTGTAAACACTTGAAGCGGAGGCTATTCACATTTTCTGACGAGCATCAGATTGTGATGAGAGCTTTTCATCACTAAACCCAAGTTCTTTATCCCCTTCAACTAATTCACAACATGGGGCGAACAATTTGCACCAGTTTATTGGATCTATTCGCCTCACACGCGAGTCAAGCCTTACTTTTAAATCTAGAATATCATTTTTAATTACTGTCATTTCCCCCCTTCTGACATTTCTATAAAACGATCTACAATACGTTAAATGAGGCGTTTCGACTGAGACTGGCAATTTTTACTTTCTCCATACGCACTATGTACATAGTGTATAGAGAAAGTATTGCACTCCACCCAAAAATTCGATACCGAGATTTTACCGGAAATATATGTTTTAGGGTCTCCAATATCCAAAAAAAGCATTTTCACAAAAAGATCCGTGTGTGTGTGTGTCCGTGTGTCCGTAAAATACCAAACTTGGTATTTAAGTTTAGTATCTTCCAGGGATGGGACACGAAGATTTTGAGAAAAATCCCCCACCTCCAACTACCCTTTACATGGAACTTTTTTGATTTTCTCAAAATGGCTCTAACGATTTTGATTAAAATTTCGTATATGAAACATATTTACCCGACAAATAAAGTGTATATCATGAATTTTCTGGGAATAGCCTCTGAAGAGTAGTTTATTCTGGATTAATTTTACTAAATTTTGAATAGTTGCTAAACTGTAAGAGATGGACAAAAACTTACTACACAAAAAATGTAGAGCACATTAAAGCACACAATTTATGTTATATACATTTTTTCGTGGAGTTCGTCGTTTTTGTGATATTTTTTATTTTTGGTTTCTGCTATGAAAAACGTATACTTTTCTCGTACAGGAACTTGTCAACTCCTATCCATATAAACAAAGGAACTTCATTGACCCTTATTTCGCTTCTACTTACAAGGAAGCGAGTAATTAGACTATTTCTGCTATTTTTTTCTGATTAGCATAAAGTAAATAGAAGTATAAGCTTTTTAAGAATTATTTGTTGCAGGGATATGGAGAAAGTCATGTGAATGGTACACATCAGATTTTTTTCCTCTCTGTTCTCCCTATGTTTTTTAAATCGCTAGAAGGTAAGTACGAGAGTCGTTTTTTTTTTTTTTTCAACCTCCGATAGGCTATAAATAAGACAAATTCATAGAAAACAATTATTTTATTACCAGCCTTTCTGTACACTTAGGGCTACTTTTCAATATAATCACCGAAAAGATTGAGACATTTATCGTACCTGTGCCCAAGCTTTGCAACACCCGCTTCAAAAAATGTTGCCGCCAATGATTTCAAATGAACATTGACGTTGTTTTGAAGATCTTCGTACTTTACGACGTTTGCGGAGAGTCATTCTAAACAAACAAAGAGGAATGCCGACTATAGGAATTGTGTTGATCCATGACAACGCTCGTTCACACACTGCTGCTCCTTGAACAATTTCAGTGCGGCATTTTCGATTATCCGCCGTACAGTCCTGACCTGGCAAAGCGACTTTCTCCTTTTCCCTGAACTGAAGGCGTGGCTAGGAGAGCAGCACTTTCGAGCCAACGAAGATCTTCAAAACAACGTCAATGCTCTTTTGAAATCATTGGCGACAACATTTTTTGCAGCGGATGTTGCAAAGTTTGTGCAAAGGTACGATAAATATTTCAATCTTTTCGGTGATTATGTTCTAAAGTAACCATAAGTGTACAAAACTTTTAGTAATAAAATAATTGTTTTCTATGTATTTGTCATTTATTTATAGTCTATCGGAGATAGAAAAAAAAAGCCCCCTTACATACAATGTAATAGTAGCTACAGAGGATATTATACTCCATCCAAAAATTCGATGTCAAAATTTCACCGGAAAAATATGTTTTCAGGCCCCCTGAATACAAAAAGAATTTTTGGAAAAAGGTTAGTGTTAAACGGAAATGGAGTTTTATTTGTGGACGCTCTTTAACTACCATAGTTCTCAGCGACTAATTCTATATTAAGCGTGAAAGACCGCTTAATTTTGCTCAGAGGCCTCTTTATCAGGCTTGAGGTTCATTTACGTTCCGTGAATCTACGACACGGGACCAACGGCTTAACTTCCCTTACGAAGGAAGCCACGCTAAGTATTTATATGCCCGAAAAAATCCATCGTCCTCTGCCGGGTTTGAACCCGCGACCTTGGGTATATGAAACTTTTTTTTTTTTTAAATATGGTACCGGAGTCTGATCGGGACTCCGGCACTGTATACCCTACTTTTATTTACTATGTTTTACCTTGTTTTTCTGTAGTATTACTGGATTGCTGTTTTCTTATTTTTACAACACAAACATATAACACCCATGCCCAAGGCGAGACTCGAACCCACGATCCCCAGCGCTACGAAGCACCAAAGCGGAACGCCTTGGCGAGCGCGGCCATGGGGACCGGCATTAACTAGCACGGAAGATCATAGGTCCGTGCATGTGTGTATGTGGGGGGGGGGGGCAACATAGCTCAAAAACGAAAAGTTACTTAAACACCAAACTTGGTATTAAAAAGTCTAATATCTTCCAAGGATGCGTCACCAATATTTTCAAGAAAACCTTTCCAATTACTTATTTTTTTGGAATGTTTTACTTTCTGAAAAATGGCTCAAGCGATTTTGATTAAAATACCTATATTTTTACTACAAATGAAATGCATGTTTTGAATTTTCTGGGGATAATCTCTAAAGAGCTCTTCATTCTGGTTGAATTTTATATAACCAGCAAACCATAAGAGTAGACAAAACCTTACTGCAAAACATGTAGATCTCATTAAAACACGCAATTAATGTTATATACATTTTTCGTAGCGTTAACCGTTTCCGAGATACTCTGGACTATTGGTTCGAATTTTAAGCCACTTAAACTTTTCTCAGACAGAAAGACATGTTTCTTCTCGTTTCTCATTTGCTTGCTCCTGGCAAGCAAAGAGAGTGGAATTTAAATTGTTTCAGATACCGACCGGATTTTAAAGGATTTGACTATCCCTTTAGCCCGTGCGTTCTTTTGTTTCACTTCTACTTACAAGCAAGCAAGTAATGTCTAATTCTGCTTATGTTTATCTTGTTTAGCATAATGCACCTAAAAGATTAATCTTTTGAATAAAAGGTTTGTTTGCGGAACAGCTAGAGAAAGTCATATGAATGGAATATATCAGATTTTTAGAAAAAGATCCGTGTGTGTCTGTTGACAGGTTATCTTAAAAACGAAAAGACCATTAAATAACAAATTTGGTACTCATGTTTAGTATCCTATAAGGATGCAATACGAAGATTTTCAAGAAAATAAAGCCCCATCACTAACTACCATTTACATGCAACATTTTTGGAAATATTTTTCTATAAAGGGCTCTAACAATTTTGATTGGAATGCCGTATATTAAAGGTATTTATATGGCAAATCAAATATACATGTTTAGTTTTCTGGAAATAGTCTGAGAAGAGCTCTTTATTCTGGATGAGTTTTGCAGAATTTTGTATAACGGCTAAACCGCAAGAGGTAGAAAAAACTTACCACAAAAATTATGTTTTTTCGTTAAAACTCACGATTTATATTATATACGTTTTTCTTATAAAGTTGATCATTTTCGAGATACTTCTTGTTATTGGTTTCAATTTTAAACTACCTAAATTTTCTCAAACGGGTCCATGCAAAGCGAACCGAACCTCAATTGCTTCACACAGTGAACGATTTAGCCTAATGTGTTTCCTTATTTCTCTTCTACTTACAAAGAAGCAAGACTTAAGGGCAATAAAATTCTGCTAATGTTTAATTGGATTAGTATGGTATAGATGAAATAAAAAACGTTTGTAAGAATAGTTTCATAGGGAACAGTTATATGTTTTAAAACATTTTACGTCGGTTCAGCGTATTGTACTCTAATATTTGCCTTCTACTTATAAGGAAGTATATATTAAGACCGTTTCTGCTAATGTTTATCTTAATTAGATAGAATAATAAGCTTGTTGACCATAATTTGTTACAGAGACGTAGAGAAAATCATGTGAATGGAACACATCAGATTTATTTTATCTCGTGGTCATATATTTCAAAGTCATCATATAGAGACATACTCTTTAAAACTCGAACTATCCCTTTACACACTCTATACTTATTAAACGTATATAAATAAATAAAATAAAATGTATATATTAAACTCTGCTAACTAATTACTTAAACCAGGGTAAAAATAATCCAAACTTTATATATTTATTACCACTTACCAATTACTAATTTAATCATACAGTTTAAATTTACAGATATAAAATTAACCTAACTTAGCCTAAAAGTTTTAAAAGTACCAATTAAAATCATAATTATATTGAATTAAACTTTGTGTTAATATTTAATTTAATATAACTTTCAATTTAATTATAATTAATATTATTATAATTTCGTATTTTAATATATTTTAACTTTTTATTTAATTTTAGTATATAGTTTTATTATTATTATTATTTATTAAAATATATTTTATATTATGTATCTATATTATGCACACATTTAATTTTAAAAACATTTGTATTATTTTAATAAATATTCTATTACATATTTTAATTATATTGCTTCTACTTTTATTATATTATTACTTTAAATGTTATACATATAGCTACTATTTTATTATAATTTATTTTATTAAAGCAAATGTCTTAAATATCTTAAACGTATACGTATGAGGAAGTACACGAATCTGTAATGAAAGCTTATTTAAGAAGAAGTTGTAAATATTTTGTTTTCCCCTGTAAGTAGACATGTAAAGGGCTGATCTATGACAAGGTTTTGTGCAGCCCTAACCGCTACTTTGTCCTAATCGAGGTATCGAACACTTGCAGCAATCGATCACGAGCTGAAAGGTACCTAACGAGGACATCTCAAATCCGGACGTCCTCCATTTTTAAGGTTATCGATTGGTCCTGTAAGAGGACATCAAAGGGACCCCCATGGGGCCTCGGGTCTGCTACACCTTTCCTTTCCTCTGCAGTACCAGTTGCTGCTGTTTATTTGTACACCACCCTGTCTACCGAAATTAATTAGAAATGGGACTGCCCTCAAAATGTCAAGCCTCAGGATGTGATCTGTCCGTGTAAACTTGACTTTACCTCACTCCTACTGTTTGAGAGTAGTTACATTTGTTATATACCTGTCCCTGAGGACGAGAAAAACACAGCAACACATCTTGCTTTGCTCATTTTCATTCCACATTCGTAAACTTTATTTATGAAACTAGCTACCACCCCGGCTTCACACGGGTGATGTACCTAATGAAAAACTGAGACAAAATCTTCCGTTTACAATACGACCATGCAATGAAATAAATCAATAGTTAGTACATAAGAAATATATTTAATTTTCACTGCTAACTTGCGTCATTGATTCCATAACCGAGTGCATTCCCTTAGCATTGAATGGGGAGGAAAAAATGAGTAGTACTACGGTCATCTAGCGGAAAATACATAAGTACGTACTTTAGGTGTTCGTCACCAGGAAAGCTTCTTTGCTTCTTTATTTTAAACTATAGGAGTACGGAAATGACAATTAATACATAAAGCGTATTTTAATGTTACTGTTGGTTGCGTAATTATCTCGATAAACTGTTGCGTTACGTTAACATTAAATGGGGAGTGAAAATATAGCCCATTGGCAATAAATAAGCTGGTATCACTGCCATCTGGCGGTTATTAACCGAAATACGTTCCCTTGGCACTGTAAGCAAATTCAAATTTCCCGCACTATTTTCTTTTCCACAAACCTTGTCGTGACGATAACGAACATAACAAAAAAAGAATTGTTCAATTTGGTGCAGTCATTCGAAAGTGACGCGCGTACATACATTTCGGCGGTTCATTTAAGTATATATAAATTACATAGTGGGATATAGAGTTCGTAGTTACATGAGAGCGCTACTTATACTCAACCCACTATTTATATACAATATTTCGTGTTATACCACTTATTAACGACTACTTAGTTTGTTTTCTACATGATACGACCTTTGAATTACAAATAACAACATCGTCATTGAAGAGATTCAACGTTAACCAAAGTGTAGTTGATATTCGTTGGCCTAAGTTGGTCTAGAAACAATATATGTAATGTAGCGATATGAAATTGCTCACTGGAACAATAGATAAGTATAGTATATCTGAAATCAAGAAAACTCAACTACTTTGTTGTAAATGAGTGATTCTGAAAAAAAAAAATTGATGTGTTACATTCACATGACTTTCTCTAGCTGCTCTACAAACAAGCTTCTTACAAAAGATAATTCTTCTAAAAACACCACTTTAATCGAGATAAATCTAGCAGAATTTTATTACTTAATTCCTTATAAGTAAACTGGAACTAAGGGAATGCACTAGGCTAAAGTGATAGTCAAATGTTTTAAAATCTGTCGTTATGCGATTGTCATTGCATCGTTTCTTTGCTTGGTCAGGAGTAGAACAAAAGAAAAACGGACACTCCCGTCTGAGAAAAGTATAAGTACTTTACAACTGAAACTAATAAGCTCCACGAATATAATGTATATGACATAACTTGTGTATTTTAATAAGGACTACAATTTTTGTATGGTAAGTTTGTGTCTATCTCTTGCGGTTTACTAATTATGCCAAATTAAGCAAAATTCATCCCGAATATGCAGATTCAAGATATACATTTTATTTGTAATAGAAATGGCTTTAATATGTGATATTTTAATCAAAATCGTTAGAGCCATTTTTAACAAAAACAACATTTTCTAAAATTTTTCCATGTAAGGGTAGCTAGGGTTAGGGGAATTTTCTTGAAAATCTTCGCGTCGCATCCATGGAAGATAATACCAAGTTTGATATCTAGCTGTCTTTTCGTTTTTGAGCTACGCTGTCCACAGACACACATACATACACACACTGTTTTATAAATGTTTGGATACAGGGAATCTCAAAACACGCATTTCCGAAAATCTCTATATTGATTTTTTTTTTGTGAAACGCTACAAAGTAAAAAAAACAAAAGTAACCTTAACCTTCTGGCCTGTGTTCGCGAAATATTCAGACCGAGTAACACATTTAGTCGACAAGGAAGGACACAAACGGGTCAATACACACGCGCAAACGGTTTTATAAACGTTTGGATACAGGAGATTTCAAAACATATATTTTTGTAAAATCTCTATATCGATGTCAAAAATAAAAGTAATTTTAAACTTCTGGCGGATTTTCGCGAATTACTTAGACTGAGTAACCCATTGGGCCAATAAGGCAGGACCAAAACGGCTCAACACAACACGCAAACCGTTTTAGGAATGTTTGGGTACAGGGACCTCAAAACGCGTATTTCTATAAAATCTCCATATCGATTTTTACTTTCTCTACACGTACATAGTGTATAGAGAAGGTATTGTATTGCCCCAAAATTTCAATACCGAGATTTCACCGGAAATACACGTTTTGGGTCCCCCTGAATAAAAAAAAAGCATTTTTGAAAAAAAGTCCGTGTGTGTGTTTCTGTGTGTGACTGTGAACATCATAGCTCAAAAGCGAAAAGACCGTTGAATACCAAACTTGTCCAAGGATGCTACACGACGATTTTTAAGAAAATCCCCCCACTCCCAACTACCCTTTATATGGAAATTTATTTGAAAATTTAGATTTTCTTAAATTTTAGATATCCTTAGTATACGATATTTCAATCAAAATCGTTAGATCAATTTTTCAGAAAATCATAATTTTTGAAAAAAAATTCCATGTAAAGGGTAGTTGGGGGTGGGGGATCATCTTGTAAATCTTGGTGTCGCATCCTTGGGAGACAGAAAAATTAAGTACCAAGTTTGTCATTTAACGGTCTTTTCGTTTTTGTTCACAAACACACAGACACACACACACACACACACAGACACACCATAAAGATCTTTTTTTTTTGGTTTCAGGGGACCCAAAACATGTATTACCAGTGAAATTTCGGTATCGAATTTCTGAGTGGAATACAATACCTTCTCTGTATATTATGAACATAGTACGTATAGAGAAAAAAATACAATAAAATAGTGAAAATCTTGTGCTCATAGTCTGAAAAAGGAGAAATATTAAGCACTAATGACCAAGAGTACGTTAGACCTGAGGTAACAATATTTTGCCTAATGCTTAACTGTGGATTCAAACTTATTTTGTGAGCTGACGCGATTTGAGAAAATCTTTGACAGGACATTGTAACCAATAGAAATGAAGACATATTTAAATTCGGACCCATTTATGTCACATGATAGAAAATAGGAGGAGCTATAAGAAAAGTGTCTAGGTACGAAGGGAGGTTACGGTCACGAATGGAGAATGAGATAACTTACTTAAAAATTATCAGCAGTGCTGAGCAGACATGTTGCAGGTTGTAAAATAATTTTTAACTTCAGTTCTGCGACCCAAAAAATGTAGAGTACGTTAAAACACATAATTTATGTCATATACATTTTTTTCGTGGAGTTGATCCTTTTTGAGATATTATTAATGTTTTTACTTTGTGTCTCTTTATATTAGTAGAGTGAGTGATGGACAAAGTTTTTCTCCTGGTTCACATGTGAATTAGAGCAGGGAATAGTTAGAACATAGGGTAAATCTGGGTAAACGTTTATTGTAAAAAACGTATTCAGTGTGGAGAAATAAGCTTAGTAAATGAGAAACGGAAGTTAAAGCGGATAAATATTTAACTATGTGTGAAAATAGATAAACTAGGGTAATCCGAAAAAAATCCAGATATTATTTTCTTCACACGTATCCTGAGAAAACCCCTAAAAGAAATCTTGCTCTTAACAACCTTTTTAACACCCAAATATTTGATACCGAGGTTTCACAGGAAATATATGTTTTAGGGTCCTTCATATCCAATTTTTTTTTTCAGAAAAAGGTTGATGTGTATCCGTGTGTCTGTGAACACGATAACTCAAAGACAAAAAGTCGGTTATATAACAAACTTGGTATTTAAGTTTAGAATCTTCCAGGGATGCGACCCGAACTACCCTTTATATGAACATTTTTTCGAAAATTTTGATTTTCTTAAAAATGACTCTAATGGTTTTTATTAAAATCTCTTATATTAAAGATATTTACCTGACAAATAATATGTATATCCGGAATTTTCTGGGAATAGCCTCTGAAGACTACTTTATTATGGACGAATTTTACGGAATTTTGCATAATTGCTAAGCCATAAAAGATAGACAAAAACTTACCACACAAGAAATGTAGAGCATAGTAAAGCACAGAATTTATTATTTACTTTTCTCATACAGGAGTTTGTCAACTCCTGTCCATAAGAACAAAGGAACTTCAGTCACATAGCAAACAGCTTTTGACTATCACTTTAACCTATGATATTCCCTTGTTTCGCTTCTACTTAAAGGAAGCAAGTAACAACACTATTTCTGCTAGGTTTTTAATTAGTTAACATGAAGTAAATAGAAGCATAAGCTTTTTAACAATAATTTGTTGCAGAGATGTAGAGAAAGTTATGTAAATGGAACACATCACATTTTTATCCTTCCTATCCTGTCATAAAATGGTATATCAAGCATAAAATCCCACCACAGCAACAAACTGTTTTATAGATGATTGGATGCAAATCATGCATTTTAACAAAATCGTTATATCGAACTTTTGAGCGAAGCGCTATTAATCCTGTACGTACTAGGTAAGAAGTTAGAAGGTAATAAACAATAAAGGATGGAGTCAAAGTCAGCGCACCGTCTTATTGAGATAAGTGGTAGAGATGTAGGAATATTCTGGAAACAAAGGGATGATAGAGCGAGTTAAATCTGAGGTTGATATTGCTTGAAGCTAATGAACGCCATTAGATCTGTTTCCCAACATAGATTGGCCCTGTTAGTTGGAACGCACGTAAAGAGAACGAGTCGCACTGCGTGACGATGTAGCATATAATCTTGTTTAGTGGTTTGGAATCCCAGCGGAGTAGAGCGAAACTCAGTACAATTATCATAAGCAGACATACGCAAGAGTGCGGAAAACTCTTTTTTCAATTGCGTTACCATGGCAACAGCACTATTCCCAGTGTAGGACAACTATATGCAGTAACTGTCAAACGCGCGCGCGCGCACAAATACACCAAATGTTGTCATGGTAACCAATTGCCACATACACAAAATACAACAAGGTCTCTGTTTTATTACTTTCTCTACACGTATTATGTACATAGTGTATAGAGAAGGTATTGTAATGCACCCAAAAATGCGATATTTCACCGGAATTAAAAAAAAATCGTTTTTAGAAAAATGTCCGTATGTGTGTGTGTCTGTAGGAATTTAAGTTTGGTATCTTCTAAATATGCGACACGAAGATTTTCAACAAACTCCCCCTACCCTCAACTACCCTTAACATGGAACTTTTTTCAAAAATTTTGATTTTCTAAAAAATTGCTCTAACGATTTTCATTAAAATGTCGTATATTAAAGGTATTTACATGACAAATAAAATGTATATCCTGAATTTACTGGGAATAGTCTCTAAAGACTACTTTATTCTGGATAAACTTTACGGAATTTTGCATAACTGCTAAGCCGTAAAAGATAGACAAAAACTTACCACACAAAAAATGTAGAGTACGTTAAAACACATAATTTATGTCATATACATTTTTTTCGTGGAGTTGATCCATTTTGAGATATTATTAATATTTTTGGTTTCAGCTTTGAAAAACGTATTCTTTTCTTATACAGGAATTTGTCAACTCGTGTCCATACAAACAAAGGAACTTCAGACACAGCAACCAGCTTGTGACCATCACTTTAACCTATGATACTCCATTATTTCGCTTCTATTTGCAAGGAAGCAAATAAAGAGACTGTTCCTGCTAATATTTTCTTGATTAGCATGAAGTAAATAGCACCATAAGCTTTTTAACAATAATTTGTTGCAGAGATGTAGAGAAAGTCATGTGAATGGAACACAAGATTTTTTTTTAAATACTTATGTCAGTTAATCATTCTGAACACATATTTGCTAATGTAAGCTAAATTTACAATTCATTTTATTGGTTGCCATGTCAACAAGCACTGTTAGAGTATCAGTTTGAGAGGTCATTAATACTTACAGTAGGAAAAGAAAAGTTATCCTTTTAATTTTAATTAAAATAGTATATTAAGGATAAAAGCTGTCGTTATGCGATTTTCATTGAAATCACTTCTTTGCTTGGCCAGGAGTAGAACAAAAGAAAAAGTACGTTACAATTGAATAATAACAAGAAATATTTGGAAAACAGTAAGCTCCATGAAAAAAAAAAAAAAAACTATATGTATGTATTTTAATGGAACCTCATTTTTGGTGTAGTAAGTTTTTGTCCATTTCTTACGGTTTACTAGTTATGCAAAAGTTAGCAAAGCATCCATGATAAACAAGTCTTCAAATGCTATTCTGAGAAAACTCAAAATATGCATTTTAATTGAGATGTAAATATCTTTAAGATATGGTATTTTGATCAAAATCGTTAGAGCCATTTTAGAGAAAATAAACATTTTTGAAAACTTTTCAATGTAAAGGGTAGTTTTTGGTGGGGGGGATTTTCTTGAAAATTTTCGCGTTGTTTCCTTGGAAGATACTAAACCTAAATACCAAGTTCGGTATTTAACGGTCTTTTCGTTTTTGAGCTATGCTGTCCATACACACACATACACACAAGAACTTTTTTTAAAAATTATTATTTTCGGATTCAGGGGACCCCGAAACATATATTTCCGGCGAAATCTCGACATCGAAACTTTCGGTGCAATGCAATACCTTCTCTATCCATTATGTACATTGTACATATGGGGCTAGAGAAAGTAAATATGTAGATATCGATAATCTTTTCTCATCTGAGAATGCACTTTAAAATTTCAAAGCCACCACATAGTGACACGCTCTTTAAAAATCAGACTTTGCTCCACATATGGTATGCACAATGAAATATGAATCGAAACGTATTTGGTTATTTCCAGTGATGCTGCTTTCGCCTGTCTTTTTTGCTTTCGTTTCCGTCTTTGAGCTTCCTTAACTCCCTCCCTAGTTTCTGCGTTCTCTATCTTAACGTTTCAGCATCTCCCGTTTCTAATTTACGTGCATTTATGGCTTCATTCTTTTTTTTCCTTTCTTTAGCCAGATGATGATCATGATGATTGGAGTCTTCTTAATTTCTGCTTTAATTGAGCTTCCTTTTACGCGTAACTTCATTATTTCGGGAGTAAATTAAAAATTATAAAAGCGCTGGTTGTACAAAATTAATAACATGCATAGCTTCACATTATTAACGTAAATTTCATAAAAAGTCCACTCTTAACAGTAACTGCGGAGCATTTTCTTATACTCTACATTTTTACTTTCTCTCACGTACTATGTACATAGTGTATAGAGAAGGTATTGTATTGCACCCAAAACTTCGATACCGAGATTTCACCGGAAATATATGTTTTAGGGTCACCTATGTCCCAAAAAAGCATTTTTACAAAAACGAAAAGTCGGTTGAATACCAAACTTGGTATTTAAGTTTAGCATCTTCCAGGGACGCTACACAAAGATTTAGAGAAAAATCCCCCCACCCAAAACTACCCTTTACATGGAATTTTTTTTCGAAAATTTTGATTTTCTTAAAAATGCTCTAACGATTTTAATTTAATTATTATATGTTAAATATATATACCTGACATATAAAATGCATATCTTGAATTTTCTAGGAATAGCCTCTGAAGACTACTTTATTCTGGATTAATTGTACGGAATTTTACATAACTGCTAAACCGTAAGAGCTGTAGAAAAACTTACCTCACAAAATATGTAAACACACAATTTATGTTATATACTTTAAAAAAAAAAGAACATATTTTCACATACAGGAATCTATGAACTCCTGTATATACAACCACATCACTTTAACCTATGGCACTCCCTTATTACACTTCTTCTTGCAAGGAAGCAATTAATAGGACTATTACTGCTAATTTTTTCTCGATTAGCATGAAGTAAGTAGAGGAATAAACTTTTTAACAATAATTTGTTGTAGAGATGTAGAGAACGTAATTTGAGTGGAACACATCAGACGTTTTGGGTACAGGGGGCCCTAAATTCTTTCTCTATGCACTATGTAGATAGTACGTGCAGAGAAAGTAAACAAAAGATAGGCATGGCATTTAGAATTGTGAAGTGAAGTGCGCACTGTGGACACAGGAAGCATGACCTCACTTGTGGAGCCTACACTGATCTGAAATGAGACTGTTGGTACTCTAATCACGTGACACGACCAAGGTTATATAAACAGCCTACTACCACCTTATAAGTGAAGGAGCACTTTACCTAATTGCTTATGAAACTTGCCATTTAGTGTAATGGACTTCATTATTCAATTATCACCGAATACAAAGTTTTCCACTTGATTGGTCGTAAATCGCAATAACTTAATGGTTTTATTACACGCCACTCCCGCAAACCACACAACAGTTCCTCGCCTTCTTTTCTTCATATTTTTACTTCCTCTACACGTACATTTTTTGAAGTAGGTATTACAAAGCTTGTGCACAGATACGATAAATATCTCAATCTTTTCGGTGATTATATTGAAAAGTAACCATAAGTGTACAAAACTTTTAGTAATAAAATAAGTGTTTCTATGAGCTTGTCTTTTATTTATACCTTATCGGAAGTTGAAAAAAATATGGCCCTCGTAAATGTTTTAGGGTCCCTTGTATTAAAAAGAAAAAGCATTCTTAGATCCATGTATGTGTATATGTGTGTGTCTGTAAACGTGATATTTAAGTTTAATATCTTCCATGGAAGCGACACGAAGATTTTGAGAAAAATCCCCCCACCCCAAATTACGCTTTACATGGAAAAAGATTACAAAATTTTGATTTTCTCAAAAATAGCTCTAACGATTTTGTTTCAAATGCCGTATATTAAAGATATTTATATGGAAAATAAAACGTTTTTCTAAAATTTTTTGGGAATAGCCTCTAAAGAGCTGTTTATTCTGAATGAGTTTTTTGCTGAATATTGCGTTAATGGTAAACCGTAGGAGATAGAGAAAAACTTACTACACAAAAATGTAGATCACCTTAAAACATGCAATTTATGTCATATACCTTTTTTCGTTGAATTACCATTTCTGTGATATCCGTTGTTATTTGTTTCAGATGTAAATACCTGGACTTTTTTCTCACGGAATGTTGTAAATTCCTAGCCCTGAGTAGAAACATGGCAACCGGCTTTTAAAGGATTGGACTATCGTTTTAGTATTCTATTCCCTTATTTTACTTCTATTTACAAAGAACAGAGTAATTAAGATAATTTCTGCTAATGTTTATATCGATTATCATAAAATAGATAAATATTAAATAAAGCATGCTTTGCTATTAGATGTGAAATGAAAATGTGTATGGATATTAACTGCTTGCTTACTATATATTATACCATCGTGCAATCAATTTTATCATACAATATTTTAATATGGGGATCTGCAACTGAAGTAAATAGGGCATTTTTAATTCAGAAGAGGGTGCTAAGAATAATTTAAATCTGAAGCCAAGAGATTCACTAAGACATGTTTTTAAATAATTTTATATTTTTACTTTGACTGATTTATTAATATATAATGCTGCACTATTTTATAAAAACCACTCATACTTATTCACACTCAACTGTGACGTTCATAATCATTTTACTAGAAGTATGAATGACATCCATATAGAAAAATATAAAACAACTAAAAACTCAAAATCACCAAAGTGCCTCATAAGTAAAATTTTCAATGCTCTCCCATATGACATTATTAAAATTGATGATATGTGTAAATTTAAAAGATCACTACGTTTATTTTTACATGACAAAACATTTTATTGTTTAAGTGAATTGTTTAATTGATATACATTTTATGACGAGTCCACCTGTACAGTGTATGGCAACAGATAATAAATATATCTATCTGTCTGTCTGTCTATCTATGCGTTTCAACAATAATTTGCTACAGTGACGTAGAGAATGTAATTTGAATGGAACACATCAGATTTTTCTGTATTCAGATGTTTGAACAATAAATCTTCTTATAATCTAGTAAATAACAACCATGCCTTTCAAAATTCACTCCACAAACTACACTTTTAAATTAAAGATGTTATTCTACCTTGTTTATATCAAGTGCACTAACACGTTTATAAAAATTGTAAGTGTTCCATTCACATGACTTTCTCTATATCCCTGCAACAAATTATTCTATTTACTTCATCTAATGGAGAAAAAATTAGCAGCAATAGTCTTATTACTTGCTTCCTTGTTAGTAGAAGTGAAATAAGGGGGTACGATAGGTTAAAGTGATAATTAAAAGCTGATTGCTATGCGACCGAAGTTCCTTTGTTTGTATGGACACGAGTTCACAAAGTCCTGTATGAGAAAAGTATAAGTCTTTATAGCTGAAGAAAAACAAGGAATACCTCAAAAACAATCCACTCCACGAAAAAAAAATATATATAACATAAATTGTGTGTTTTAAGATGCTCTACATTTGTTGTGTGGTAAGTTTTTGTCCATCTCTTACGGTTTAGCAGTTATGCAAAATTCCGTAAAATTGCCCGAGAATAAAATAGTCTTCAGAGGCTATTCCCAGAAAATTCAAAATATACATTTTATTTGTCATGTAAATATCTTTAATATACGACATTTCAATAAAAATTGTTAGAGCCATTTTTTAGAAAATCAAAATTTCCGAAAAAAGTTCCATGTAAAGGGTAGTTTAGGGTGGGGGAATTTTTCTCAAAATCTTCGTGTCATGTCCCTGGAAGTTACTAAACTTAAATACCAAGTTTGGTATTTTACCGACTTTTCGTTTTTGAGTTATCGTGTTCACGGCACACGGACACACACGGACTTTTTTTTTCTGAAAATACTTTTTTGGGATACAGGGGACCCTAAAACATATATTTCCGGTGAAATCTCGGTATCGAATTTTTTGGTGGAGTGCAATACCTTCTCTATACACTACATACATAGCACGTACAGAGAAAGTAAAAATTTGTTGCGTTCCATACGCATGATTTTCTCTACATTGTTGTAACAAATTGTTGTTAAAAAGCATATACTTCTATCTACTTTAGCAGTAATCATCATAATTACTTGCTTCCTTGTATTCAAAAATAAAATAATGGAATACACTAGCGTAAGACGATAGTCAAATCTTTTGAAGCTGCTTGTCATGTAATGAGATCAGTTTCTATTTGGGGCCAGTAGTTTACAACTTTCCGTGTGAAAAAAAGCTTAAGTATTTTAAAAGTTGAAACAAATAACAAAGGATATCTCAGAAACGGTCAATTGAAAAAAAAACAAACACATATAACATAACGGTATCTACATTTTTTGTGTAGTAAGTTTCTATCTCTTGCGGTTTACCAGTTACGCAAAATTCAGCAAAATTAATTTTGAATAAAGAGATATTTAGAGACAATTCCCAGGAAATTTAATTCAATGGCATTTAATATCTTTAATAAACGGAATTTTAACCATAATCGTTAGAACCATATTTCACAAAAACAAAATTTTCTAAATTTTTCCCATGTAAATGACGACCTTTTCGTTTTTGATTTATCATGTTTATGCACTGACACACGAACCTCTTTCTAAAAATTCTTTTTTGGATATAGGAGACCCTAAAAAGTGTATTTCCGGTAAAATCTGGGTATACACTATGTATATAGTACATGCAGAGAAAGTGAAAAGCGAAGAAACGACAGGCGATAAACTATTAAGTTTTCAAATTATTTACGGCCAGGAAGTAATGGTGGTTAAATTTTACCAAGATCGAGAAGTGCTGGACATGTTTCTTGACCCTCAGTGTCACCGCTTGGGCTTGTTTTTAAGTTCTCACCTCGATTCAACTCTCTCCATCCAGCACCGACTCCAGGTGACGTCATCAATTTTACTGCTAGCAGCGGTGAGTGAAACATGGGGCGGTAACGTGGTTACGGGTTCGTATCCCGGGTACAGGTTTTGGGTATTCGGAATGGTATGGATTTGTGGGTGCTCTAGCTCAGGATTTTTACTAGCATGAATATTCTTTCAGGGTGTGGTACGACACAAGTGCTTTATTCAGTTAGTTCGACCTTTTTCCGCCGTCGAACACACACGTATTCCTTCTAAATGTTCTACTATGAAATTACACTTTCCGTGACCGTGACAATCATTATTTATTAATTTTGATGCAATGACATCGTCCGTACTCTGTTCTGTATTACAATAACTATTTCAATCACAACTAAAGGAGCCTGGTCGGCTCCACTACGGACCCTAAATATCACATCTTTGTTCTGGCGATTCTCTACGCCAAGTGCCTCAAACAGTGTCGCCTGATCGGCGGTAGCATTATTTATTTCCTTGGGCAGTGTAACCTCACCCATTCGGGTCAATGCACTATCCCTAACGGTATACGGTGTCGTTCGCCAGCTCGTGACCACTCGGCTACTTATACGTGTTTGAAATCTTTCTTTCCTTCCCATTTTCAATGTATATTTATATTTCCTTTCTTCATATAGTTTATATTATTAGCTATGATTTATCTTTCCCTTCTGAATTACTCTTTGCCCCGGGACAAGACATGTACTCCCTCAAACAGGGAAACCAATGCCTCTCTCTCATTACTTTGGCGTGTTAAACCATCACGAAAAAAATCTGATATGTACCATTCACATGACTTTCTCTATATCCCTGTAACAAATTATTCTTAAAAAGCTTATACTTCTATTTACTTTATGCTAATCAGATAAGATTAGCATAAATAGTCTTATTACTTGCTTCCTTTTAGTAGAAGCGAAATAAGCGACTACCATAGGTTAAAGTGATAGTCAAAAGCTGGTTGCTATGTGACTGCAGTTCCTTTGTTTGTATGGATAGGAGTTGACAAATTCCTGTACGAGAAAAGTAATAGTTTTTTAAATCAGAAACCAAAAACAAGGAATGTTTCAGAAAAGGATGAACTCCATGAAAAAAAATGTATATAACATAAATTGTGTCTTTTAGCTTGCTCTTCATTTTTCGTGTAGTAAGTTTTTGTCCATCTCTTACGGTTTAGCAGTTATTCAAAACTCCGTAAAATTTATCCAGAATAAAGTACTCTTCAGAGGCTATTCCCAGAAAATTTGAAATATACATTTTATTTGTAAATAGCTTTAATATGCGATATTTTAATGAACATCGTTAGAGCCATTTTTGAAAAAAATCAAAATTTTCGAAAAAAGTTCCATTTAAAGGGTAGTTGGTGGGGGGGATTTTTCTCAAAATCGTAATGTCGCATCCCTGGAAGATACTAAACTTAAATACCAAGTTTGGTATTTTACCGACTTTTCGTTTTTGAGTTATCTTGTTCACAGACACAAGGACACACGGACACACACACACGAATTTTTTTCTGAAAATTGTTTTTTTTTTTTTTTTAGTTAAAGGGGACCCTAAAACATATATTTCCGGTGAAATATCGGTATCAAATTTTTCTGTGGAGTGCAATACCTTCTCTATGCACTATGCAAATAGTGCGTATAGAGAAAGTAAAAATTTGGCAGTCATTTTGAAAGCAAAAATCTTTCTCAAGGGAAAAGGATGTCTGAAACTAAACCTCTTATCATAAATATAAAACAGTGTTCTCTCTATATATATTTATTTACTGTCACCTGGCGTGTTGGATCAACAACAAAGTCAGTCGCTTCCTGGGAGAGAAGTGAGCAGGTGTTACGGACTTTGATGTAGCCTGTTATCGGCACAGCATTGTAAGCAATTAAAATTCAGAACTTAGTAATTCTACGTTTAACCAAAAAAAGAGGCTTTGTATCTTCGTTGCTCAGAGGAAAGAATGGTTTTATCTTCTCCCAATAAGCCAATATTACGGAATTGTTATAATAAATATATCATTGCTGTCATTGACACCTTACCAGCATTAGTCACTGATACAAAGTAATAATGGTTACTGTACCATATGCTTAATATGCTAAGATTGTATAAATATATAATAACATAAGAACTGAAGCTTTCCTGGCGACGTGTTAATTCAAAATCTTCTCGGGCTTCTAGCCAGGTAAAAACCTGGCTAGAAGCCCGAGAAGATTTTGAATATAATAACATATTAGAATTATTTTCTTCGGCGTTATTCTTTCACTCAATATTCAAACATATTTTAATCCCTTGTACCATTAAGTATTATAGAATCTTTAGAAATAAAATGAGTATATATATATATATACATATCGTGTGGAAGGGAGCTCATTACGTTAATTTACACCAGTAATAGATCTCGGTACTTAGAACATATTTTGCATGTGATGTTTTTGTCTGTGACCATTTCCTACGGAGACATTTTAGTTTTTTCGAAAACAAGAGACAGACAAGCTAGCAACTCTGTAGGTTGTGTGTGGTGTGTCACTTGCACTAGGTCAGTACATAAACAAGCCTCACTAGAACGTTGAAGACATTCCTTCCATTTTTACTATGCGAGTGTTGGAATAATCAGAACACCAGATGCTCTCGTTGTTCCCCACCCTGCGTCGTGTTTGTAAGCGACCGACGTGTTTACATCCAGAAGCCGGTTCGGATTCCTGACCAACCTCAACGCAATGTTGCCGAGAACGTCTGAAAAAGCTGCTCGGAACATTCCTTTAATTCTTTAAAGTGATTAATTATTTCGTAACTTAGTGTGACCTCCAATAATTCCTACCCAAACTAATGTCAGAAATACGTTACTCTACGTATCTTACAAGTAACAAATCATTATCTTCATACATTCTTGTGAAATTACGCATCTAATTTGGAACAAATCTATTTATTTTTTTCGAAATCGGCTGATCAAAGAGTAAAATGTTATTAGACTGTTTTGTTTGTAATGCTTCTATGAAGCACATATTAGAAAGAATATAGTAAGTTCTCTTCCACCCGGTATATAGAAATGAGTACCAAATGCCATAACATAAGACTCAAATGTATATTATAATTAGTATTCATGGAGACCGGCATTTTCCTCTCCCTTAAAGCAGGCTACAAAGGAAGACGATGAAGAAGCATCTTGTGGGTTAGATAGGTATACGATGTATATATGTAAAATTTGGGAAGCGAGGAAATGGCAAAAGTGTTTTGGAAACAGCGCTCAAGTTGGTGTAACCCCCTCACACCCTTCACCCAACTTCATATTCGATATTGCAACCGGAAAGTATTTTCGATTTGTTCCGGCATGCCTTATCGCTAGTTGTGTTCTATGCACACAGTTCACCTCAGGCACAGGGGTGTGGAACTTACAATGAATCTGCCACTGGCTCAACTCTCACTTACCTGAAAACAAAAGAAAATATTTATTTTAGATCATCTGCTCCTTCATTTACTTATTAGTTTGACATCAGTTCATCTAAAATACCCTCAATAATTAAAAACATTTTTATTTTTATTTTCTCCAATCCTATTTTGCACATAGTAATTGGAGAAGGCATTGCATTCCACCCAAAAACTCTATATCCATATTTCACCGGAAATACATGTTTTGAAACCCCCGAATTCTAAAAAAAAATTAGAAACATGTCCGTGTGTGTGTGTGTGCAGATAGCTCAAAAACAAAAAAAATCGCTAAACATCAAATTGGTATTTAAGTTCAGTATATCCAAAAATCCGACAAACACATTTTTAAGAAAATCCCCCCCCCAGTCTAACTACCCTCTACATGGAAAAAATTCCGAAAATTTTGATTTTCACAAAAATAGCTCTAACGATTTTTATTAAAATTTCATATATTTAACATATTTTCATGACAAACAGATGTATATCCTTTTTCTTGGAATAGCCTCTAAAGACCACTTCATTCTGGATGACTTTTGTATAAGTGTAATACAACTGGTAAAGTGTAAGATACAGACAAAACCTTTTTAAACAAAAACTGTAGATCTCGTTAAAACATATAATTTATGTCGTATGTAGTTGTTGGTTAAGTTGCTTTTTTTTTTTTTTTTTTACTTATTTATTTTTGTTGGGTTAATTTTTACGAGATATTCCGAGTTTTTTGGTTTTAGTATTAAACTACTTAAACTTTTCTCAAACGGGAGACATCTTTCCTTTCGTCTCTCTTTTGTTTACTCCTAGCAAGCAAAGAGAACCAAATTGCAATTGTTTCACTTAGTGACCGGCTTCTTAGATATGACTATTGCTTTAATCTAGTGTATTCCCTTGTTTTCCTCCTACTTACAAGCAAGTAAATAATAACACGATGTCAAGTTAATCGAGATAATCTTTGGCAGAAATGGTCTTATTATTTTTTACGTTTTCTAGCCCTATATGTACAATGTACATAGGGATAGAGAAGTATTGTATTCCACCCAAAAGTTCGATACCGAGATTTCACCGGAAATACATGTTTTACGACCCCCTGTATCCAAAAAAATCATTTTCAGAAAAAGGTCCGTGTGTGAGTGTGCGTGTGTCCGTATGTCTGTGAACACAATAACTCAAAAACGAAAAGCAGTTAACATACTAAACTTGGTATTAAAGTTTAGTATCTAACAGGGATGCGACACAAGATTTTGAGAAAAATTCCCCCACCCAAACTACCCTTTAGATGGAACTTTTTTCGAAAATGTTAATTTTCCTAAAAATGGCTCTAACGATTTTGATTCAAATATCATATATTAAAGATATTTACCTAACAAATAAAATATGCATCCTGAATTTTCTGGGAATAGCTTCTGAAGACCTGTTTATTCTGGATTTATTTTACTTAATTTGGCATAACTAGTAAACCGTAAGACATGGACAAAAACGTACTGTACAAAAAATGTAGGTCTTGTTAAAATACACAAGTTATGTGATATACAATTTTCTTGTGGAGCTTACAGTTTTCGAGGTATTCATTGTTATTAGTTTAAGCTGTGAAGTACTTATATTTTTCTCAGACGGAAGTGTCCGTTTTTCTTTTGTTCTACTCCTGGCCAAGAAAAGAAGCGATTTGTAATGACAATCGCATAACGACAGCTTTTAAAACATTTGACTTTTGGTTTAGCCTAGTGTATTTCCTTATTTTCTTCCTACTTAATACGGAACTAAATAATAAGAACATTGTGCTAATGAGTACCACGATTAGCAAGGTGCAGAAAGAAGAAGAATCTTATGTATGAAGTTTGTAGAATTGCTAGAGAAAGTCATGTGAGTGTAACACATCAGATTTTTTCCTTGTAAGTAGAAATACAATAAGGGATTACACTACGATAGAGTCTTTTAAAAGCTATCCCTCTATGAACTAATTGATATTCGGTTCTCTTTTGCATTCACAGAGTAAAACAAAAGAGATGACACGAAAGTTGAATTCCCGTTTGAGAAAAATGTTAAGTAGTTTAAAACTTAATCCATTAACAACGATATCTCGGAAACGGTTAACTCTACAAAACATTGCTTGACTTAAACTATGTGTTTTAATGAGATCTACATTTTTTGTGCAGTACGTTTTTGTCAATTTCTCACGATTTATGAGTTATAGCAAAGTCATTCAGAATGAAGAGGTCTTCAAAGGCTATTCCCAGAATTCAAGATAATTTCGTATGTGATAAAAATAGCTTAGCAAAATTTTCGAACAATGGTCCTTGTAAAGGATGGTTGGGGGTGGGGGATTTTCTTGAAAATCTTCGTAACGCATCCCCGGAAGGTACTAAACTTAAATACTAGGGGTTATGCTGACTTAAAAATACACACATTTTACTCTAAAAATCTTTTTTTGATTCTGGGTCTCAAAACATGCCTTTTTTCGCTATCGAAATTTTGGGAGGAGTAAAAATCCTTCTCTATCTACTATGTTCATACTGTTACAGAAAGTAGCATTAGAAAATTATTTCCTATATCCATGGAATGCAAATAACAAATTTCACATAAAGGAATTTACTTAACAGTTTAAGGGTAAATTACTGAATGTTTGCTCCCATTACTGGAGGTTGATAATACAGGGTTATTCAGAAAGAACAGATTTCAAATATTTATTGCTTCCAAACTACAAAAGATAGAAACATGATTCTCACGTTCATGGAGATAGAAAAGTGTACATTTTTACTTTCTCCATACGCACTATGTACATAATATATAGAGAAAGTATTGCACTCCACCCAAAAATTCGATACCGAGATTTCACTGGAAATATATGTTTTAGGGTCCCCAATATCCAAAAAGAGCATTTTCACAAAACGATCCGTGTGTGTGTGTGTCCGTGTGTCCGTGTGTCTGTGAACACGATAACTCAAAAACGAAAAGTCGGTAAAATACCAAACTTGGTATTTAAGTTTAGTATCTTCCAGGGATGTGACACGAAGATTTTGAGAAAAATCCCCCATCCCCAACTACCCTTTACATGGAACTTTTTTCGAAAATTTTGATTTTCTCAAAAATGGCTCTAATGAGTTTGATTAAAATTTCGGATATTAAACATATTTAACTGACAAATGAAATGTATATCTTGAATTTTCTGGGAATAGCCTCTGAAGAGTAGTTTATCCTGGATGAATTTTACTACATTTTGAATGACTGCTAAACCGTAAGAGATGGACAAAAACTTACTACACAAAAAATGTAGAGCACTTTAAAACACACAATTTATGTAATATACATTTTTTTCGTGGAGTTCGTCGTTTTTGTGACATCACTTATTTTTGGTTTCTGCTATGAAAAACGTATACTTTTTTCATACAGGAACTTGTCAACTCCTATCCATATAAACTTCATTGACATAGCAACCAGCTTTTGACTATCACTTTAACCTACGGTTGTCCCTTATTTCGCTCCTACTTACAAGGAAGCGAGTAATAAAACTATTTCTGCTAATTTTTTCTGATTAGCATAAAGTAAATAGAAGTATAAGCTTTTTAAGAACTATTTGTCGCAGGGATATGGAGAAAGTCATGTGAATGGTACACATCAGATTTTTATAATATGCACTCAATATGAGCACCGTGTGTTACACTACATATGTCAAAACGGTGGCACATTTCTTGCCACAACGAACCAGCTGGTCTCCAGTTATCGAATTTACAGCTTCAACAATTCGATGTCGTAGATCTTCAAGAGTGTCAGGCATAGGAGGGATGAAAACACGGTCTTTTGCGTAACACCATAGATAAAAATCACATGGGGTGAGATCTGGAGACCTGGGAGGCCACCGGCGATAAAGTTGATCTGCTCCTCCTCTCGCAATCCAACGTCCTGCAAACGAGTTATTCAAGTAACGTGGTAAGAGAAATGAAGCGGGGCACCATTTTGCATGAAAAAATTTCATTGGAAAACATTAATTGTTGAGTAAAATTGTCTTCTTCCACATCTTCTAACGTGGCAATTCGTACATTTTGTTGTGGTCGTAGGGTTCAATGCTTGCAATAACTGCAGTTTGTATGGCTTCAGGTGCAGACGATGTTTTAGAACTCGCCATTGACGCGGCGATTGTTTATTAAATTGACGGCGAAATGTTCGTTGAACTGCAACAATGGACTCCTGCTTTGCTAATTGCGGCACACTAAATGATTTCTCTTGAGGTGTCGCCGCCATTTCACTACAGAAATACAACAAACAACAGCGCCAATGCGACCGTGATTGGAACTTCTACCCTGCGCGCTATTTCAATTGTAAACTTTTCTCTCTCCATGTACGTTGGAATCATGCTTCTATCTTTTGTAGTTTGGAAGCAATAAAAGTTTGAAATCTGTTCTTTCTTTTTGAATAACTCTGTAGTACAATTGGACACTGGTAGTAAACTCTATATAAGCTACTGGAAGAAATAATATATGTACAGGTTGTTTCAAAATGACACCAAACGAAGATGTGGACCTTGTTGGTCATACCATAAGTGATACGTGAATATAACTTTCAGCTCTAAATTCGACACATACAAAAACTGCCATAAAATCATCATAGATTACGCAGTCATACATAATAAATAGCACGTGCCTGGCCCAATAAAAGAGAGATGCCGGTTGGTAGCGAAGATCTCAGTCGTGTGGTGTAAGCGTGGTTTGATAGACGCACCGGAGCGGGACAGGTCCCCCCCTTAGTAATGGAAAGCGTAGCATGTGGGCTTGGCGTATGACAACCGTTGTTCCTTTGCTGCCTAATCCAAACGTGTGCGATTTTTAAACACACATAGAACTTTAAATAGAAGAGTTTGGAAGTTTCAACATCAAGTTTCGGACAAGTCAAAGTGTAAACTAATACACTGCTATCTTTATTTGGTGTTGTTTTAAAACGGCCTGTGTGTGTATATGTAATTAAAATTAATATAATTAATATAGGTAGACAGACATTTAATTTCTCTGCTTGCCCGGTAGACACGCAACGTAATAGTTGTTCGTAATCGGCTTATCCTCCCCGAAATGCCTGTCTCCTTGACCCCGCTCTCTAAAATGCCTAGCTTTCTTGCTTCGTGGCGCAGGGAATCGTGGGTTTGAGTCCCACCTTGGTCATGGGTGTTTTTATGTTTGTAAATGTGTATACATAGGTGTATTTGTTAATAAGCAGAAAACGGTAAACAAAGGAAATTTAGGAGAAAATGGAAAAAAGGAAAAAAAAAAAAAAGGAGGACTGACACGCTCCTAGGGCTTACAAGCCAATTTCTAAGGTTCAGAAGCCTGTCGGGGAGCCTACGGCACGAAACCACAGAATGGAGAACCTGTTACGAGGGAATGGACATGAAGAAATGGATGATATGAAATGTAAGAGAAATTTTATGATCGGAAAGGTAATATTGGAGTAACTGGTGGAATGAGTGGCGAGGGAAACCAGAGGATCCGAAGAAAACCCGCCCAGATCCCGCTTCGTCCACCACAAATTCCACATGCGGTCAATGTAATAGTACAATTTAAAATATATTAAAATAAATAATATGGGTAGTATAATACCCTGTCTAAATGACAGTATTTCATAGAGTATACTACCAAAATAAGAGTAATAAAAGTTTTATAACTAGTAATGATAATGCAATATCATATTATATTGTTTATATAATTAAATAAGATTTTAAATGATTTATTTTAAATACTTTGTTTCAGCCCATTTTAGAAGAACTGTGATGGATGTTGAAGCATAATCCGTGGCCTATTGTAGCACTCTACACTATTTAGATTGTGGTGGAAATCTGCATTACTTTGAAACTTCCCACAAAGTTGTAAACATGCCTGTTTTGCCTTAAAGTCGTAAAAACCTTTCCGCTCCGTACATTTTACGGGAAAGTGCTAAAAGTTGGCAACTATACACATGGTGTGAATTCTGCACATCACAAAACAACAACAGCTTTTGGGAGAAAGTGTATGTAAACTTTATTCCATCTTTAGAGAAATGTTTCTTCTACAAATTAGTACTACTATTAGCTACTGATGCTTAAGCCATGTGGTTTCTTTGCAAATATATGTGAGTTTCATTTAATTGTTTTTTCACACAAGCTAAGCGTAGGACAGGAGTTGGAAAGGCAGTGTTAGACTCAAAAATGCAATGCTATAGCCGGGATTTGAACCACGGATCTCCCGGTCTCTAGCAGTTTAAATTGATTTAATATAATTGACCATAATAATTGTCTATACTATGAATCCTGGGACTCAAAGTACTTACAACATTGTAAGGCGCCATTGGGGTTGTCATCTCACAATAATTTGAGATCACCTTGTGAATTACCGGGAAACATGCGAGTCAGTTGAGAAATTCAATGCTATGTTGGCGTGTTGCCATGGTAGCTCAGTGGTAGAGCAATCGACTAGAGACAGAAAGATTCGTGGTTCAAATCCAGGATATGGTAGTGAATTTTTCAGTCTGACTCCACTATATGTGAGTTGGTTTGCTCCAATTTTGCTTTGAACAGGATTTTCTGTAAATAACTTTTCAGGGATCTGTTAGCCTCAAAAAGTAAAGAAGCATACTCTAGCATAGTAGTGAAACTACGTTGGTGTTAATAACAGAGTATTTACAACAATTGTTAATAAATTTCACTTAAAACATGGTGCGTTTTCTTAAAAAAAAAAAAGGTCCTATGTTCCTTAAGGAACACGAAGAGAGGGATGCATTTTTCACCATAATCAAAAAATAAAAACTATATATTTGTACTTTCTATAAACGTACTATGTACATAGTGTATAGAAAAGGTATTGCATTCCACCCAAAATTCAATACCGAGATTTCACCAGAAATACATGTTTTGGGTCCCCCTGAATACAAAAAAAGCATTTTCAGAAAAAGGTCCGTGTGAGCGTGTGTCTGTGTGTGTGTCTGTGGACAGCATAGCTCAAAATAATAAAATATGATGTGTTCTATTCACATGATTTTCTCTATATCTCTGTAATAAATTATTTTTAAAAAGCTTATGCTTCTATTTACTTCCTGCTAATCCAGAAAAAATTAGCAGAAATAAGTCTTATTTCTTGCTTCCTTGTAAGTAGAAGCGAAATAAGGGAGTACCATAGGTTAAAGTGATAGTCAAAAGCTGGTTGCTATGTGACTGATGTTCCTTTGTTTGTATGACACGAGTTCACAAAGTCCTGTGTGAGAAAGGTATGCGTTTTATAGCTGAAACCAAAAACAAGGAATATCTCAAAAACAATCAACTCCACGAAAAAACTGTATGTAACATAAATTGTGCGTTTTAAAGTGCTCTACATTTGTTGTTTGGTAAGTTTTTGTCCATCTCTTACGGTTTAGCAGTTATGCAAAATTCCGTAAAATTGACCCAGAATAAAGTAGTCTTCAGAGGCTATTCCCAGAAAATTCAAAATATACCAGGTAAATATCTTTAATATGCGATATTTTAATCAAAATCGTTACAGCCATTTTTAGAAAATGAAAATTTTCGAAAAAAGTTCCTTGTAAAGCGTAGTTTGGGGTGGGGGGATGTTTCTCAAAATGTTCGTGTCGCATCCCTGGAAGATAATAAACTTAAATACCAAGTTTGGTATTTTACCGACTTTTCGTTTTTGAGTCATCGTGTTCACAGACACACGGACACACACACGGACTTTTTTCTGAAAATACTTTTGCTGGATACAGGGGGCCCTAAAACATATATTTCCGGTGAAATCTCGGTATCCAATTTTTGGTGGAGTGCAATACCTTTTCTATAGACTATCTACGTAGTGCGTATATAGAAAGTAAAAACCGTTAAATTTTAAACTGCGCATATTCTCAAACGGAGTCACCTTTCGTTTCATTTCTCTTTTGTTTTCTAGAAATGCAAAGCGAAACGATCTTCAATTGTTCACATATCGATCAGTTTTTAGAAGATTTAGCTAACGGTGTATTCCCTTATTTCCCTTCTGCTTATAAGGAACTAGTAGTAAGACCAATTCTGCTAATGCTTTTCTCAATTACCACATGTAGATAAGGAACAGTGTTTTGTAACAATTAAATATAGAGAACCTAACGTGAATGGAACACATGAGATTTTTACTTTCTCTACACGTAATATATACACAGTGTATAGAGAAGGTATTGTAATGCATCCAAAAATTCGATATCGAGATTTCGCTGGAAATACATATTTTGGGTCCCCCTGAATCTCAAAATAGCATTTCTGGAAAATGGTCCATGTGTGCGTGAGTGTGTCGGTCTTTGTGTGTGTCTATGGACAGCATAGCTCAAAAACGAAAATACCATTAAAGACCAAACTTGTGAAGAATCACGAAAATTGTAAAGAAAATTCCGTTATCTTCACTATTCTTTACATGGAACTTTCTTTTTCGAAAATTTTTACTTTCTGAAAAATGGCTATAAATATTTTGATTAAAATAGCGTATATTAAAGATATTTACCTGACAAATACTATGTAAATCTTGATTTTTTTGGGAATAGCCTCTGAAGACTACTTTATTCTGGAAGAACTTTCAGAAATTTTGCATAACCGGTAATCCGTAAGACACACAAAATAAGTAGATATCGTTAAAGCACGCAATTTGTCATATACTTCTTGTTGCAGCTTTGGCAGTTTCCGAGATATTCTTGCTATTGGCTTCAATTTTAAACTACGCATTCTCTCAAACGGGGTAACTTTTCGTTTTATCTCTCTTTTCTTTTTCTATAAATGCAAAGCAACACGATTTTCTATTGTTTACATATCGATCAACTTTTAAAACATTTGACAATCGGTTTAGCCTTGTGTATTCATATGTTTCCCTTCTGCTTATAAGTAAGACCAATTCTGCTAATGTTTTTCTGGATTAGGAATAGATAAAAGAATACTCTTTTGTAACAATTGAATGTAGAGGAAGTCAGGTGAATGGAACACATGAGGTTTTTTAATTTGAATTCCTTTCGTAAAATGGAAGTGATGTTGAACAAAATGTCGGCTCCCTGAAGATAATGATATTGCCACGTATTATTTGCTCGACTGGCAGGAACACAAAGAGAAGTAACTCGCCTCCCTCCAGACTCAGAACATCACTTTGATGTTAAGATGAGCTGCCGCTACAGGTAGGCATTGTTTTACCTATCCAATATTCAACCGCGCTGGGAACTTTGACAAAGAACGATAAAAACTTGAATCTCATCCGAAACCGCACACCCTATCTTGTTTTTATTGCTTGTGATCCCTTAAGCATGCCCGGAATCCAGTTCCGGTGTACACACAGCTTAAATAATGGCCGGAAAAACTCAACTGCCTAGCACCGTTCCAGAACATAACATTATATCAGCAGCGGCAAGTAAAAATGATCGTGGTTCAGAGCGCGACCTAGAAAATAAGGCAGAGAGTTGGCTAACAGGAACACAAATAGCAAAAATACCAAATATATTAAATGTTATTTCCTATGTAATTTTATAAATTAGACTATCTCTTAAATTAGTTACATATTTTATTATAGTAGGTAAAATGCATACACATTAAATACATATTTTTAAAAATAGCTGTGCATCTTTAATGTATTTGTGTGTTCTGTCCAACTTCCCAGCAAAAAAAAAAAAAAAAAAAAAAAAAAAAACTGTCGTGTTATACTCACATGACTTTTTCTAGCTGCGCTACAAACTTCTTACAAAAGATTATTCTTCTTTCTACACAAAGCTAATCGAGATAAACGTTAGCAGAATGTTATTACTTAGTTCCTTATATCTAAGTAGAAGGGAACTAAAGGAAACTGTCTCAGAAAGGTTTAAGTATCTAACAATTGAAACCAATTACAAGAAATATCTCGAATTAGTTTACCGGAAATACACGTTTTAGTGTACCCTGTACTCAAAAAAGGATATTTAGAAAAACGTCCGTGTTTTTGCATGTGTCTGTGAACCCGATCACTCTAAAATGAAAACTCAGTAAAAAACAAAACTTGATATTAAGTTAAATATCTTTCAAGGATGCGACACAAAGATTTTGAGGAAAATCCTCCACCCCGAAGTACCCCTTAGATGAAAAAAATTGTGATTTTCACAAAAATGGCTCTAATGATGTTGATTAATGTACACTATATTAAAGATATTTACATGAAAAATAAAATATATTTTTGAATTTTCTAGGAATACCCTCTGAAGACCACTTTATTCTGGATGAATTTTACATAACTGGTGAACCGCAAGAGAAAAACATAAACTTAGTGCAAAAGAAATGTGGATCTCGCTAAAGTACTCAGTTTGTAATATGTATTTCTTTTGTACGGAGGTAACCACTTCAGAGATATTCCCTGTTATTGGTTTCAATTTAAAAAAAAAATCTGATGTGTACCATTCACATGACTTTCTCCATATTCCTGCAACAAATTATTCTTAAAAAGCTTATACTTTTATTTACTTTATGCTAATCAGAAAAAATTAGCAGAAATAGTCTTATTACTCGCTTCCTTGTAAGTAGAAGCGAAATAAGGGACAACCGTAGGTTAAAGTGATAGTCAAAAGCTGGTTGCTATGTCAATGAAGTTCCTTTGTTTGTATGGATAGGAGTTGAAAGTTCCTGTATGAGAAAAGTATACGTTTTTCATAGCAGAAACCAAAAATAAGGAATGTCACAAAAACGACGAACTCCACGAAAAAAATGTATGCAACACAAATTGTGTGTTTAAATGTGCTCTACATTTTATGTGTAGTAAGTTTTTGTCCATCTCTTACGGTTTAGCAGTTATTCAAAATTTAGTAAAATTCATTCAGAATAAACTACTCTTCAGAGGCTATTCCCATAAAATTCAAGATATGCATTTTATTTTTCAGGTAAATATGTTTAATATACGAAATTTTAATCAAAATCATTAGAGCCATTTTTAAGAAAATCAAAATTTTGGAAAAAGTTTCATGTAAAGGGTAGTTGGGGGTGGGGGGATTTTTCTCAAAATCTTCGTGTCGCATACCTGGAAGATTCTAAACTTATATACCAAGTTTGGTATTTTACCGACTTTTCGTTTTTGAGTTATCGTGTTCAAAGACACACGGACACACACACACACAAACGGACCTTTTTGTGACAATGCTTTTTTTTGGATATTGGGGACCCTAAAACATATATCTCGGTATCGAATTTTTTGGTGGAGTGCAATACTTTCTCTATACACTATGTACATAGTACGTATGGAGAAAGTAATAAGACACTCTTCTCAAACGGTAACTTCACATCCGTTTCATCTGTCTTTTGATTTTCTTTTAGTCATGGAAGCAGAACCGAACTTCAATTACAATCCGCATAGCACAGTTTTTAAAAAAATTTGACTATCGCTTCAGCCTTGTGCATTCCGTATTTCCTTTACACTTAGAAGGAACTAAGTAATAAGACTGTTTCTGCTAGTATTTATCTCGATTAGCATGGTGTAGCTAGAAGAACAAACTTTTTAAGAATATTTGTTACAGAATAGGTAGAGACAATCATATGAATAAACCACATACACTTTTTACTTTATCTACGTACTATGTACATAGTGTATAGAGAAGGTATTGTATTACACCAAAAATTCAATACCAAGATTTCACAGGAAATACATTTGGAGACCATTGAATCCAAAAAAAAAAAAAAAAATCTGATGTGCACCATTCACATGACTTTCTCCATATCCCTGCAACAAATAATTCTCAAAAAGCTTACACTTCTATTTACTTTACGCTAATCAGCAAAAATTAGAAGAAATAGTCTTATTACTCGCTTCCTTGTAAGTAGAAGCGAAATAAGGGACCACCGTAGGTTAAAGTGATAGTCAAAAGCTGGTTGCTATGTCAATGAAGTTCCTTTGTTTATATGGATAGGAGTTGAAAGTTCGTGTATGAGAAAAGTATACGTTTTTCATAGCAGAAACCAAAAATAAGGAATGTCACAAAAGCGACGAACTCCACGAAAAAAATGTATATAACATAAATTGTGTGTTTTAAAGTGCTCTACATTTTTTGTGTAGTTAGTTTTTGTCCATCTGTTACGGTTTATCTGTCATTCAAAATTTAGTAAAATTCATCCAGAATAAACTACTCTTCAGAGGCTATTCCCAGAAAATTCAAGATATACATTTCATTTGTCAGGTAAATGTGTTTGATATCCGAAATTTTAAACAAAATCGTTAGAGCCATTTTTGAGAAAATCAAAATTTTAGAAAAAAGTTCCATGTAAAGGGTAGTTGGGGGTGGGGGTATTTTTCTCAAAATCTTCGTGTCGCATCCCTGGAAGATACTAAACTTAAATACCAAGTTTGGTATTTTACCGACTTTTCGTTTTTGAGTTATCGTGTTCACAGACACACGGACACACGGACACACACAGACACACACACGGACCTTTTTGTGAAAATTCTTTTTTTGGATATTGGGGGCCCTAAAACATATATTTCCGGTGAAATCTCGGTATCGAATTTTTGGTGGAGTGCAATACTTTCTCTATACACTATGTACATAGTGCGTATGGAGAAAGTAAAAAGCAGTTTTAGAAACAAATCCTTGTATCTGACTGGGTGTCTGTGTTGTGTGTGTGTGTTTGTGTGTCTGGGCAGCAGGCTCAAAAACAAAAAGACCATTACATACCAAACTTGGCTTTTAAGTTCAATTTCTTCCAAGGATGCGCCACGAAGATTTTCAAGTAAATCACCCCGCCGCAACTATATTTTACATTGAAAGAAATCGAACATTTTGATTTTTTCAAAAATGGCAATAACGATTTTGATTAAAATATCGTATATTAAAGATATTTACCTGACACATAAAATGTAAGTCTTGAATTTTCTGGGAATAGTCTCTGAATACATGTTTATTCTGGATGAATTTTGCGTAATTTTGTATAAATGGTAAGCCATAAGAGATAGACAGAAACTTAATACACAGAAAATGTAGAGCACGTTAAAAGACACAATTTATTATATATACATTTTTTTCGTGGAGTTGATCGTTTTTAGGATATCCCTTGTGTTTAGTTTCAGCTTAAGAAAACCTTAAACTTTTCTGATAGGGGAATTTATCAACTCCTGTCCACACAAAAAAGGAACTTCAGTCATAGAGCAACTAGGTTTTGACTATCACTTTAACCTATGGCACTCCCTTATTTCCCTTCTATTTACAATGAACCAAGTAATAACACTATTTCTGCAAATTTTATCTCGATTAGCTTGAAGTAAATAGAAGCATAAGCAATAATTTGTTGCAGAGATGTAAAGAAAGTCATATGAATGGAGCACATCAGATATTTTTGGATACAGAAGACCGTAATACGTGTGTTTTCCGCTGAAATCCCGGTATCGCATTTTTGGGTGGAATGCAATACCTCCTCTATACACTATGTACATTGTACGTGTAGAGAAAGTAAAAATCCTTGTTTGGGAATCAGAGAGTCTCAAAACATGTATTTCCTGTAAACCTCAGTATCGAATTTTTCGGTGCAATACAATACCTTCTTTTTCCCGCCTGGTTAGTATAGTGGTAGCATGTGTGCTAGGGCGAGTTACCCGAGTAAGGTTTTCTTCGGGGTTTTTCCTTTATCCTGAATGTCGAATAACTTTAAGCTCCATGGATTCTGAGATCATTTGAGTATCATTTCACCAATTTCATTCATCGTCCGATATCACCAACCAGGTTAAAGGACGTTAAGCTACAAAAAAACAAAAAAAAAACAAACAAACAAACAAAACAAACAAAACAAACAAAACAAAACAAAACAAACAAAACAAACAAACAAAACAAACAAAACAAACAAAAACAAACAAAAAACAAAAAAAACTTCTCTGCATAGTAAGTATAGAGAAAGTAAAATTGAAATAGAAACTGTTTATGACGATTATCAAGTATTTAAAACAGAGCATTTGTAAAGTGAGAGATTTCTTTCGAAAGGCATTGATTTGTGACGCGGCTATAGAGTGTACTTGAGGGAAGCCTCGGCTCCCACATGTAGCGGAACACGTCGCATTGCAGTTCTGGGTGCAATTATTTTCAGAGAAGATCCCGCAGGAAGAGAGCCTCTTTATTTTCTGTGTCGACACATGCCCAGAGAGCTGCCTTTGGCTACCCGCACAAATCGATATAATTGGCCTTCTAGTACTCTGGGGACGAAAAAAAAGACTTACGGCAGATGTCTTAACTTGGGGTGTAATTTCGACTGTATGCAAAGAAATCAGCTCCGTTTAGTTGTTAGAGTAATTTAAATAATCCGGTCTCAACAATCACATGGGCTTCTGCACCTTTCTATCAATCCAAAAACATCTAAACTACATAAAAAAGCTAATGTGTTCCATTCACATGACTTTCTCTACCTCTCTGCAACAAATTATTCTATTTATTTAATCTAATTGAGAAAAAATTAGCAGAAATTGTTTAATTACTTGTTTGTAAGTAGAAGCGAAATAAGGGAGTGCCATAGGTTAAATAGATAGTCAAAAGCTGATTGCTATGTGACTGAAGTTCCTTTGTTTTAATGGACACGAGTTGACAAATTCCTGTAGAAGAAAAGTATACGTTTTTCAAGGCTGAAACCAAAAACAAGGAATATCTTAAAAACTATCAACATCACGAAAAAACATTATATAATATAAATTGTGTGTTTTAATGTGCTCTACATTTTAAGTGTGGTAAGTTTTGTCTATCTCTCATGGCTGAGAAATCATGCAAAATTTCGTAAAATTCACCCAGAATAAAATAGTCTTCAGAGACTATTGTGTGGAGGTGGGGGGGATTTTTTTTAAAAATCTTCGTGTCGCATCCTTGGAAGATACCAAACTTAAATACCAAGTTTGGTATTTAACGGTCTTTTCGTTTTTGAGCTATGCTGTCCACAGACACACACACACGCACACACACGGATCTTTTACCAAAAATGCCTTTTTTTGGATTCAGAGGGACCCAAAACATGTATTTCCAGTGAAATCTTGGTATGGAAATTTGGGATGGAATGCAATGTCTTTTCTATACACTATGAACATAGTACGTGTAGATTGAAGTACAAATCTGATGTTTTCCATTTGGATGACATTCTCCACATCTCTGAAGAAAGTTATTATTAAAGAGCTCATTCTTTTATTTTCTTCATGCTGTTCTAGATAAACAGTTGCAGAAATGCTCTGCATTACTTGCCTCTTTGTAAGTGAAAGGGAAATAAGGGAATACATTGGGCCAAAGTGACAGTCAAATCCTTTAAAAGCTGGTTGCTATATAATTGAAATTCGTTTCTTTATACACCTAGGGGTGATAAACTTCCGTATGAGAAAATTACAAGCTACTTGTTTTGAGGACACCTGACCAGTCTATGTGTGTGCCTGCGGACTGTATAGTTCAAAAACAAAAAGTCGGTTTAATATCAAAACTTGGTATTTACGTTCAGTGTCTTCCAAGAATGCGACAGGAATATTGAAAGAAAAATCCAGGCCGAAATTATTCTGGTTCTCAAATATGCCTCTAATGATATTGATTAAAACACCGTATGTTAAATATAATTATATGACAAATAAAAGTGTTTCTTGAATTTCCTGCCAATAGTCACTGAAGATCTGTTCACTCTGGAGAAATCTTGCATAGCCGGTATACTGTAAGAGATATGCGAAAACTTAGTTCATAGAAAAATGTAGATGTCGTTAAAACACTAATTTATGTCACAATTTTTTTAGAATTAACCGTTTCCGAGATATTCGTTTTTATTTGTTTTAATTTTAAACTACTTAGACTTTTCTCAAACAGAAGTTATTTTCAGTTCGGCTCTTTGTTATTTTACTGCTGACTTTTGCAAAGAGAACTGAATTTCAATTGTTTCACTTAGCAAAAGTTTTCAAGAATTTAGTATAGCTTTAGCCTAGTGCATTCGCTTATTCCCCTTACTTATAAGGTACTAACTAGTAAAGCCGTTTCTGCTAATGTTTATCTTGATTAGAACTTAGAAGAATGCACTTTATTGGAATAGTTTGTTATCTAATAGGTAGCGAAAGTCGTGTGAGTTGTACTGTCTTTAAAGACCTAGGGAGAAGGATTTTAGGAAAACTGCAAAAATCACTGGCCCTTTTGGAATTTATTAACTTTAGATCTTTTAACAAGAAGCCATTAAAGTATTACTACATTATACGTAGAATAAGCTTTACATGTATTACATTTGTAAATTACAGACGTTGAATTAACAATTTGAAAAGTAAATCTTGCGATGAAAAAGCACCTCATTTTTTTCAAATAATAAGTATTTAAACTTACCAAAACCTATTGAACCCCACAATTTTGCCTACTCTTGGTGGCTAAGCATCGAAACTTCCCTGTCCTCTTTAAAACGATCTGACCCTCAGCGAATTTCTAGCTAGACCGAAGAACTGTCTCCCACGGTGGCCCGCCTAATAGTGGAAGGAATGTGTAGTTCGAACTTTTCCTACCAGATCACAGCTGAATCTCGTTACATACGTCACTATGATGATGTTGGGGAGGTTTTGTTTACCCCATGTTTGCTTATGTTTTACATTTTTTTACAACTTTCTGAAAATGGAAAAGAGATGTTTTAAAAATAACCTCCTCTATTATAAAATCGTTTTCTTTTACCTTCTGAACTCTGATCGAGATAAACATATTTTGTAGAAATGATTTTATTGCAAATTCTCTTGTAGTTACAGTGGGAATATGAGAATACAGTGGCTTTAAAAGATGTAATCAAATGTTTTGAGAGTTGGGCTTTGTGGAAACTTAGAAATTTCATTTTCTTTGCTTGACTAAGAGAAAGAAATGAATAACCACTTACCTTTAAGAAAAGCATTTGAAAATAGAAATCATCAACACGGAAAACTTAGAAAAGGCTCCATTTGCATGAAGTAAATAGAAGAATAAGCTTTTTAACAATAATGTATTGCAGAGGTGTAGAGAAAGTCATATGAATGGAACACATAAGATTTTTAGTGCTGTTGCCAATCATATGTTTGTCTTGATGTCAAGAAGAGAGTAAAGACATCATATAAACATTTTACTATCACTTCATTCTTCTAATCCCTCTTATACATATAACGAGATGAGTCGTAAAACTAATTTTGCAAACGTTTGACTCGATTAACATGAACGAAATAGAAAAATGTGAAAAGCATGTATACAGATAAGAGCTTTACCTTCAGGTGAGCTGATACTGCATCAGCTGTTAGCCACAAATTACTTCTCCCTGGACAAAATCTAAGCGTGAACTAAGGTAACCCGAGGCGACCTTTCTTGTTAGGCACTGTGTCGTAATATTACAACCTTTCAGCCCCGAAAAAAGTCCATTTTCCCTGAAGATTCATCCAAATACGCAAGTTGCATGAGGTCATTTAGATAACTATGCAGCATTTACATAGTTTATAAACAGGTACCATGATCTTGAGTGCTTAGGGATTTACAACTGCAACTGTTTATTTTCTAAATAGATTTAAATTCGGATTATTGTTTGTAATTGTTAATTGCCCTGGCACATGTTGATTAGCATGGTAAAATAACATTATGTGTAATTATCATGATTACAGAACCATGTGTATTTATTGTATTACGTTATACTCAATATGGTCTCTGTGGTTCACTGTTCCTAACAAATACACAACATATAACCTGTTAGATAGATTGGTTCTATATAATTGGGCATTACTAAAACTTATTCTTCTATTTACTTCGTAGTTTAGATGCAAAAAATAAAGAAAAAATGGTAAAAAGAGTGGCTTTAAGATACGTGCAATAAACAAGAATGGGATGAATTAGCAAGAAAAACGCCAGGAGTAATGGTTTTTGAAGGAACGAGAGATAATGAACTAGAACGTTGTATTTTATGCGGGGAGAGAGACAGTATTCTTCTTCACTGTTTAACTGAATGTAAAGCGGTAAGAAATTACAGGAAAGAAATTTGGAAATACAAATGGGATTATATGCCAGGAGAGATGGTAGCAATAAAAATGTTGAATGTCAAAGAGTACTAGAAAAAAAAAATAGAGAATAGCATGGAACAGGCAGCACAAACCAAAGGGAGCTACACCCGCTAATAGTCAGGGAGTTAAGTGGATGTAGCGCCTAAGTGGAACCCAAACCTAATTTACAAATTAGGATAAATATATAGATACTTTATTTCACTGCTTAGGGCGTGGCCCGGTGGCAGCGCTTCAATGTAATAATACAATGAGCTAAATAAGCAATAATGTGAATAATACACTGCTAAAATGCCAATGACATCATAGTATACTAATACATACATAATTGTAACAACAGTAATAATAACGCAATATTTTTATTTACTATCCTGACTATAAATCACTCTTCTTTAGTCTCTTTTTAAAACTATATATACTTTGAGGCAAAGTCTCCAGTAAATCTCCAGGTATTTTGTTCCATTCGTTTATTATTCTATTTGCGAAGGAAAATTTACCTATGTCTGTTTTCTGTTCCCTATTTCTTATTTTTTCCGAGTGATCATTCCTCCCACAGTATAATGGCTTTAATAATCGTTTGGATATATCTTCCCATGCAGGTTCCCCCTTATAGGCTCTAAAAATTGCACATAGCCTTGCTCGTCTCCTACGTTTTTCTAGTGTTTCCCAGGAAGTAGCAGTGCTGGTTTAACTTACTAATCATTTACTTCTGTCTACAAGTTTAGCTGATCTATTTTGAACTCTCTCTAGTGCCAGTTTTTGCCCACCCGATACCGATCTCAGCATGCAGCACTATATTCTAATATTGGTCGAAATAAGAAGTGTAAGATATGATTTTGTAAATAATTGAAAATATAACATATGTAAAATAAATTATTATTATATCATTATTATTATTATTACTATTTTAGATAAATTTTCATTAGAAATTTCGTTACTGGTGAAAAAATCAGATATGTTTCATTCACATGACTTTCTCTACATCTCTGCAACAAATTATTGCTAAAAAGCTTATTCTTCTATTTATTTCATGCTAATCGAGAAAAACTTAGCAAACGTGGTCTTATTACTTGCTCCCATGTATGTAAAACGAAAATGAGGGAATACCATAGGCTAAAGCGATAGTCAAAGGTTTTTAAAGTTGGTTGCCATGTGATTGAAGTTCCTTTATTTGTATGGCCAGGAGTTGACAAATTCCCGTATAAAAAAATGAAACCAATAACAAGGAATATCTCAAAAACGGTCAACTCTACGAAAAAGATGTGTATAACATAGATCATGTGTTTTAACGAGCCGTACATGTTTTGTAGAGTAGGTTTCACCAGTTATGCAAAATTCGTCCAGAATAAATTAGTCTTCAGAGACTATTCTCAGAAAATTCAAGATATACATTTTATTTGCCATATAAATATCTTTAATATGCGATATTTTAACCAAGAGCCATTAGAGCCATTTTTGTGAGATTCAAAATTTTCGAAAAATGTTTCCACGGAAAGGATATTTTATATTGAGGGGAGGATTTTCTTAGAAATCTTAGTGTTGCATCCTTGGAGGATACCAAACCTAAATACCAAGTTTGGTATTTAACGGTCTTTCCGGTTTTGGGCTATACTGTCCACAAACACACACATGACCTTATTCTAAACATGCTTTATTCGGACCAGAGGACCCTAAAACAAATATTTCCGGTAAAATCTTGACATCGAAGTATTGGGTGGAATACAATACCTTCTCCATCCAAATGTACGTTGTACATGCGGGTTGCCGTGGCCGAGTGGTTAGACCACTTGCCTCTCACCTAGACGGCCGGGGTTGGATCCTAGGCGACCACATGTGAGATTTGTGGTGGACAAAGCGGCGCTGGGGCGGGTTTTCTCCGGATACTCCGGTTTCCCCCGCCATCGCAGTTCACCAGTGCTCCATCATCATTCATGTATCATCAGTGTCACCGCCTGCGGTGCCATAAGTAGTTAAAGCGGGCGCTAAACACTACCACCAAAACAAAAAAAAAAAACAAAAAAAAAATATGCGGGCTACCAAAAGTAAAAAGGATATTAGCTGAAATGGATTTTGAAAAGCGGATCTATGTGACATGCTTAATATCCCATGTTATTTGCATTTCCAAGACAAAAATAATCTGACGTGAATTTTTGGGTGGAATGAAAATCCATCTCTACCTATGTACTAAGTAGAGAAAGCGAAAAACCACGAGTGTCTCTCTTACTCTCTCTCCCTCTTTCCCTCGCTCTCACTCTCTCTCTCTTTCTCTCTCTGTTTTTTTCTGTCTTTCTCCCTCTCTCTCTCTCTCCCTCTCTCTCACTCTCTCTCTCTTTCCCTCTCTGTCTGTGAACAGCATAACTCAAAAATGAAAGTCGGATAAATGCCAATCTCAGCATTTTAAGCTCCAGTATATTCCAGAGATGCGACGTGAAGGCTTTCAAAAGAATCCCCAGCATATCCTTTACATAGATTTTCTGAAAAATAGCTCTAACGTTTTTAAAATTTTGTATATTAAAATATGACAAATAAAATATATATCTTGAACTATGGAAATAGTTTATGTAGTCGGGTTTATCCGGAAAAGATTTTGTATAATACTTTTAAGAACATTCTGCTAATGTTTATCTCGATTAGCATGGTGTATGCAGAAGAATAATCTTTTGTAAGAAGTTTGTTTGTAGAACAGCTAGAGAAAGTCATGTGTGTGTATAACAGTTCAGAGTTTTTTTTATAAGTTTAACTTGCTTAGCTTTTTATTTTTAGGATAAGACGAAAACCTATTATGTAAAAAGTATAGCTCTCTTTAAAACCAAAATTTATTCCCAATACTTTCCTTTGTTACATGAGCCGTTTACGAGATGTCAGTTATTGATGGTTCGAATTGTGCATCTGTCATCCTTAAAAATCTCTTTCGGTATTCAGCTGTTTGTCGCGGTTGCATGGAAACCTTTTGGAACGTTAAGGTCCAGTTCTTAAACATCTTACTATCGCTATGTTAATAGACGCTGAAGAGAAAATCTCATGTGTTACACTAACTGTTCAAAAAAGTTCATACATAAGATTCCTCTTCTTTCTGCACCTTGCTAATCGTGGTACTCATTAGCACAATGTTCTATTGTTTAGTTCCTTATAAGTAGGAGGAAAATAAAGGAATACACTAAGCTAAACCAATAGCCAAATGTTTTAAAAGATGTCGTTATGCGATTGTCATTACAAATCGCTTCTTTTCTTGGCCAGGAGTAGAACAAAAGAAAAACGGACACTCCCGTCTGAGAAAAGTATAAGTACTTCACGACAGAAACTAATAACAATGAATAACTCGAAAACAGTAAGCTCCACGAGAAAAATGTATATGACTTAACTTGTGTATTTTAACAAGACCTAAATGTTTTGTATAGCAAGTTTTTGTTTATCTCTTACGGTTTACTAGTTATGCCAAATTAAGCAAAATTCATTCAGATTAAACAGGTCTTCAGAAGCTATTCCCAGAAAATTCAAGATATACATTTTATTTGCTAGATAAATATCTTTAATATATGATATTTTAATCAAAATCGTTAGAGCCATTTTTAAGAAAATCAAAATTTTCGATAAGAGTTCCATGTAAAGGGTAGTTTGGGTGGGGGGATTTTTCTCAAAATCTTCATGTCGCATCCCTGGAAGATACTGAACTTAAATACCAAGTTTGGTATTTTAGCTGCTTTTTGTTTTCGAGTTATCGCGTTCACAGACACACGGACACACGGACACACACACACACAGGGACCTTTTTCTCCAAATGTTTTTTTTTTTTTGGATACAGGGGGTCCTAAAACATGAATTTCCGGTGAAATATCGGTATCGAATTTTTGGGTGGAATACATTGTACATATGGGGCTAGAGAAAGTAATAAAGGGTAGAAAAATCGATGTTTCCATTCAAATACCTTTCTCTAGCTATTCTTTTATCTACGTCATGCTAATCGGATAAACATTAGCAGAAATGGTTCATATTATTTGCTTTATTGTAACTAGAAGGGAAATAAGGGAGTACACTAAGCTAAAGCGATAGTCAAATTGTTTTAAAAGCCAGTCGCAAAGTAAAACAATTGAAATTCGTTTCAATGTATTTGTTAGGAGTAAATAAAAGAGAGACATAAAGAAAGATGTTTCCCATTTGAGATAAGTTTAAGCACCTTAAAACTAAAACAAAAGATTCGTAATATCTCGAAAACGGTTAACTGTACAAAAAATGTATTTTACATAAATTGTGTATTTTAAAGATATCTATATTTTTGTGTAGTAAGGTTTTGGCTTATTTCTTAAACTTTTCCAGTTATAGAAGATATACATTAAGTCTGTCATGAAAATATTCCACACAATGACACTAATAAAAATCATTAGAGACATTTTTGAGAATATCAACATTTTCCAAAAATGTTCTATATAAAGGGTAGTTCAGGGTGGGTGGATTTTCTTGAAAATCTTTGTGTCGCATACTTGGAAGATATAAATTTAAACACCAAGTTTTTGAAAAGTCGTTTTTGAAAAGTCTGTTATATATCAGACATACACGGATTCGTTACTAAAAATTTGTTTTTTTGGGTTTCAGGGGGTTAAAACACGTATTTTCGGTGAAATATTGATATCGAAGTTTTGGGTGCAATACAATATCTTCTCTATCAATACTACTGCATTGTACAAACGAGATAGAGAAAATAAAAATATGCAAATGCAATACGTCAGATTTTTCTACTGATGATCCTTTAGAACCTTGCAACTGCTTTATGATTTTAATATAACACCAATATTACCACAATCAGTACCACTACGTTTCGCAGGGTTTTTTTTTTTTTTTTTTTTGCTTTTTTTGATAAAACAAAGCTTTTTTCTTTTTCATACTTTTTCCATTTTCCCAAAATTTCCTTTGATTTTGTTTTTTTTATTTTGATTACTGTTTTGCTTTTCATACACACATATATCCATGCCGAAGGCAGGACTCGAACTTCACGATCCCCTGCGCCACGAAGTGAGTCACTTTAGCGAGCACAGCCACTGGGAACGGCGCGTTACGATTGTCTAGGTGAATGAATAATGACTGAATAAGTGTATTTATTGACATAACAAATCGTATGTACATAGAACTTAAACAATTGCACGGGTCCACAGACCCTACGTGCTTTTGTAATACACACTAAAAGCAATATTAAAACAACAACAAGGATTAAGAGTAAATCCGAAGATAAAAAATACAAAGATTTTCAAATATAGCAATTTAAATTTACAGCAAAGAGTACACTTCATAAATGCACCCTCTTATAATAGATAATTACACTTAAAAGAAATATATATACACAATATATAAAACCATAACACAACATGACCTTAGTATAACAAAATATATAGAACATTGTAGTCACTTTTGTTTACTTGATCTTATTCCTCCCCCCCCCCCATTCTCTATTAGCAGCCTCAGATATCTCAGCTGTCTTGACTTAAGTATAAATTTACCAAGCCCGTCCATGTTTTCCGTGCCTGCCAGTAGTGTCCAACATGCCTCTAGCCCTACATTCGCGGTGGTAAAGAATCGCGGTAAATATTTTTCCCGCCATTCCTCCGTACCCCTACATCTTACCAAGATGTGAGTCCACGACTCTTCCTCCTCACAAATGGGACAGATTCTCGTCAGAAACGTTCGTGCTCCTCCATGCTCCTAGTCTAATCCACGCGTGGCCCTCTCTAGTGAGTTTGGTGAGAAACAGCGGGCCGATCCGGGTTAATATAGCAGTGACTTGGAAGCTGCGGTCCATCAGTCGCGTAATTCGAGAAAAAGAACGCATACGTGTCAGAAAATCTTAGAATTGTAAAATTTTTATGGGACATTATTTGCTCCTCAGCTACAATGATTGACAGGTCAAGAAGCAGTGAAAAAGAAAGAAAATGTATATAAAAGGAAAGAAAGAGAGAATGGCTCTTCTCCAAAAAAGAAAAGGGCTGGTATTGACGTAATTAACGAAAGGAAGAAGAAAGAGAAAGCAAACACTGTGCTGTTAAAGATCACCTCTCGTCTTTTGTTCTGACAATCTCGAGATATCGCAGCTGCAGTTTTTGTGCTGGACCAAAGGGCAGCAGGCCGTGATCGATTGACGTTCTCATATCCCTCGCTCTTTTTCCAGGGTGTACAGCCCTTTTATTAATAAATAAATAATACTGCGAGTAGGGACGTTTTGGTCAACAACATCTCGTTACCAAGGCAATGAACACTGCTTTGTAACACCCGCTTTGGATCCTGCAGTTGTACAATGCTTCAAAGCTATGTTATTCAAGCTTTGACCCGCTTTATAAATTGGAATTTCCTCTTTAATTTTCCTGACTCGAATAATTAAAGCTAACCAAACTTTGCATTTAGGTTCAGTGTCTTCCAAGGATGGAACATGAAGATATTCGAGAAAATTCCCCCAATCCCAACTACCCTTTACAAGGAAAAATTTTCGAAAATTTTGATTTTCTCAAAAATAGCTCTAACAATGTTTATTAAAATATCGGCTATTAAACGACATTTACCTGAAATATAAAATATACTACTGTGACAAGAAAGTTCCGGGAATTTGCCAATAAAACACAAAAAATGAATTATTCATCCAATTGTATTTTATTGCTTTCAAAGTAGGCCCCATCTTAAGTTATACATTTATGCCAACGAATAATCCAATCACCAAAACATTTTTTGTAGGCGCTTTTAGGAATCGATGTCAATTGTCGCCGCGAATTTTCCTTTATGTCTTCTATCGACTGAAAACAGGTGCCTCGAAGTGGTAACTTGAGTTTTGGAGAAAGGAAGAAATCAGCAAGAGCCAGATCAGGTGAACACGGTGGTTGTTCGATGAAATTTGTTGAGTTTTTGGCCAGAAATTCGCTCACAATAATAGCCTTGTGAGCTGGTGCGTTGTCGTGGTGCAGAATCCATGAGTGATCGTTCCACAAATCTGGCCTTTTTCGCCGTATTTGTTCTCTCAAACGCCGCAAAATGCCCAGATAATAGTATTTATTTACCATCTGACTTTCTGGCAAGAACTCTGAGTGCTCGACACCGCGATAATCGAAAAAACTGCCAACATGAACTTCAGTTTTGATCGAGTTTGACGTACCCTTTTAGATTTTGGTTCAATTGGAAGGGGCAATTCGGAGCCTGTTGACTGGTTTGAGGATCAAACTCGTAAACCCATGTCTCATCATCAATGCGTTTAATGAATGTGGGGTCGGAACTGGCTCGTTCTAGCATGTCTTCAGCAATCCCTACGCGATTGAGTTTTTGTAGAAAATTCAAGTCTTTCGGAACTAACCGAGCTGCAACGCGTGTCATGCCCAAACAATCACTTAAAATGGTACGAATCGATTTGTGAGACACAGAAATTTAACGGCAATTCTCTCTCAGACCTAAATGGCGATTTTCAGACACCATTTTCTTCACTTTAGCGATGTTCAGTTCAGTTGAAACCGTTGATGGCCGACCAGAGCGAGGCAAATTTTCCACCACATCTCTACCACTTTTGAATGCACAGTACCACTCATATGCACGTGTTTTTAATAAAGTTGATTCACCGTAAGCCCTCTGTAACATTTTCAGTGATTCGGCACCCAAATACCATTTGTAATGCAAGATTTGAGACAGATTCTTTGTTCAATATTTGTATCCATCGTAAAATCGCAAATCACCTTTGTGATGAACTAACAAAATGGCGTACTGTAAACAAATTAGATAACAGATGACGATCAAACTCCGCGTGGGTATCGAGGAAACTTGTACCAACTTAGTGACAACAATAATTTTGAATCCTCTTTTAAACAGGATTTTTAAATGAGTAATTCCCGGTACTTTCTTGATAGAATGTATATCTTAAATTTTCTGGGAATAGCCTCTGAAGACTACTTTATTCTGAATGAATTTACGGAATTTTGCATATCTGGCAAATCATAACAGATAGACAAAATATACGTAATAGAAAATATAGAGGTCGTTAAGATGTAGTTTATGTTATATACAGTTTTTTCGTGGAGTGGATGGTTTTTAAGATATCCTTTGTTACGGGTTTCAGCTTTAAAATATATCTTTCTCATACAGTAGTTTGTCAACTCCTGCCCATACAAACAATGGAATTTCATTCATAGTAACCAGTTTTTGACTACATGTTTAGCCTATGCTACTACCTTATTTCCCATCTATTTGAATGGAAGCAAGTAATAAGTCTATTTATGCTATTTTTTTCTCTATTAGCTCGAAGTAAAACGAAGCTTTATCAATAATTTGTTGCAGAGAGGTAGAGAAAGTCATAAGAATGGGACACATCAGATTTTTTTTGGCATGTTAGCAGTCCAACAAGTAGAAATAAATATGAATGAAAATGGTATGAAGTTAAAATGAAATACAGTTTGGAACTAAAAGCCCACTTTGAGCTTCTGCATGATATAAATCATAAGTGAAGCTTTGCTGACGCCCTTTTCATTGACATGATATATTCCCGCAAGATTTGACATGCTCTCTCCGTATAAATGACGTCACAGAGTATCATCTCCATGTTTAAATGTCATTTTTGTTCAACAATAAACGAATTCCTCTACCTGGTGAGTTACCGAGTTTATACTGCTTACAATTAGGCTACCTAATAGCATTGATTCCCAAAAATTTCCAAATAGCACCTGCTTTCTACTCTCTAAAATTCTATTGTCCTCTGCAGTTATAATACTACTTATCAGATACCTCATTTTGGGGGATAATAAAAGTTTCAGGATCATTCAAAATATTAAATTTTAGATTTACAACATTTATAGCTTCAAATCAAAAGTACAATGGTCATATTTCTGTTTCAAAATAAACCTTAAAATTTGATAAAGACAATTTTGAATTTTGATATATCAAGAGCTTTGAAGAGTATAAAAAGTAACAATTTTAACTTTCTCTACACGTACTATGCGCATAATATACAGAAAAGGTATTGCACTCCACCAAAAAATTCGATACCAAGATTTCATTGGAAATATATGTTTTAGGGTCTCAGGTATAAAAAAAAGCATTTTCAGAAAAAGGTCCGTGTGTGTGTGTTCGTGCTTTCGTGTGTCTGTGAACACGATAACTCAAAACCAAAAATTCGGTAAAATACCAAACTTGATATTTAAGTTTTGTATCTTCCAAGGAAACGACATGAAGATTTTCAGAAAAATCCCCTAACCCCAAACTACCCTTTAGATGGATTTTTTTAAAAAAAATATTTTCAAAAATGGCTCTAACGATTTGGATTAAAATATCATCTATTAAAAATATTTGACTGACAAATAAAATATATAATTTGTGTTTTCTGGGAATAGCTTCTGAAGACTTCTTTAGTCCGGATGTATTTTAGAGAAGTTTGCATAACCACTAAATCGTAAGAGATGGAAGAAAACTTTGCACATAAAAATGTTGAGCACGTTAAAGCACACAATTTATGTTATATACATTGTTTTCGTGGAGTTGATCGTTTTTTTTTTAGATATTCCGTGTTTTTTGTTTCGCTTTAAAAAACTTATACTTTTCTCATACAGGAATTTGTCAACTCCTGTCCATACAATAAAGGAACTTCAGTCACATAGCAACCAGCTTTTGACTAACACTTTAACCTATGGTACTCCCTTATTTCGTTTTACTTACAAAGAATCAAGTACTATTATTATTTCTGCTGTTTTTTTCTCGATTGGCATAGCATTAACTTTTTAACTATAATTTGTTGCAGAGATGTAGAAAAGGTCATGTGAATGGAACACATTAGATTTTTCTACATTAATTGGAAAGTGAAATATGGCATATTTGTATGGTAATTTAAAGTAAAGCTGGATTATTTTATATGAATTTTCTTTAAAATCCATCGCATGGCTTATTTTTATTAGAAAATGAATTTAGTACAAAATTATTATTTAAGTAAACACGCAATCTAACCTTGTGAAAACAATTTGGATCATTGTACATAAAACGTGGTGAAAGTTTCAATATCACATCTTATATACTGATTTTTCCAAATTTCACAATTTGTGGTGGGGAATTTTCTTCAAAAATATTTTGTCACATCCTTGAGAGTTCCTAAACTTAAATACTGTAACTACTCCCTGCGATCGTAATCGCCAATTCGGCTTGCTTCATAGCTGATTGTTATAATCCATTGTTACACTGCGTTAGTGGACACGTGTGTTAGCGGGGCGGGCAAACAGACGGAGTATTTGGAGAAAAATTAAGAAGTGCTTCTGTGATATTGACAGACAACAAATAACTGCGCAGAAGGTTTCATAGAAATTAGTCTGGCCTAAAATCGGAGTGGGGTATGTAGCAATACATCAAAACAGGTATCAAACCCATTACAGAGGGGCTAGCGTGGATTACACTAGGAGCATGGTGGAGCATAAACATTACTGACGAGAATAGTATGAGAATCTGCTCCATTTGCGAGGAGGAAGAGTCGCGGACCCATATCTTGGCAAGATGTAGGGGGACGGAGGAATGGAGGGAAAAATATTTACCTCGATACTTTACCGCCGCCTAGAAGCATGTTGGACGCTACTGGCAGGCATGGAAGACGCGGACAGGATAGGTAAATTTATACTTAAGGCAAGAAGCTGAGAAGAGTAGGTCGTGCCGTGGCCGAGTGGTTAGACCACTCGCCTCTCACTTAGACGGCCTGGGTTCGATCCCAAGCGACCGCATGTGACATTTTTGGTGGAGAAAGCGGCGCAGGTGCGGGTTTTCTCAGGGTTCTCCCGTTTCCTCCGCCATAGCATTCCACCGATATTCATATATCATCAGTTTCATCATCTGTGGTTAAACACTACCCAAAATGGAGAAGAGGGGGTCAATAAGATTAGATAAACAAAAGTTAAAGGAAACGGAGTTGTATTTATGGACGCTCTTTAACTTCTCAGCGCTCCATTCTATACAGGGTGAAAGATCGCTTAAGTTTACTCAGGTACCTGCTTATCAGTCTTGAGGTTCTTTTACGTGCCATAGATCTGCAACACGGGATCAACGGGTTTACCTCTCTTCCGAAGGAAGCCATGCTAACAATTTTTACGTCCAAAACAAACCATCGTCCTCCTCCAGGTTTGAACACGCGACCTAGGGTACACGAAGTTAGCATGGTAACCATTACACCACGGAGAGCAACTAAACAAAAGTGATTATAATGCTTTACATAAATATATTTTATGACATATATATATGTCATTGCTGTGTTGTGGTGTTATATATAAAGTGTTTAGATATAAAGTGTATACATTTCCCTTAAGTATAGGTATTTGTATATCATAATAGGATATATTAATGCATCTGAATAGGGTTTATTCTGTGTTGCAAATTTAATTTGTTCTATTTGAATATCTTTGTCCTTTTATTTTCTTGGTCACCCTTTTAATTCTTTTGTTGTTGTTTGTTTTAATATTGCTTAATATTTTGTATATTTCAAATACACGTACGGTCTATTAATGGTTAAACTCAATGTTTGATACTATTATTTTAATAAATACACTTATTCATTCATTGCAGTTATCATTCTTAAACCAGTGCGAGTGCACACGTCTGCTCTTGGGAGGTTTTTTGACTTCAATACCCGCATTGTTACACCTGAGTGAGTTTGTGATACTTGCGATGATGTTTCACGTGCGACTGTATCTGGAAATTTCCTGTCAGTAACCAGCAGGCTTAAAAATCGGATGAGATCCATTCACATGACTTTCTCTATCTATTTCACAACTAACTTTTCTTACAAAATATTATTATTTTATCTACATCATGCCTAAAATTGGTCATACAACTTGTGTGTTTTAACGAGATCTATTTCTTACGGTTTACCGGTTATACAAAATTCTTCCATAATGAAGAGGTCTTCACAGCCTATTCCCAGAAAATTCAAGTTAAACATTTCGTTTTTTATAAAAATACTTTAAATATATTTAAATCAAAATTCTCGAAAAAAGTTTTATTTTTGTAGTGTTTAACACTCGCTTTTACTACATGGCACCACAGTGATGATACACATAATGAAGATGGAGCACCGGTGGAGTGCGATGGTGGGGGAAACCGGAGAACAAGATCACCACAAATCCCACATGTTTGGGTTCCAACCCGGGGAGTCTGAAAAAAACTCCATGTAAAGGGTAGTTGTAGTGGGATATTTTCTTGAAAAAGTTCTTCTCGGAGCCTTGGAAGATACAGACTTTAAATACTAGATTTGATAATTAACCGACCTATCGTGTTTGAGCTACACTACCCACACATGCACACACAGACATATTTCTATACATATTTTGTTTGGATTCAGGGTATCTCAAAACATGTAATTCCGCTGAAATCCAGATATCGCAAATTTGAGTGGAATACGTTGCCTTCTCTAACCACTATGTACATTTTGTATACGTGTTAGAGAACTAAAAAAAGGGAATGAAGCATTCCCAAGGTTCAGTTTTCACTGGAAATGCATCGCGTGCAACAGTTGAGTTTCGATGAGAAATTCGTAATCATCGCCGCAGCGAATGTAAAAAAGAAACTTTGCGGCAGATTTATTACAAAAATATTGAAGAAAACATATATTTCTACTAGATTCTGATTACAATCAGTTTGTGGAAGAAACACAAAGTTATTGGAGAAAAACAGAGGTTTTCTTGCAATACTAAGTTTGATATTTAACGATTTTTTATTTTTGAGAAACGTTCATCGACAAACACATGCGGACATTTTTCCAAAAATGATTTTTGGATTCAGGGATTTCAAAACACATTTCAAATAAATTTTGGTATGGAATTTTTGACTGGAATACAATATCTTCTCTACCTACAATTAAATATTAGGAGATTTGCTTAGGAAAATCTAAGAAATTACACACGTAGCATCGAAAAAAGTTTATATTTAGTAACCGTCGTCTCTTACTAGATGACAGTTAAAGTTTCAGCTATATCTATCACGTGAGTGAATTAACAATCTTGTGCCTCTTCAGAAAGCTGGGAAAAACAGTTACGTGTAGTGATTAAGCACTTCTGTTAAAAAGGCTTAACACCGAAATAGATAAAAGCCAATTTGAATAAAGTTTGTGGTACATCTGCTCCTGCGTTTATAAAATTTACAATTAGATAAATTAATATAAACGTGGCCCTACATCCAGAAATGATTAACATCATTCCGGAAGTCCAGTAGAAGTGACTTCCTTCGAAACTATTACAAAATCCAGGCAAGATGGTTGCCGTGTTTGTTTTCAACAAACGCAATCGTGTGATTGATTCGCAAGCTGGTTTGGCACTTTTCACTTCGCAATCCTGACGAGTTTCTGTGTCGATACATAACTGTGGATGAAACATGAATACACTACTACACTCCAGAGACCAAAGTACTGTCGAAACAGTGAGTTTTTAAAGGCTCCGAAGAAGGCAAAGGCCTCGGTCTTTTTGGGGTGCACGCGAAATCATCTACTTTGATTACTTGCAGAAAGGAATAACGATAACTGAGTAGTATAATGCGTCGTTATTGTACTGGTTGAACGGAGAAATCAAGAAAAAAAACGCCCTAATCTGGCAAAGCAAAGGCTTCTTCTATCAAGAAAACGTAAGGGTGCACACATGCGCAGTTTCGATAGCGAAAATTGTATAATTAAGATTCGAGTTACTGCAACATCCACCATAATCACCACATTTTTCCCCCCGTGACTTTTTTATTTCCAAACTTGAAAAAGTGGCTCGGCGGAAAATAATTTACATCTAACGAAGAGAGCATCTCACAAACAGACGCCTATTTTGAAGACCTTCCGAAATCTTACTTTTTGGAAGACTTAAAACAGTTGGAGAAACGCTGGAAAAGTGTATTGAGCTAAAATGAGATAATGTTGAAAAAAATTTTTAGTGTTCCATTCACATGCTTTTTTCTACATCTACGCAACAAATTATTGTTAAAAAGCTTAAACTTCCTTTTACTTCATGCTAATCGAGAAAAAAATAGTAGAAACAGTCTTATTATTTTCTTGTATGTAGGTAGAAAGGAAATAAGGTAGTACCATAAGCTAAAGTGATAGTCAAAAGCTGGTTGCTATGTGACTGAAGTATCTTTGCTTCTAGGACAGGAGTTGGCAAATTCCCGTATGAGAAAAGTTAAGTTATTTAAAGCTGAAACCAATAACATGGAATATCTTAAAAACGATCCACTCCACGAAAAAAATGTATATAACATAAATCGTGTGTTTTAATGAGCTCTACATTTTTGTCAGTAAGTTTTTGTCGATCTCTTACAGTTTGCCACATATACAAAGTTCCGTAAAATTCATCCAGAATAAAGCAGTCTTCAGAAGCTAATCCAAGAAAAGTCAAGATATATATGTTATTTATCAGGTAAATATTTTAATCAAAATAGAGAATTTTTTTAGAAAATCAAAATTTTCGAAAATTTTTCCAAGTAAAGGGTAGTTGGGGAGGGGGGGATTTTCTTGAAAATCTTCGTGTCGCATCCTTGAAAGATACCAAACCTAAATACCAAGTTTGGTTTTTTACAGGCTTTTCGTTTTTGAGTTATGCTGCCCACAGACAGACACACACACAAACACACATATACACACAGACAGACAGATAGACACACACGGATATTTTTCTAAAAATTCTTTTTTTTTTGGATTCAGAGAGTCTCAAAGCGTGTACTTCAGTTAAAATCTCGGTATAGAATTTTTGGGTGCATTACAATACCTTCTCTATACACTATGTACACAGTGTAGAGAAAGTAATAAAATAAGATCTACTAAAAATAATTTACTTTTCTAACTTTTTCTAAGGACTTTTGGACGCCCCTCGTAGTACGCGTAAAACAGTAAAAATATATTTTCATTGGAAAGTGCAATTATGCATAGGTATATTTAGAACACATTCTGGGTATGTCCAACACAGAGAAAGTAAAATATTCCCTGTCGAGCAACATCGGATGAGGTAAATGAACACTTTTCCAACTTGGTGTAGGCAAGTTTGCATTTCCGCACAGCATATGAGTGTGTTAATATCATTAGCAGAAAACCCGTAACTGCCTTTACGTCAAAATATTAGCAATTTGGCCGTAGTATCTGATAACTTATGCTGCGACATAAATTACAGGCCGTGCAACTGGCAGAGTTAAACTCTATAAATTATTCCTCGCGTAATTTATGGCTATCCAAATGAACAAAAACACAGTGATAACATGCTGCCATCTACCGTCGCACGCGCGCGTTGATCCGTATATTTATTTGTACCAATAACTGTTGGCAACACTGTAACGGCCGACATATTTATGGCAAATAGAGACAAAACAGCTGCACATCGTGATGGTATTGTTAGAAGCTTTTAACTTTTCAGAGTGGACAACATCGATTGGGTACTTTCGTTAAAATTATTTCTTCTCTTTTATCACGTTTTGCAAGCTGTCAAGCATTGACTTCTGATATTTCATGTTTAAAACATGAGGGAGATATTCGTCTGCTTTGTTAAAGGTGTTAAATGTACAGAATTTTAGGAATACGCAAAGTCCAAAACTTCGATATGGAGATTTCAACAGAAATATCTACTTTCAGATACAAAAAGAAAAATCTTATGTGTTCCATTCATATTATTTTTACTTTCTCTACACGTACTATGCACATAGTGCACAGAGAAAGTATTGTAATGCTCCCAAAAATTCGATACCGAGATTTCACCAAAATACCGTTTTGGGTCGCACTGAATCAAAAAAATAATCTGATGTAATCCATTCACAGGACTTTCTCTATATCTCTGCAACAAATTTTTGTTGAACAGTTTATGCTTCTATTTACTTCATGCTAAGTGAGAAAAATTTAGCAGAAATAGGCTTATTACTTGCTTTCCTGTAAGTAGAAGCGAAATAAGGGAGTGACATAGGTTAAAGTGATAGCAAAAGATGGTTGCTATGTGATTGAAGTTCCTTTGTTTGTATGGACAGGAGTTTACAAATTCCTGTATGAGAAAAATATAAGTTTTTTAAGGCTGCAACAAAAAACAAGGAATATCTAAAAACGATCAACTCCACGAAAAAAATGTATATAACATAAATTGTGTGTTTTAGTGTGCTATACATTTTTTGTGTGGTAAGTTTTTGTCTACGATTTACCAGTTACACAAACTTTCGTAAAATTCATCCAGATTAAGTAGTCTTCAGAGGCTATTCCCAGAAAATTCAAAATTACATATTATTTGTCAAGTATATAACTTTAACATATGATATTTTAATCAAAACCGTTAGAGCCACTTTTTAGCAAATCAAAATATTCGAAAATGTTTCCACGTGAAGGTTAGTTGGGGGTGGGGGCATTTTCTTGAAAATCTTCGTGTCGTATCCTTGGAAGATACGGAACTTAATTACCAAGTTTGGTATTTAACGGTCTTTTCGTTTTTGAGCTATGCAGCCCACAGACACACAGACACACACACACACACACAGATACACACACGGACATTTTTCTAAAATGCTTTTTCTTGGATTCAGGTGGTCTCAAAACATGTATTTCCGGTGAAATCTTGGTATCAAATTTTTGGGTGCAATACAATACTTTCTCTATACACTATGTAAATAGTAGGTGTAGTGATGGTAATAAAAGAACAACTTCTAAGGAATGTATAGGGTTAAGACATATGATTTTACCATTGCCGAGATATTCTTTGTTACTAATTTGAGCTAAGAAACAGAAGAAAAATAAAATAACAGCTTGTAAGGAATGTGTAGAGAAATGCATGAATATTACTTTCGCAGTGAAAGCGATTCATTTGGATACTCCTGGATTACAAGAACGAATAAAGCAATTTTTTGTTTATTTTGAATACGAAACTCATATAATGCGCCTGGTCAGTAATAGCTTAGCGTCTCCATGGCAACCAAGCTGAAAGCTTTCCTATATATTCGCTTTCACGTAGGTAATCTGGTAGAATGGAGAGTAGACCACAGTTTTTGCTTCCACACACAAACTGTTGCCATGGTAACCAGGAAAGGATGTCACGCAGACACACAGGAATATGTTATGAAGATGTGGCGCTACCAATAGTATGAAAAGATGAGACTATTACCATACCGGACCAAGGCAATAAATGCAAACACTAGCGTCATCTGTTCTGTCCGATACAGCCGTCATTCTGATGTCCGGTAAAGAACCGATCAACTCCACACACATTTCATATCTCAGCATTCTTAAAATGAAATGGTGTTTTATTTATGGACGCTCTTTAACTGCTATGGTTCTCAGCGTCCCATTCTATACTGGAGGTGAAAGACCGTTTAATTTTGCTCAGAGGCCTCTTTTATCAAGCTTGAGGTTTTTTTACGTGCCGTAAATCTACGACACAGGCTTTACTTCTATTCCAAAGAAAGCCATGCTAAGGATTTTTATGCCCGAAAAAATCCTCCGCCGGATTTGAACCCTTGACCTTGGGTATATGCAGTTAGCATGGTAATCAGCATTCTTAAGTCTGATGTAAATGTAAATGGACTTATATTTATGGACGCTCTTTAACTGCTGTGGTTCCCAGCGTCCCATTCTATACTGGGGGTGAAAGATCACTTAATTTAGCTCAGAGGCCTCTCTATCAGGCTTGAGGTTCCTTTACCTGCCGTAAATCTACGACACAGGACCAACGGCTTTACTTCTCTTCAAAAGGAAGGCATGGTACCATCATCCTCCGCCAGATTTGAACCCGCGTTCTTGGTTAACCATTACACCACGGAGACCGACTAAGTCTGAAGTGTTACGTGTACACGCTATCTCAGCTTTTAAAATTATGTATATATAGTGGAGAAACCAATACATAATTTTAAAATTATTGGTAACTCCACTCACCTCTCACCTAGGCGGCTCGGGTTGGGTACCAAGGGACCGCATGCGAGATTTGTGGTGAACAAAGCGGCCCAGAGACAGTTTTTCTCCGAGTTCTCCGGTTTCTTCCCCATCACATGCTATCGGTGCTCCATCTGCATTCCATGTATCATCAATGTCATCGCCTGTGGTGCCATAACAGTAAAAGCGAGTGTCAAACAATATAAATAAAAACATCCATACCACGTATACTCACGTGCATAAAATATGGCTCATGATGGAATGGAGTTGTTTATGTTGGTACTGCAAACCTCGTTCCACCCTTTACAGAAGTTTTTTTTTTTTTTGTGTTTAACGCCCGCTTTAACTACTTATGGCACCGCAGGCGGTGACACTGATGATACATGAATGATGATGGAGCACCGGTGGAATGCGATGGCAGGGGAAACCGGAGTACCCGGAGAAAACCCGCCCCTGCGCCGCTTTGTCCACCACAAATCTCACATGCGGTCGCTTGGGGTCGAACCCCGGCCGTCTAGGTGAGAGGCTAGTGGTCTAACCACTCGGCCACGGCGCGGCCCTTTTACAGAAGTGACCACTTCCTTTTGCTGAGGATAATTTTAGTCTCCTTGGTAGGGTAGTATACCTCCCAAAAAACATGTCCAAATTGCAGAAGGGTAACATTAATGCAAGCTAATGCCTTTATGAAATTTTACCAAAAATTGAGAAAAAAATACTTTTTGCTTTCACCACACGCACTACATATATAGTGTATAGAGAAGGTATTGTATTCTAACCAATAATTTGATACCATGATTTCACCGTAAATACATGTTTTAGTTCCTCCTAATTAAAAAAAAAAATAGAAAACTGTCCGTGTGTGTGTGTGTGAGTGTGTGTGTCTGTGGGCAGCATAGCTCAAAAACGAAAAGTCCGTTAAATATCAAACTTGGTATTTAAGTTTAATATCTTCCAAGGATGCGACATGAAGATTTCCATGAAAATTCCTCCAACCCCAACTTCCCTTTACATGGAAACATTTTCTAAATGTTGATTTTCTCAAAAATAGCTCTGATGATTTTGATTAAAATGTATGTCTAAGATATTTTTATATCAAATCAAATGTAGGTTCTGAATTCTCTACGAATAGCCTCTGAATACTCCTTCATTGAGGATGACTTTTGTATAACTTCTGTATAACTGGTAATCCGTAAGAGACACACAAAAAACTCATTAGCCCGCCAGGGTAGTGTGGTAGTAGCGTGTCTGCCTCACATTCAAAAGGTCGTGAGTTCGAATCTCGCTTAGGGTGAGTTACCCGGATAAGGTTTTTTTGGGGGTTTTCCCTTATCCTGAGAAGACGAATGTCGAGTAACTTTAAGCTCCATGGACCCCGAGATCATTTGAGCATCATATCATCAATTTCATTCATCGTCCGATATGACCAAACCAGGTTAAAGGATGCTAAACTACAAAAACAAAAAACAACTCATTATACAAAAACTGGCATACCTCGTTAAAACACACAATTAAGCATATAGGTACAGTTTTTGTTGTTGTGGAAAGAGCCGTTTCAGGTTAATTCCGTATTATTGGTTTTCAATTTTGAGCTACTTAAAGTATTTTCTCCTTCTTCTGTTCCTCTAGAATCCTGATTAATGTAGCAATTTGGTTATGCATTTCCTTGCGTACCAATCGCAGCGAAACTCTTTCATAGAGTCGGTATGCAACCCACCCTTTCATTTTACAACAGTAGTTCATTTGCTATTTCCTGTCTCTATTTATTTTGTAGGCCAGTCACATGGAGAACTAATATTGACCGAATGGAATAAGAAATGTCACCTGAGGATAAAAACCTTATGGAGAGAAAAACACTATTGCAGTCTAAGAGAATGGGCCACTTTTTTGCACAGGAGTGTATCTATTATATAGAGAAGGCATTTGTATCAACAATTCACCAAAAATACATGTTTTGTGGCCCTGAATTAACATAATTATAAAGAAGTCGGTGCGTGGACAAATCTGTATATTTCTGAAGAGTAAACAAAAAAGGAAATCTCTGATAAATACGAAATTTAATACTAAAGTTCAGCTTCTACCAAAGATAGGATATAGAATTTTCAAAATGTTCGACTTTCTGAGATATATCATGTCATTCTTACTATGTTCAAAGATATTCGGGTTACTTTATTACACTCAGGTAAAACGCCGTTTTAATTTTCTCTACATAGTTCGTAGTTAGAGAAGGTATTGCACTCCACCCAAAAATCCGATACCGTAATTTCACCACAAATTCACTTTTAGGTTCATCCGAATACAAAAAAAAAATCTGATGTGTTCCATTCACATGACTTTCTCTATATCTCTGTAAATTATTAATGTTAATAATGTTTTATTTATTTCATGCTAATCGAGAAAAATTAGCAGAAATAGTCTTATTTCTTGCTTTATTGTAAGTAGAAGCGAAATAAGAGAGTACCATAAGTTAAAGTGAAAGCCAAAAGCTGGTTACTATGTGACTGATGTTCCTTTGTATGGACAGGAGTAGACAAATTCCTGTATAAGAAAAGTATAGTTTTTCAAAGCTGAAACCAAGAAAAAGGAATATCTCAAAAACGATTACTCTGCGAATAAAATGTATATAACATAAATTGTGTGTTTTAATGTGCTCTATATTTTTTGTGGGTTAAGTTTTTGTCCATCTCTTACGGTTTAGTAGTTATGAAAAATTCATCCAGAACAAAGTAGTCTTCAGAGGCTATTCCCAGAAAATTCAAAATATACTTTGTCAGGTAAATATCTTTAATATACGAAATTTTAATCAAAATCGTTAGAGCTATTTTTTAGAAAATCAATATTTTTGAAAAAAGTTCCATGTAAAGGGTAGTTTGGGGTGGGGGTATTTTTCTCAAAATCTTCGAGTCACATCCCTGGAAGATACTAAACTTAAATACCAAGTTTGGTATTTTACCGACTTTTCGTTTTTGAGTTATGGTGTTCACAGACACACGGACACACACACACACGGACCTTTTTCTTAAAATACTTTTTTTGGATACAGGGGATCCTAAAACATATATTTCTGGTGAAATCTCGGTATCGAATTTTTTGGTGGAGTGCAATACATTCTCTATACACTATGTACATAGTGCGTATAGAGAAAGTAAAAAGCATTTTTGTAGACATATCCATGTCTGTATGTATGAATATGTGTGTGTGTGTGTGTGAGTGTGTGTCTGTGAACACGGTAACTCAAAAACGAAAGGTGGGTAAAATACCAAATTTGGCATTTAAGTTTAGTATCTTCTAAGGATGCGTCACGAAGATTTTGAGAAAAATCCCCCCCCCACTTCAAACTATCCTTTACATGGAACTTTTTTCCAAATTTTTTATTTTCTAAAAAATGGCTCTAACGATTTTGATTAAAATATCGTATATTAAAGATATTAAACCTGACAAATAAAATGTATATTTTGAATTTTCTGGGAATAGCCTTTGAAGACTACTTTATTCTGGGTCAATTTTACGGAATTTTGCATAACTGCTAAACCGTAAGAGATGGACAAAAACTTGCCGCAAAACAAATGTAGAGCACTTTAAAATACACAATTTATGTTATATATGTTTTTTTCGTGGAGGTGACTTTTTTGAGTATTCCTTGTTTTTAGTTTCAGCTATAAAAGACTTATTCTTTTCTCATACAGGACTTTGTGAACTCGTGTCCTTGCAAACAAAGGAACTTCAGTCACATAGCAACCAGCTTTTGGCTATCAGTTTAACTTACGGTACTTCCTTATTTCGCTTGTACTTACAAGGAAGCAAGTAATAAGTCTATTTCTGCTAATTTTTTCTCGATTAGCAGGAAGTAAATAGAAGCATGAGGTTTTTAACAATAATTTTTGAAGAGATGTAGAGGAAGTCATGTGAATGGAACAAATCAGATTTTTCCAGAAGCATTTCCCTGCATCTCGGCCTGGTTCTCCTCCGCTGATGCTTGGCAGTTAGTGACTAACGATCGGGTGTGGCGATCACTTCCGACCAATTCTGGGAATCCCCAGCCCTTGTCCGAAGGTTGCTATTCTGCATTTCAGTGTCCTATTTGTGCATACTCAATAGTCCATAATCCCTGCCAGGCACCACATATAGAGAAAAGGGTCCTTCCTCTTTTTCTAACTCCTTCGTGCTGTTAAGCGTGGAGTACTAATCTCGATCTATTTCTTCCACTTTATCCGGTCCTTACCGAGGTAGCTGGGTCAGGCGTTTCGTCTGGGAATGACATTCGGGAGGTCCGAGTTTGATCCCCGTTGATCACGTATTCTGGTCCTGGGTTTTTCTATGGTGCTGGGGTGCTGTATATCTACCACGGTTTCTTCCCCATTCATTTCTTCATTTTCCTTCTTCATATTTCAGGTGTGACTTGAGACTTTGCAGGCAAATGACACGGTTGCTTGCTCCGAGTGAAACTCTCTTCCCATTGCATAATATGGCTGGTTTCTGGTCGCTGCCGCGTCACCGTCATCTTTTTCTAAAATTTGGACCTCTTGTTGAGACTGTCTTCAGGGCTTTACACCTGGAGACTGAATGTGAATGCGACGAAGTTACCTACACCCGTTGGAAACAGCAGGAAAGCTTGTAGTACATGCAAGTAATAGGGCAGTTTCTGGTAACGTTTATGTAGAGCAAAGAATAATCTTTTGTAAAGACCGTCTGGACAGAGTTGGTAGCGCGTCTACCTCACATTCAACAAGTTGCGAGTACGAACCTCGCTTAGGTGAGTTACCCAGAAAGGTTTTTTTTTTTTTTCCGAGGTTTTCCCTTATCCTGAGAAGACGAAAGTCGAGTAACATTACACCAATTTCATTCATTGTTTGATATGATCAACCAGGCTAAAGGAATTGAAAAATTGTTTTTTGTAGTTTAAATAGTTTGTTTGCAGAACAGGTAGATAAAGTTAGGTGAAGGGAACAGATCAGGTTATTTTGCAGAAAACCATTCCTGTAAAATCACAATTTCAATATCCTGTATGGGGTGTAATACTTTCTCTACCTGCCATTTAGGTTGTAGAAAAGGTAAACTATGTGTCAGTGATCGCAGTGAAGAAACTAATGTCAATATATGAAGTAGTTCCTATAAATTATACAATGTCACAGGATGCTTGTAATTTCCATGGTAACGGACATTTTTTTTTTTTTTTTTTTGTTATGAAGAGCGGATATTGTAGCAGTTTTGGCAAGAATCATATAGACGTGTGAGAGCAGTAAACAAGTGTGGAAAGAAGCAAAGGCAATCCTTTCACATTTCCGCTCGAGGGTGGTTTTTTATTTCCACAGTTTCCGTTCCCCGCCAGCCCGGAAGAAAACGCGAGCAAGTGAAAAGACTCCGAAGAAACAGAAATTCGTCATTTCCTATAAGTGTTACCAACTGTATTGAGTGCTTGTTCCGGAAATTTCTACGCCGGCAATTAAAATTCTCCCCTATGTGGGCTTGACGAGAATTATCGAAGATATATTAGTACAGGTAAGGGTTAAGTCATATAGCACTTGAAATCATCATCCTCCTCATTAGAACTAGCACATTCTTCATCAATCCAGTTTTTACAGTTCCAGCATCTAATCCACCTTCTTTACGACATAAAAACGATTCACTGTAATAAAAGCATCTTCATTTTCGAATGTGTCATTTTAGCACAAACCCCTATAGTTTTTTGCTTCATTTTGATTTTCTTAAGTTTATTCCCTGGTTTCTTAAATGTATTTCTATATTAACCTTTGTGGCTTCTGTTTCCTGAAACTTCCTTTTTTTCATTGAAATCCCTTTTTTCTTCAGTGCTTCTTCAGCTATTGAAGCTTAAAATGGGCTTGGAGCAATTTGACTGTCTTTCTTTTTTACGGTTAGTGTGCTTCATGCAAAGTTTGATACCTTTTGGGCTTGCTATGTGGAACCCTTGAGAGAGTACATATCTTATCACGGGGCAAAGAGTTATTCAGAAGGGAAAGATAAATCATGGCTAATAATATAAATTATACCAAGAAGGAAAATATAAATGTACATTGAAAATGAGAAGGGAAGAACGATTTCAAACACGTATAAGTAGCAGAGTTATCACGAGCTAGCTAGCGACCCCGAAAATACCGTTAAGATGGGAAGGACATTGTACCGAAGGGGGTGAGAGGACACTGCTCAAGGGGAACATAACGGGAAAAGAGATGCTAGCGCTGATCAAGGGGACACTTTTTGAAGCACTCGGCGTAGAACATCGGCAGAGAAACGATGTAATATTTAGGGTCCTTGGTGGAGCCGAACAGGCTACGTTTAGCTGTGAGTGAAAATAGTTATTTTAATACAGATCAGAGTACGGCAAAAACCCTGCACCAAAATTAATAAGTTATAATAGTTACGGTCGGGTAAAGTGTAGCTTCACAGTTGAACATTTGCATGTGTGTTCGACAGAGGAAAAAGGTCGAACCAACTGAATAAAGTACTTGTGTCGTACCACACCGTGAAAGAGTTTCCATGTTAGTACTAGGGCACCCAATAATTCACACCATTCTAATACCCAAAACACGCATCCGGGACACGAACCCGTAACCACGTTACCGCCCACCCTCCAGATTGGTTCCGGTTAAAGATAGCTCAGCAATTGGATGCTGAGAGGGAGTTTCTCCTAAAGAAGACATGGTTGAAGGCTGAGGGGAACTTTTCCCAACCAGTACTGTGGCCACTTTACCCCATTAGACGCCACATAGTTATTAGTGGTTCACAGTCGAAACTATCAAACCAAAACAAACAACAGACAATATCGGGTAGAAGGGAAGTCATTGTATTAATTTAAACCAGTGATAGATCTCGGTGTTTGGAACACATTTTGTATCTTATACTTTTTTTCTGTCAATTTCCTACGGAGATATTTCAATGTTGTCGAAAAAAGAAACAGACAAGCTGACAACGCTGCAGGTTGTGTGAGTGTCACTGGCACTAGATCAGTACATAAACACGCTTCACTTTCCGTTTTTGGAATGCCAGTTGCACTCGTTATCTTCCAAAACATTATACCACTCTGCGTCGTGTTTGCAAGCGACCGACCTGTTTACATCCAGAAGCCGCTTCAGAAACCTCACCAACCTCAACGCAAGGTTGCCAAGTTACTTCACGTGTGAGAAACTGCTCGGAATATTCCTTTAATTCTTTTTAAGTGATTAGTTATTTCGACATTCTGTGTGATCTCCCATAATTCCTACTGAATCTAATGTCAGAAATACGTTACTCTACGCATCTTACAAGTAACAAACTATTATCTTCGGACATTCTTGTGAAATTACACATCCAATTTGGAACAAAAACCATTAATTATTCAAATTCAGCTGGTCAAAGAACAAAATGTCATTAGATGTTTTTGTTTGTAATGCTTCTAAGAAGCACATATTAGAAGGAATGTAATAAGTTCCCTTCCACCCGGTATGTAATCGTAGTCCAAAAGAAGTTGTTTAAAGGGTTTAGTTGTAAAAAAGTATTGGCTACGTATTAAGTGCGGCAAGAAGGAGTATATAAATAATTTGCCTTACATCAGACAATCGAAAATCAAAAAAAGCTTTTACTGAAAATAACTGAAAAGGGTTTATTTTCCAAACTCACTCACTTCTTTTAGAAAGGATTTAAAAACGCTTCCCGTGAGCATCAGTATTCTTCAGGGTAAAAATTCTGATGTGTCCACTCATATGACTTTTTCTACATCTCTGTATCAAATCATTGTTCGAAAGCTTATTCTTCTATTGGCTTCATGCTAATCGAGATAAACATTAACAAAAACTATCCTTATTGCTTGGTTCCTTGTAGATGGAAGGTAAATAAGAAAATGCACAGGCTAAAGCGATAGTCTCGTGCTTTAAAAGCCGGTCGCTATGTGAAACAATTGAAATTCCAATCTCTTTGCTTGCCAGGAATAAACAAACGAGAAACGAGAAGAAAGATATCCACCCGTTTAAGAAAAGTTTGTGGTTAAAATTGAAACCCTTAATCCGGAATATCTCTAAAAGGACTAACTCTACAAAAAAATGTCTATGACATAAATTGTGTGTTTTAATGAGATATACACTTTTGATGTTATATGTTTCTGTATATCTCTTACGGTTTGCCAGTTAAACAAAAGTCCTCCAGAATAAAGAAGCTTCCAGGGACTATTCCCAGAAAATTCAAGATATACATTTCGTTTGTCATAAAAATATCTGAAACATATGGTATTTTAATCTAAATCGATAGAGCCATTTTTGAGAAAATCAAAATTTTCGAAAATTTTTTCAAGTAAAGGGTTGTTCGGGGTGGGGAGATTTTCTTGAAAATCTTCGTGTCGCATCCTTGGAAGATACCAGGTTTGGTATTTAACTGTCTTTTCGTGTTTGAGCTAGCTGTTTGCAGAAATACATACACACGTACACACTCGGACCTTTTTCTAAAATGCTTTTTTTGGATTCAACGGGACACAAAACATGTATTTCCGGTGAAATTTCGGAATCGAATTTTTGGGTACATTACAATACCTTCTCTATAAGTATGTAAATAGTACGTGTAAAGGAAATAAAAATATGCCTAAGCCACTATTTTACGGTTACCATCTTTTAATCTTACTCCCTTACTGCTTGCTATACGTATAGTTTATACTATATTAAATAAATACAACATTGAATTTAAATTACATTATTTCACATTTGCAATTATTTCGTTAAAATCTAGGTTATATCAGATGGATATATTTTCAACTGCTATTCGTCAGTCAAACGAGATCTATATTTTGATTTGGCAATTAATTTGTAAAAACAGCTGCTCATGCAAATTTGTAGAACCATCCATAGCTAAAATTGGAACTGCAAAGAATCTTCGTCGCGTGTGTTTTGCATTTGATAACTGTTTAAATAGATCAACACCATGTTTGATGTTTCACAAACAGCTTAAAAATGTCAATTTGCAGGAATGTTAATCGTAGTTCCAAATCCAGCTTTATTTGCAGGTTCGCCATACATAGGATTTTCAAAAAGGTCAACATAATTTCCCTGCAAATGTTTACTCTTTAGATTTTCTACTAAGAGAATATGGTATTAAATTTCTTACACTCATTTGCATTTTTGAGGAATTTCTCAGAGGGAAAGTAATACTTTCTTGTTATTTTTAATTGTTGCATTTGTATAGACCCCTTTAACTTCATATAGGAGGCTTTGACTTGTGAAACAACTCGTATTACTGTGGGTTTAGAATATTAGGTTAATCATTGTTAATTCACTAAATACGCGCTCATTCATTTTCACATTTATACTTCCAGATTCTGTGGGGGATAGAGAATAATTCTGGTGAAAGGCAATTCCCTACCCCAGCCGGAAATCGAACCCGGGACCTCGGGATGAGAAGTCAGCTCGCTGATCACTCAACTATGGAGATAGTTTATTATAACTTCCACAATTTCAACTTCATGGAAAATAATTTAATTGCATCGTATATCTTACTTGTTGGTTAAGTTTTTTTATTCCTTTCCTTTCTATAGGTCACAAGTCCCAGTGAAAAAAAGTATTTGTGAACAAGAAAGGCAAAATCTTTATATACAGGTTTACAATTTGTCATGAAGACTTTAAAATTAGAACTCTGTCGCGGCCCGACACTGCTTACTATTAGGCTAGTATATAACGGTCACGTACAGTATTTTTCGGAACATGATAACCCTGCCTCACTCTTCTGCCAAAGACGGCTTGATTTTAAGTTAGGGTTTGCGGTTTTTCTGTATAGCGGTTAGGGTCTGTATAGCTGGAAACCAAACCTCGCTGCTGCCAAGTCTTTCCAGGAAACAGATTTTACCATGTTGCCTCTCACCCCTAGTACAGAGCTGTCTTTTGTGTGTTAATGGTTATTGCCCTGTGGTAGGGAGCTCCGTGTGAGGGTCATCATGTTTTGAAGAAAACTAAACACTGAAATTCTCCAAGCAAATCTTCTGTCGTATGCGGAAAAATTCAAGACCCCCTTCTGTTTCCCAAACCAGTAAAAGTTCTTAAAGGTAAACTAGACAACAGCTGGAGACACCTCACACATCACGACCTATATAGATGTGTTAACATAGCTTATGAGTAAGGGATGAACTGAGGGAGCCACAAGCTGAATGCAGACAGGCACTGAGACATGCGGAAGTCCCTAACTGTTAGCTGATAATTCATCTCGGCGCCAAGGGCACCGCACAGCCGAGAACAGGACGCCCAAATTAACCTAGGCAGAGTGTATTGTCGTCACCGATAAAAGCTGCGTTTACCTGTGGATATTGAACGGTGAAAAATTGTTCGGTTACAGTCAAAATGGCGACCACGCTCAGTGCTGCTTAACTTGGCTTATCTCTAGGTAAGAGGTAGGATTTCCTTCTTCTTAACGCCCTATAATTATAGTCGCCTTGAGTGTGCACCAAAATTCAGAAAAATTCATCCAGAATAAAGAAGTCTTCAGAAGGTATTCCCAGAAAATTCAAGATATACATTTTATTTATGACGTAAATATCTTATATATAAGAGATTTTAATCAAAATCGTTATAGCCATTTTTGAGAAAATAAAAATATCCATATTTTTTTATGCAAAGGGTAGTTGGAGCTTCGTGTCGCATCCTTGCAAGACACTGAACTTAAATTTCAAGTTTGATATTTAATGGACTTTTCATTTTTGAGCTATGCTGCTCACAGACACACAAGTCACATATACATACACACACATGAACATTTTTCTAAAAATCTGATGTGTTACACTCACACAACTTTCTCTAGCTGCTCTACAAACCTCCTACAAAAGATTATTCTTCTGTGTACACAATTCTAATCGAGATAAATATTAGCAGAATGTTTTTATTACTTAATTTCTTATAATTAGAAGGGAATAAGGGAATACGCTATGCTAAAGTGATTGTCACATGTTTTAAAAGCTATCGTTAGGCGATTGTCAATGCAAATCACTTCTTTGCTTGGTCAGGAGTAGAACAAAAGCAAAACGGACACTTCCTGTCTGAGAAACATTTAAGTATTTCACAATTGAAACCAATAACTAGGAATATCTCGGAAACGGTTACCTCTTCAACAAAAACGTAAAGAACACAAATTGTGTGTTTTGTCGTGATGTACATTCTTTCTGTAGTGAGCTTTTTCTATCTCTTACGGTTTAGTAGCTAAGCAAAATTCATCCAGAATAAAGAGGTCTTCAGCGGCAATTCCCAAAGAATTCTAGATATACATTTTGTTTCGGACATAAATAGCTTTAATATACGGGACCTTAATCACAATTGTTAGAGCCATTTTTAATAAAATCAAATTTTTCGAAATTTGTTCTATGTAAAGGGTAGTTTACGGTAGGGGGATTTTTTTTGCAAATCTTCGTGTCGCATCCTTGGAGGATACTAAACTTAAATACCAAGTTTGGTATTTAACGTTCTTTTCGTTTTGGGGCTATGCTGTCCACAGATACACACACGCACACACAAACACACACAAGGACCTTTTTTTTAAAAATACTTTTTTCGGGCTCAGGGGACCCAAAAACATATATTTTCGGTGAAATCTCGGGTTCGAATTTTTGGGTGCATTGCAATACCTTCTCTATCCCTATGTACATTGTACATATGGGGCTAGAGAAAGTAAAAATGTTTTTTTTTCTGGATTCAAAAGGAATTTTTGGATGCAATGCAATAGGTAACGATTTTAATTAAAATCTCTTATATTTAAGATATTTTATGACATAATGCATTTCTTTCATTTTCTGGGAATAGTCTCTGAAGACCTCTTCATTTTGGTTGAATTTTACGGAATTTTGCATAACTAGTAAACCGTAATACATTAGATTACTTTTAAAAACGCATTACGTGGCTCAATTTTATTATAACAAAGAATTTAGATACTAAAATTACTATTTAAAAAAAACAGTTTGATACATGGTTAAAGAATCACTATTATTTTTTACAATAACTGGTACACATTTCAAAAGTATATCTTAGATACTGCGAATTTTTAACTTTCAAATCTACAATACCTTAATAAGACAAAATAACAGAACTACAAATGTTAGTTTCATATTACTTTGGTCATGCAGTCTTCCACTAAATCTTGAGTATATTTTAGTTAGGCCCGGTTATAAGACGTATCTAGTGGATAAGGAAATCACGTATGCTGGGTTACACGCAGAGCTAGGAAGATCGTACCGATTTCCTTAGGCAGCATAAGACCGGCGCTACTTTCCCGAGCAAAGGTCAAAGTAGAGTGCAATTCATTACTGCAAAACAGCTGTCTGCGCGACACAGAACCTAGTCGGTAGGTAGGAAGAAAGGAAGGCATTGGAATAACGTCTTTCTTCTGCTTAAATGTGAGCAAAATTCATTTGTTTTACAACCTCAGTAATTTTCTAGCAGTGCACTTTAGCATGTACTTATTCAGAATCCGATGGCAATTCTGGTTAACAAACTGTCAAACGTCTAGTAACAGAACAGCTTCACAGAAGCATATAATTGATTAAAAATTTGTTCAGAAAGTTACCCATAACCATCACACTGTTATAGTCCAGAGGTATGGAGCTGAACTGAATCTGTGTGGCATGTAGAACTGTCAAGACGGATCTACCTATCCACGAGCATTCTACATGAAATAAAGATGAAAATGAAACGTTTAATTGAAAATATTTCAGGGTTCAGTGTGATGTATCGCATACAAGCTGCACTTTTAGATCCAACAAATGGCATTTGCTTGATGATACTGATTCATCATGCGAAGTGGCATGAACTTTTTCACATTATAAATCGTTTGTCGGAACTAAGAATGATGCTTTCATTTGAAAGGCTTCAGAAGTTCATATAGTTTTCAGTAACATGCAGATAAGTAAATATTTAGTTTAATTCGTGCTTAATTCCTGGTAAGAGTTCTGAAAATATTTAAGAAATTCATCTTATTATTTGGATATTATTTTACGTTCGATCAGTAAATACTGCAATTATATATACACATGTAACAGTTTGTATGTTGTACATAACGATCTAAATAGCTGTGCTTTCACGAATTTCATAAGCCATTTTTTGATTACTTGACATCAGGTTTGTTTACCTCTCCCCCTGTGTTTTTGTCAATAACTTTTTACTTTCTCTATACGTACTATGTACATAGTGTATAGAGAAGGTATTCTATTTCACCCAAAAATTCGATACTGAGATTTCACCAGAAATACATCTTTTGAGACTCCCTGAATCCACATAAAGCATTTCTAGAAAAATGTCCACCCCCAACTACCCTTTACATGGAAATTGTTTTGAATATTTTGATTTTATTAAAAATGGCCCTAACGAAATTCATTAAAATGTAGTATATTAAAGATAATTACTGGACAAATAACAGGTATATCTTGAACTTTCTGGGAATAGCTTTTGAAGACTACTTTATTCTGGATGAATTTTATGAAATTTTGCATAACTGCTAAACCGTAAGAGATGGACAAAAACCTACCACACAAAAAAATGTACAGCACATTAAAACACACAATTTATGTAATATAATTTCTTTTTCGTGGAGTTGATCGTTTTTGAGATATTCCTTGTTATTAGTTTCAGCTTTGAAAACTTTTCTCATACAGGAATTTGTCAACTCGTGTCCATACAAACAAAGGAACTTTAGTCACATAGCAACCAGCTTTTGACTATCACCTTGGCCTATGGTACACCCTTATTTGGCTTCTACTTATAAGGAAGCAAGTAATAAGAATATTTCTACTAATTTTTCTCAATTAGCTTGAAGTAAATAGAAGTATAAGCTTTTTAACAATAATTTGTTGCAGAAAATCATATATTGGAACACATTAGATTTTTTTGATGCGGCGAGATGGTCGGTTGCAACCTAAATAGGGAACGGTGAACGGTACAAACTTCCTAGCTCTGGTTACACGTCATAGAGCATGGGGACCTGGCAGGAGTTCTCCCCGGGCGAGGTATTGAACTCAGGGCGCTAGGGCGATACCAACTGCACGGGAATCTAGCTCGTAAAGTTTGATGGCCTGGCTAAAATCCTATGTAGGACATATATCCCTAAGAAGATTTTCTGAGCCTTAAAAAATTACCGTCATTTATTACTTTAAATCTGCCAGTGGCGGTTTAATTAGCCCTGCAACGACTAATAGGATTAAATAGGATTATCCACTTTGGCTCTTTCTGTTGCTATAGCAACCGGTCCTGTCTGTCATACGGAAAACAACGGAAAAACGGCAGCAGAAGCAGCAGAGGAAATTAAGATGTTCTTAGAAGGCTCCGGGCTCTTTGCAAAGCATCTCCGGCATCCGACAGAGTTACAGTCTCCATTCCTTTTATTCCTGCTTCCCTTGTTTCAGTGGCGTGCATACTGCTCCTTCCAGGCACGTGTCTACAGAACACTCATCGTAAAACATCTAACATACACAATTATAGATCTATTCTTTTCCATGAGAATGTAACTTATACACGTCAACTTTCACACACATCCCTAAATTACTTCTAAACTCAGTTTTACTTTCTCTACACGTACTACGTAGATAGTGTATAGAGAAGGTATTGCATTCCACCAAAAAATGTAATACCGAGTTTCACCAAAAATAGACGTTTTAGGGTCCTCTGTATCCCCCCCCCCCAAAAGTATTTTCAGAAAAAAGATCTGTATGTGCTCATGGGTCCGTGAACACGATAGCTAAAAAACGAAAAGTCGGTAAAACATATAACTTGGTATTTTGAGAAAAATCCTCCCACACCAAACTACTCTTTACAAGGAAGAATTTCGAAAATTGTTATTTTCTCAAAATGTATCTAACGATTTTGATTAAAATTCCGTATATTAAAGATATTTGTATGACAAATAAAATGTGTATCTTAAATTTTTTGGGAATAGTCTCTATATACCTTTTTATTCTAAATGAATTTTGCTGAATTTTGCGTAACTGGTAAACGTAAGAGATAGACCAAAAACTAACTATGCAGAAATGTAGATCGCGTTTAAATACACAATTTAATTCATATAAGTTTTCTTCGTTGAATTGACCATTTATGAGATATTCCTTGTTATTTGCTTCAGATGTAAAATACTTCAACTTTTTTAACACGGAAAGTTGTAAACTCCTGGCCCTGCATAGAAACGGATTTCATTCACGTGGCAACCGGCCTTTAAAAGATTTGACTATCGTTTTAGCCTAGTGCATTCCCTTATTTTCCTTCTACTTACAAGGAAGCAATTAATTAAGACAATTTCTGCTAACGTTTGTCTCGATTATCATAAAGTAGATAGAAGAATATGCTTTTTAACAATAATTTGTTACAGCAATGTAGAGAAAGTCATGTGAATGTAACACATCAGATGTTTATATTCTGTACTACGTATTCTTAAGTAAAAGAAGTAGGTATTCTATTTCACCCCCCCAAAAAATGTGGAGATTTCACTGAAATACACAAATACATGTTTTGAGAACTATGAAAGCACTAATTTTTACTTTCTCTATACGTACCATGTACATAGTGTATAGAGAAGGTATTGCACTCCACCCAAAAATTCAATACCGAGATTTCACCGGAAATATGTTTCTAGAGTCCCGTGTATCCAAAAAAGCATTTTCAGAAAAAGGTACGTGTGTGTCAAAAACGAAAAGTCGATAAAACACCAAACTTGGTATTTAAGTTTAGTATCATCCAGGGATGCGACACGAAGATTTTGAGAAAAATCCCCCCACTCCAACTACCCTTTACCTGGAACTTTTTTTGAAAATGTTATTTTCTGAAAAATGGCTCTAACGATTTTGATTAAAATATCATACATTAATGATGATAATAATAATAATAATAATAATAATAATAATAATAATAATAATATGTATATGTATATGTTGAACTTTCTGGGAATATCCTCTGAATACTACTTTATTCCGGATGAATTTTACGAAATTTTGCATATCTGCTAAACCATAAGAGATGGACAAAAACCTACCACAAAAATGTAGAGCACATTAAAACACACAATTTATGTTACATACATTTTTTTCGTGGAGCTGATCGTTTTTGAGATATTCCTTGTTTTTGGTATCAGCTTTGAAAAACTTGTACTTTTCTCATACAGGAATTCGTGAACTCGTGTCCATACAAAGGAACTTCAGTCACCTAATTTTTGAGTATCACCTTAGTGTATGGTACTCCCATATTTCGCTTCTACGTACAAGGAAGCAAGTAATAGGACTATTTCTGCTCATTTTTTCTCGATTAGCATGAAGTAAATTGAAACATAAGCTTTTTAACAGTAATTTGTTGCAGAGATGTAGAGAAAGTCATGCGAATGGAACACATCAGATTGTTTACTTCTCTACTACTAATTGTATCGTAGCACAATAAAACAATTATTTCATAATATGAGAAATAAATAAAAACACTTCGTACTTTTACAAATAAAAGTATTAATCTTGATACAAACAATTCAGGATAACAATGTGCAGAACTTTGAACAGACAATAAAAATGAATCAACCAAACTCACTCAAAATTCATTGCAGTGGATTACAAGATACATCCTTATTGTATTTCTCATTCTGTTACTCAAAATATGTTTGAATCATCCACAAGTTTGTTCAGTGCCGAACGATTATCCTTTCAAATTTTCGATATTTTTCAATCTAAGCTCTCTTTTGGAGTTCACTGGTAAATCTACTAGCAGGAATTGAGGAGGCCAGATAGTGAGCAATGCTAGGTAGTGCATCACGTTTCGAAACAAACTGAAGAGACCATGCATGCCTCGTAGTTATACTTTGTGTACGCCGAACCTCAATTCGGCAATTTCGTGACCCTGGACCGAGCTCTACTTATAACCCGCCAGTAGAGAACTAGGCGAGAGCGACCTTCTAACGGGACCCACTCACAGTCTCCGCTGATAGCAAGATAAGTAAAGCGAATATCACTCTCGCTAGTACTCCACTGGCAGGTTTTATCTTGAAATAGCCCCGTTGAATTCTGCAACTCTTTTAACGCAATAAGGGATATCTGCACACATCAAATACGGGGTATTTGGGCCACCTGATTTATGCTTCCCTTATCTGTAAATAGAATGCGAGGAACTTTTATTCGCTATTATAATAATTAGCTTTTAAAGTAATAGAGAAAGCTATATGATTTTGTTTATGAAACATCGAAATTTTGGTATGCAATAAAATACTTCAACTTACAGATCTAAAACCAAAATTCTCGCAAAGTACTCGACCTTTTCTGGAGCTTTTCTTAGAGATATAAAATGGAATCAAAAGAGGTACAAGGGAAAAGTACACAGCAACATATATAAGAAGTTGAATAAGTTATGAATTGTTCTTTTTTTTTTTTTTTTTCTTCTGTGCAGCGATGTTTAAGGTAAACCGGGGAGCAACTGGTGCGGAAGAAAGCTATAAAAGAGGGAGTGTGACAGATGCCGCTGTTACATCACTGAATTATGGAATGTTCTATGACATCACACAACAAAGCAAGTGGACATGGGAGTGTAGTGTTAACACGTCCTCAAGTAAAGATATCGTTGTTGCAGTGGCGGCTGGTGAGAGCTTCGTACTCCAGTGGAGAGCCTCCAGGGGTCCTACCTTTGATGTGTAATAATGCACTCTAGGTGTCGGGATCAACCAATCGGAGCCACGATTCAGTGAAAATATGCTCTCTCTACATATTATCGTTTATTGCTTTCTCTGCTACATATGGAATGAATAAGTGTAATAATTGAATTAACAGAATGCATACATTAATCTTCATCAATCACAGGAGCCCACACATTTTACGTGCTTTTGCAAAACATAAAATTATAAAAAATACTAACAACAAACAAACAAAAAGAATTAAAAGAGTAAACACGAAAATAAAAATCTATTGAGTTCCATTCACATGACTTTCTCTACATCCCTGCAACAAATTATTGTTAAAAAGCTAATGCTTCTATTTACTTCATGCTAATCAAGAAACAATTAATAAAAATAGTCATATTAATCGCTTCCTTGCAAGTAGAAGCGAAATAAGGGAGTACCATAGGTTAAAGTGATAGTCAAAAGCTGGTTGCTATGTGACTGAAGTTTCTTTGTTTATATACATAGCAGTTGACAAATTCCTGTATAGAAAAGTATAAGTTTATTGCAGCTGAAACCAAAAACAAGGAATATTTAAAAAATAATTAACTCCACGAAAAAAATTATATAACATAAATTGTGTGTTTTAATGTGCTCTACATTTTTGTGTGCTAAGTTTTAGTCTATCGCTTACGGTTTAGCAGTTATGCAAAATTCCGTAAAAATCATCCAGAATAAAGTAGTCTTCTGAGGCTATTCCTAGAAAATTCAAGATATACACTTTATTTTTCAGGTAAATATCTTTAATATACGATATTGTAATCAAAATTGTTAGAGCCACTTTTGAGAAAATTAAAATTTTCGAAAAAAGTTACATGTAAAAGTTAGTTGGAGGTGGGGGGATTTTTCTTGAAAATCTTCGTGTCGCATCCTTGGAAGGTACCAAACTTGAATACCAAGTTTGGTATTTAAAGGTCTTTTCGTTTTTGAGCTATGCTGTGCACAAACACATAGAGACACACACGGACCTTTTTCCAAAAATGCTTTTTTTTGGAATCAGGAGGACCCAAAACATGTGTTTCCGGTAAAATCTCGGTATCGAATTTTTGGGTGGAATGCAATACTTTCTCTATACACTATGTACATAGTATGTGTGGAGAAACTAAAAATACAAAGATATTCAATTATAGCAACTTAAGGGGACAAGGTAGTTCTGAACAACAGAAATTACACCTTAAGTTGAATTACTACTGCTATTAAAGTATTCTATTGTTTCTCCAGAAATTTTAAGGTTTAATTATTTTATAAACTATGGAAATTATTTTAAGTGGCTGTTTGCATTAATAGTTTATGTGATTGAGTCTATAAAAAGTATTTCATTCAGCAGAAAATTAATAAAACTTAGTCTTATAACGTATGAATTCGTGTACCTTTTTCTCTTACACTGATTGCAATACGTAATCACATTTTTGCATACTTGTTCTTAGTATAATCAGCTATCCTCTGAACCTCAATTATTTACCTATGATGCAATTTCAGTATAAATTAAAAATATATATATTTGCAAGTGCAAAAAATTAAAAATGTGGAAAATTTGCATTCCTGTTGCTTTCTTAATATGATCAATATATACTATTACATCACGAGTGAGGTTCAGAAAGTTTAATTATGTGCTGAAAATTTAAGCTTTCCAGCTCTCATAGTTTCTGAGAAAAAGGTGCATAAGTATCCAAAAATTGAGAAAAACTTAATTTAAAGATACAAATGTTCCAAAAAGGGGTTTACATAACAACTTTAAAGAAATGCAGACTAGCCTTTAAATTATATTTAAATTGATTAAAATCCTCTTAACCATCCCAAAAGTTAAATTTTGTGAAATTAGAAATAATAGGGGTTTTATTAATGTCTAAAACAAAACAAAAAATTTCTTTTTTTACCATTCCAAAGTACCTTGTCCCCTTAAATTTATAACACAGAATAAACCGTATTCAGATACATTAATGTGCCCTATTATAGTACACAGGAACACTTAAAGAGAGATATACGCACACAATACTAACAATATAACAAAATAATGACTGAAAATTATGACATAGAAATACGTTTGTAAACCATTATAGTCACTTTAGTTTAACTCTTCTTATCGCCCCCGTCTGCCCTATTATCATTCTTCTCAGATCTCAACTGTCTTGCCTTAAGTAGAAATTTACCTAGACCGTGCCTGCCAGTAGCGTCCAATATGCTTCTAGCTCTTCATTCCTCCGTACCCCTACATATGGCTAAGATATGAGTCCACGACTCATATTCCTCGCAAATGAGACAGATTCTCCTACCATTTTGGTCAGTAATTTTTATCATCTGCTATGCTCCTAGTCTAATCCACGAGAGCTTCTCTCTAATGAGTTTGGTACCTGTTTTGACGTATTGCTCCATACCCCATTCCAATTTTAGCTTAGACTTACTTCCAAAGAAACTTTCTCCCTGCATTGTGCAATTATTTACTGTCTGTCAATTCACAGAGGCACTTCTTAATTTTTCTCCAAATACTCCGCCTATTTGCCTGCCCCGCCATCCAAATGTATCCCATCCGAATGATTTCCAAACCTTTCTTTAATTTTGAAGCTCACATGATTTACCTTCCGTTCTCAACTATTCACGGCTGCTACTATAGTCAACAGGGGAAGTATAGTATTCCACCCACAAATGCAATACCTAAATGTCATTGGAAATACACGTTTTGAAACTCCGTAAATCCAAATTAAAAGTATTTTATTTCTCTACTAGACATAGTAAATAGGGAAAGTATTGTAATCCACTCTAAACACTCTAAGTTTAAATTTCACCGGAAATATATTTTTGAGGTCTCCTGAAACAAAGAAAAGAAAAGTTCATGTGTATTAGTCAGGGATGTGCTTGTGAAAAGCATAGCTCAAAAAAGTTGTTTAAATGCCAAATATGATATTTAAGTGTTAAATCTTCCGAGGATATGAAATGAATAATTTCAAACTATACATTTAAGTAGGGCTTTTTTTTTTCTTGAAATTCTTGATATTTCAAAAATAAGCCTAACGATTTTTATTAAAGTACTAAGTGCTAAATATATTTTCAAGACAAATAAAATATAACTTGAAATTTCTGGGAATAGCCTTAGAAGTCTCTTTCATACTGTATGACCTTTGAAAAACTGGTAAACCGTAAGAGATAGACTAAATATTACTACATAGAATATAGATCTGATTTGAGCACACACTATTTTTTGTGGAGTAGATATTTTCAATGTTCCATGTAAAGGGTAGTTTGGGGTGGGGGGATTTTCTTGAAAATCTTTGTGTCGCATCCTTGGAAGTTACCAAACTAAAATACCAAGTTTGGTATTCAACGGTGTTTTCGTTTTAGAGCTATGCTGCCCACAGGCACACGCACACACGGACCTTTTTCTGGAAATGTTTTTTTGGATTCAGGGGGACCCAAAACATGTATTTCCGGTGAAATCTCAGTATGGAATTTTTGGGTGGAATAGAATGCCTTCTCTATACACTATGTACATAGTACGTGTAGAGAAAGTAAAGATCCGTAGAGAATGACATAATACTGTAAGAGGATTTTGATTTGTAAGTCTATATCTGGAGGTGCTATCAGTGTGATAGCCAGGTTGACAAAGTGAGGTCAACAAAACACTGCTACATAAAACAAACGACTCCCGGTCGCTGATCACACCGTAACGTCGGGAATCCATTCAACTTTAACGTGGACTCAGGGAATTACATGTTGGATTATTCACGCCTGTCTCAGCCTCCTGTTCTTTGCTTGCAAGTTCCTTCAAACGTGTTTTGTGATCTCCTGCCTCACATTGCAGGGGTACATTTTAAATTTCAAATCACGACGTAATTAATTTCGTTTCCCCCCTCTAGCATACCTTATAGAATTATTGTACAGCCAGCTACAAAATCTCTATAGTGAACCTTCCCTTTATCACTTATATGAATAACTGTGATGTTATTTAATTTTTCTGCTACCGATTATACTATTAACCTGCGAAGAAATAAAGGAAAATGATTCTACTTAAGAGTTATTTGCAGAGTCGATTCTGTTTTGTTTTTGTTGTCTTAATTGCAAAATTTTGACAATCCATATCTATCGGTCTGTATGTCTGGCTGTCTGCCTGTCCATCCATCGAATCTAATCTAATCTTATCTAATTTATATAATATAATCTAATCCTAATATATCCTAATCTATCCTGATCTAAACTAATTCCATCCATCCATCCATCCATCCATCCATCCATCCATCCATCCATCCATCCATCCATCTACCTACCTACCTACCTACCTACCTACCTACCTACCTACATGTCCGTCTGTCTTTCTAGCTATGTATCCCTTAGTTGAAATCGGAGATGTTTATCTAATTTTATATCCATATTCTGTGAAGTAACAATATTTTCTACTCAATGTCTTCGTAAGCGTATTGTTTTATACATCCAAAGTTCCAATATATGTGCAACGATGTTGCATATCCTTTCCAATTTTTCTATTGGTACCTTTTACGAAAAGTGATGCTGCCCAGATAATAGTGCAAGGAAGGCGGACAGGCAAGGGAGGTGGAGGGTTAGGGACAGATATCGAGTTTAATTTGTAAACAGTGGCATGTGCGAGTGAAGAACGTGCTTTTTTTTTCTCTCTGTTTTTTTTTTTTTTTGTATTCTTGTTATGATTTTTTTTTTTTTTTTTTTGCTGGCATTTCTATTGTTTCCTTTTTCCTTTCACGTATACACAATGTACATAGTAGGTTGAGAAGGTATTGTATTCCGTAGACAAATTTGATACAGCGATTTCACCGGAAATACATGTTTTGAGATCTCCTAAACACAAAAAAAAAAATTTAGAAATAAATGTGTGGGTCTGTGGACAGCGTTACCTAAAAAGGAAAAGTCAGATAATTGGGTGCGAATACTATACTTCCTGTGCGTTAAGTGCAAGGGCATCAGGTATTTTAAACTGGCAAGTAGGTAGGCACATGGCCACCTCAAAACATGTATTTTGGTGTGATCAATATAGAATTTTCTGAGCGTTAGTGCGTAAGCATCAGGTAGGCAGAAGAGCGCCTCAAAGCACGTATTTGGTGAAATCCCTATACTACAGAATATGAGTAGAATACTATACTTCCTGAGCGTTAAGTGCGTAAGCATCAGGTATTTAAACTGAAGCTACTAGCAAGTATGTAGCCACAAGATCTCCCCAAAACATGTATTTCTGGTGAAATCACCATAGAATTTGGTTCCGAATAGTATATTTCCTGTGCGTTAAGTATGTAAGCATCAAGTATTTAAATTGGTAAGCAGATAACCACAAGGATACCTCAAAACATGTATTTCTGGCATCATCAATATAGAATTTGGATACTCGCTGTGTGTTAAGTGCGTAAGCAGCAGCTATTTATAACTTAGGATATTGGCAAGCATGTAGACTCAGAATGACCTCAAAATGTGTATTTCTGATTTATTAATTCTAAAAAACAGTATTTATAGCTCAGACAACTGGTATACAAGTGAACCCTGGATCCTTAAACCTCAAAAGTTATATATAATTCCGGTAAAATACCTTTTTGGAAGTTTAAGGTCGAATGCAGTATATTAAATCTTTAAGCAATGCCTTAAAAACAAGAAAATGAAATGTTGACATGACCACGCAGAGCAAGCATGTAACATGCAGGCAGGCGAAAGCAGCTTTGATGTCAGCTTGTTCACACAGACATGTCGACGGGCTGGACGATTTTTTAATTACAGGAAATAAGGGATGTCGAGCGACTTGTGCTTGTTTGCTTGTTTTGTTACATATAGAGGGTGAGTTGTGGAGACCGTATGACAAATTTTAAAGCTGAACTTGCTGGCTGTCATATCTCACAACTCTGATTCTAAATAATACATAACAAGAATGTCTCCTCCGCTACATTGTACATCCTGAAAATAAGCCAACTTTCGATATTCATAAACTTCCTTTCACTGGAACCAAAGTTTTTGCCTTACATATTGAAACATCAAAATTGATACTTTCTCTACAATACTACTATATTTTCACTTTCTCTACACGTATTATGTACGTAGCGTACAGAGAAAGTATTGCACTCCACCCAAAAATTCGATACCGAGATTTCACAGGAAATATATATTCTAGGGTTCCATTTACCCAATAAAAGCATCTTCAGACAAAGGTACGTGTAGAGCGCGTTAAAACACATAATTTATGCTATATATACTTTTTCATGGAATTGGTCGTTTTTTAGATATTCCTTGTTTTTGGATTCAGCTTTAAAAAACGTACTTTTCTCATACAGGAATTTATGAATTCCTGTCTATACAAACAAAGGAACTTCAGTCACATGACAACCAGCTTTTGGCTATCGCTTTAACCTATGGTACTCCCTGATTCCACTTCTACTTACAAGGAAGCAAGTAATAAGACTATTTCTGCCAATGTTTTCTTGATTAGCATGAAGTAAACAGAAGCATAAGCTTTTAAACAATAACTTATCCCAGAGATGTAGAGCAAATCATATGAATGAAATACAGTTTTTTCGTAGTGATGTAAAGAGAAAGTAATTTCAAAGCCATGATAAACAGGCCTGCTTTTTAAAAATCTGACTATCACTTTCGTCTACTGTAGTTGTATTTTCAACAAAATCTGTAAGTGTTTAATAAAATCTTCTCGATTAACCCACAATTAGACAGGTGATATTTAGTAACAGCAGTTTTTAGAAGAGTTGTAGAGAAGGTTAGGTGATTGCAGCACATCTTAATCTTTTATTTTCGCATCTACGGTTGGAAAAATGGCAAAGACAATGGGACAGAAAGGAGCCAAACGCAGATCATTTTTCCCAAGCATAGAACAAAGACTTAACCTCACAATTCCAATAACACAAAAAATCACAGCGATAGCAACAGGTCATGGTAAAACAAAAACTACTTGCACAGATTTAAATAATAGACAATTCAACATGTCCCTACAATGTAGGAGAACAGACAATAGATCATCTGATACAGACTATAAACTACTGAATAGACAATTCTTAAACGAGAAGTTACCAGAACAGGCCAACTACCGACAATGTACTAATAACAAAACACACCAAGGCGCATGAGACCGTTAGTTGGCCTCGTGATTATTATTACGATTATTATTATTAGTAGTAGTTTTATTATTGGTTATTATTTAATGAACAAATAAAATATTTCTCAATATGTGTAGAAAGCTAGTTTGAAGCAAGCGCGGATTAGGGTGTTTACGAAACTAGGTCGCTGCACAAAGGGAGCTTTTTTGTTAAGATAGAAAGTTGGTAAAAGTCACGTACTCGTAACAAGTGAAAGCGAATTGGAGGAAGTCTCTAAAGTTTAAGAAATGAGTTTTTCTCCATTGTATAAGGGTAGTCATGAAGTGTTTATAGTGCACTATGGATAATGAGAACTGCATTATGGGACGCATAGACGCCAAGTTCGCGGTCTTTTTAGCTAATATAAATAAAGCAGCCATGACGCCATACTTTGCTATATAAGTGGCAGCTTGAAGAAAGTTTGACACATGATGTTAAGTTCGGCTGCGACACACAATGTAATACTCAGTTGCTAGGCGCACAACGTGATGTTCAGATGTTATATATACAATGCAAAGTTCAGTCGTCGGAGATATAAAGTTGCAGGAAGCGCTAGTAAACGAAGTAAATTAGTATGTGAGGCAAAGTGCTTGTCGGGATAGTTAAAAGGTTATAGTCACAAATAAATGTTAATATACAAGCTAAAGTGTGTTGTAACATTCAGACGTATAGCTCCTAAGCACTCCAGCCTGAGTGAGTCAATTTTCATGTTAACGTCAGCAGAGAATTGAGCAAAAACCATAGCAGACGTCGCTACAAACACGTACGAGGAGTGACCTGCTATAAGTGGTTAGGTAGGGGAGTATACACACACACGCACGTTCTACAGATTCGTGAGGTTAAACTTTGAAAAATTCAAATAACACAAATGTTCAACAAAATGAAAATAAAACAAAAAAATCTGATGTGTTACACTCACATGCCTTTCTCTAGCTTTTCTACAAACTTCATACATAAGATTCTTCTTCTTTCTGCACCTTGCTAATCATCGTAGTCATTAGCACAATGTTCTTATTATTTAGTTCCGTATAAGTAGGAAGAAAATAAGGGAATACACTAGGCTAAACCAATAGGCAAATGTTTTAAAAGCTGTCGTTATGCGATTGTCATTACAAATCGCTTCTTTTCTTGGCCAGGAGTAGAACAAAAGAAAAACGGACACTCCCGTCTGAGAAAAGTACAACTACTTCACAACTTAAACTAATAACAATGAATACCTCGAAAACGGTAAGCTCCACGAGAAAAATGTATATGATATAGCTTGTTTATTTTAACAAGACCTAAATGTTTTGTACAGTAAGTTTTTGTCTATCTCTTACGGTTTACTAGTTACGCCAAATTAAGCAAAATTCATGCAGAATAAACAGGTCTTCAGAAGTTATTCCCAAAAAATTTAAGATATACATTTTATTTGTTAGGTAAGTATCTTTAATGTATGATATTTTACTCAAAATCGTTAGAGCCATTTTTAAGAAAATAAAAATTTTCGAAAAAAGTTCCATGTATAGGGTAGTTTGAGGTGGGGGTATTTTTCTCAAAACCTTCATGTCGCATCCCTGGAAGATACTAAACTTAAATACCAAGTTTGGTATTTTAGCTACTTTCCGTTTTTGAGTTATCGTGTTCACAGACACATGGACACACGGACCTTTTTCTGAAAAATTGTTTTTGATACAGGGGACTCTAAAACATTTATTTCCGGTGAAATCTCGGTATCGAATTTTTGGGTGGAATACAATACTTCTCTATCCCTATGTATATTGAACATATGGGGCTAGGGAGAGTAAAAAGGAATCTGAAATCAAAGAGTATAAACCACAAAAAGTGGGAACCTCCTCATGTAAACTTAATACTTTTAAAGTTTGTTGTAGTAGTTACCTTTTAGAAATTACACTTAATTTAATAGAAGTACCAAATTTCTATATCCACACTTCTTGCATTTTATATCTAAAATATACACACTTTATCCAATAGAACCACAACACCAAAAGAAAACTAAAACAGGTAATATGAATTTTTAATGGAGCATATATTACTCCATTCACATGACTTTCTTTACTTCTTTGTACCACATTATTGATAATAATCCCCCCACCCCAAACTACCCTTTACATGAAACTTTTTTCGAAAATTTTGATTTTTCTAAAAGATGGTTCCAACGATTTTGATTAAAATATAAAAGGTATTTACTTGACAAATAAAATGTATATTCTGAATTTTCTGGGAATAGCCTCTGAAGACTAATTTATTCTGGATGAATTTTGCATAACTACTAAACCGTAAGAAATGGAAAAAACTTAACACACAAAAAATGTAGAGCATGTTAAAACACACAATTTATGTTGTATACTTTTTTTTCGTGGAGTTAATCGTTTTTGAGATATTCCATTTTCTTTGTTTCAGCTTTGAAAAACATACTTTTCTCATATAGGAATTTGTCAAGTGCTGTCCATACAAACAAAGGAACATCAGTCACATAGCAACCAGCTTTTGGCATTCACTTTAACCTATGGTACTTTCTTATTGCGCTTCTACTTACAATAAAGCAAGAAATAAGACTAATTCTGATAATTTTTCGCGATTAGCATGAAATAAATAAAAGATAAGCTTATTAACAATAATTTGTTACAGATATATAGAGAAAGTCATGTGAATGGAACACGTCAGATTTTTTTTCTAAAAATTGTATTTTTATTCAGGAGGTCACAAAAAATATTTCCGGCGATATCTGTGGGTGCAATGCACAATATCTTCTCTACCTACTATGTACATAGTACGTGTAGAGAACGTAAGTACGCTGTATATATGTAATAATTACAAACTCATACACATATATCACGTGACAGGTAATGATAAACCTATCTGTTTCAAGGGGCAGCATTACAGTCTTATTTTTGTTCTCTGACTGGGGTGGAGGACTGGCAGGAACTCTTGGTAAAGAGGCCAAAAGAAAAGGAGTGTCATTGACATTTTATCGATCTCCCAGTAAAGTATGTTTATCAGAGATGTTTCCTACATCTACATCTACTTTAACAAAGGGTAGGAGGACACGTTTGGCACCGCTATTCGACTGTCTCTTACAGTCAACAATGGAAGAACTCCCCCACAGGAAGTCGATTTCCTGGTACTCACGTTTCCTGCAGGGAGAAACCAATTGCTGCCCCGTCTAAGAAGCAATTTCTTCAAAACAAGAGGCATTCATACGGGGCACCCCCGTGGCGCACATGTTGAATACTCATAGGGAGAGCGGCGAGGAAATAAATAAAAAATAAATAAAACGACTGCAACAGCGGGGAGAAAGATGAATAAAAGAGTCAGTAACCTGTCAGAGAGAGCTTGCGATTTCTATCCTTGCGTGTGTGAACTTTTGTGTACACAATGTGGTCCGCGATACACATAATGCACGTCAGAAATAGCGGGAAGAAAGATGGAAAAGAGACTTGAAACTTTCCCGGCGCTGGTCATTAATGAAGTGTTGGATTTACTTTCCATGCTTTCAACTATGTATTCTGTTGCCATCATCAGGGAGTTGGAGGGAAGTTGCTCTGGCGGTGGTATTTATACCTGGAAGGGAAGGTTGAAGGACCACCTCCCGCGCTATCATTCGTCGACACTGCCCAATGGGGGTTGAGAAGGATGGGAAAGCGGTTATGAATTATAGGTAGACATGTTTTACTTATGTGCAGACTTTGTTAAAATGATTTTTGTTTGTTTTTTATGATTCATAACCACTTGCCCCATCCTCCACATTCCCATTGGCCAGTACCTACCAATGATAGCGCGCGAGGTGCTCATTCAGCCTTCCCTCCAGGTAGCCATGTTTTGCTTATTTGGAGACCTTATCTTTGTTAAAATGGTTTTTGTTTGTCTTTTTATAATTCATCACTGTGTACCCCATCCTCCTCAACCCCCATTGACCAGTGTCGACCAATGACAGCGCGCGAGGCGGTCCTTCACTTCCCCTCTACCACCGCCAGAGCAACTTCTCTCTAGTTCCCTGATGAAGGCGACAGAATACGTCTTTTTTTTAAGCTTGCAAATTAATCCAACACTTACCTGGCTGACATTCCGAGAAAAAATCATTCTCTGTCAGAGAAAGCTTACGATTTCTATCCTTGCGTGTGTGAACTTTGCTATACACAATGTGGTCCGCGATACACATATTGCACGTCAGAAATAGCAGGGAGAAAAATGAATAAGAGACTTGAAACTTTCTCGGTGCTGGATATTAATGATTTCGTCTCAGAATGTCAGCCAGGTAAGCGTTGGATTACTTTCCAAGCTTTCAACTATGTATTCTGTCGCCATCATCAGGGAGTTGGAGGGAATATTTTTTTTTTTCGAGTGCAGGGGAAAAATCCACCTTAAGGACTTGCCCGGGCAAGCCCCGACTAAAAAACCCCTCCACCGGTATTAGAAAGGAGAGGCGGTACCGCATGATTGCACCCGCGGATTCAAGGCGATAATTTAACTGACTGCAGGATGCAATGCAGGGATGAAATGAGGACCGGGAGACAGACTTGACCGAGGCCCAGACTGTCACCGCTTCAGGGAGAGGAGTAAAGGAATTTGAGGGTGAAGGATGAAGTTGGAGTTAGTGTTGGTTCTTCTCCATTTGTAACTGCCGTGCGCGAAGAATCCAAGACTCAGAGCCAGTTCTTGGAACAGCACCATTGTGTGATTGGCCCCTGGAGTGGGGCCGCTCGGCGGAGAGGAGCTGCTGCAGCTGGAGGTCCTGTTGAGGCTGCGGCTGATCACTGGCTATCCGGCTGTACAGCTCAGCGGTGGTGGACTATAGTGTGGCGATGGCGGCGGTGGTGGCAGCTTGAAGGTCCTGTAGCTTTTCGTCGAAGCCACTGCACAGCTCTTCAAGGACAGCTAAACGAGCGCCGACGTTCAAGATCTCCGCGTGGAGGTCCTGAATGGCGTCCCGTGTCGCTGCGTCTATCGAGGGTGCAAGTGGTGTGGTGTCGATGATGATGGTCGGCGGTGGTGTAGTCCGGGCGGGTGGTGTTGGTGGTCTGCTCCTGGGGTAGAGCGGGCACTGGGCTTGCCCGGTGAAGTGTCCTGTGCCACGACAGGTGGCACAGAACCGGCGGCGACGGTGGAGATCGTGCCCAGTGCACTGGCTGTGGTGGTGTTGGTACAATAGTGGCACCGCGGTGGCGAGGAGCAGACGTTAGCTGAGTGTCCGAAGGCACAGCAGGCGTCGGCAGGGCCGGTGGCGTTCTTGTCGGCTAGCCTCGACGACCAGAAGTCGCCCTAATAAGGGCAACCCTGACGCCAAGGAGGGATTTTTTTTTTTTAATTTCGAGTGGAGGGGAAAAATCCACATTATGGACTAACCCGGGCAAGCCCGGAGTGTCGGGGCCTCCCATGTGGGCATACCGAATAAAAAACCGCTCCACCGGTATTAGAAAGGAGAGGCGGTACCGCATGATTGCACCCGCGGATTCAAGGCGATAATTTAACTGACTGCAGGGTGCAGTCAGAGAGGTGAAATGAGGACCGGGAGGCAGACTTGACCAAGGCCCAGACTGCCACCGCGGAGTATTCGGGGAGAGGAATGAAGGAATTCTAGGGTGAAGGATGGAGTTAGTGCTGGTTGACTCTGTTGAGCCAGTCGTCATATCCTGGGACGTCTACGAGCCTTGGCCCTTGGCGTCTACTTTGGATGTTGAACCGTTAAGTTTGAGGTGCCGACTTCTCCAGTAGAGCTCTCACCTCCTCCCTGAAGATGAGTCGGATGTCGGTGACTGCTGTTGCTATTGCTTGGTGAAGTTCTGGATGTGAAGTGGTGCTGTCCTGTTCCTGAAGCCTGTCCTCCAAGGCCGTCAGCTTAGCCGTAAGAATCAGGACCTCCGCAAGGAGGTCCTGAATGGCCTCACTTAGGCCCTGGATTTCGTTCTGCAGGCTGGTCGGTGTTGGTTGTTCAGTCTGCGGAGATGGCTGTGTAGATGATGGTGTCCGGGCTGGTTTAGGCGATGAGTGCCTGCTCATTGGGTAGCTGGGGCACTGGGCTTGCCCGGTGAAATGTCCCGTAACACTACAGGTGGCACAGAACCGGTGACGGCGGCGGAGGTCGTGCCCAGTGCACTCCGAAGTGAATGCGTTGGTGCCACAGTAGTGGCACTTCGGCGGCGAAGAGCAGTCTTCTTGGCTGTGCCCGTAGGCACAGCAGCGACGGCAGGGCCGGTGTCTTTCCTGTCTGCTTGCCTCAACGTGCAGAAGTCGCCCTAATAAGGGCAACCCTGACGCCAAGGCAGCCTGCAGGTCTGATCGGTCCTGTAGCTCCACCCTTACTAGTGGTGTCGGGCCCCGGTCACAGGTAATTCTAGTGGCCCTCGAACATGAAGGCCATCTAGATTGTGCAGCGGCGAGGAGGTGCCGGGTGGAGAGATCCCAAGGGACCCCCCTAACCACGGCACTGTCGGCGGTCGGCGGCGGTGGTGGTGGTGGTGAGCGCGGCAAAGGTGCAGCGCTCACTGCCGGCGTAACGGCAGGTGGCGGAGATGCCGGCGAGCACTTCCCACCGGCGGATGCCGGAGAAGCGGTGGCTGCTGTAGGAGCCGCTGGTCTGCGTTGTTGCTTCCTCTTTGGCATCTCGAAGCGAAGAGGGAAGTTGCTCTGGCGGTGGTATTTATACCTGGAAGGGAAGGACCGCCTCGCGCGCTATCATTGGTAGGTACTGGCCAATGGGAGTCGTAGCCGACACAGTCTCCAGGTATGGACAGTATGCATTCCGCGGCTGACTCGTAGGTAACTTCGCATCGCAGTCACAAATTACACAATTCTAAACATTTTATTTTAATTGAATCAAGCTGTTGCCTAACGTTCAATTTTAACCGCTGATGGCATTACATAAGAGCGGAAAGTATGTAGCACGAGTCGAGAATATGTTGCGAGGGGACTTTTTCAGTGGTGTCAACGATTAGAAACGAATTTAATATGAATTATTTTCGACGCGGTTTCCGTTGAGCGAATTCCAATAATAAAATGTGATACAAATGTAAATTTAATTCATTAGAAGTAAGAAAATGTTGTGAGTAATTGGTAAATGCACAATAGGTATATATAACAATTACGAACTACTTTGTTAATAACCTTCCAATGAAGTGGGGAATAGTATGCGGAAAATTAGGAGGATTTCAATACTAGATATAAGGTTTACAAAACCTTTGAGAAATATCTGATGTGTTACACTCACATGACTTTTTCTAGCCGTTCTACAAACTTCTTATATAAGATTATTCTTCTTTCTGCACCTTGTTAATCGAGGTATTCAGCACAATATTCTTATTACATAGTTTCTTATAAGTAGGAAGAAAATAAGGGAATGTACTAGGCTAGATCGATAGTCAAATGTTTTAAAAGCTGTCGTTATGCGATTGTATTTACACTTCACAACTGAAAATAACAACAATGAATACTTCAAAAACGGTAAGCCCCACGAAAAAAATGTATATGGAGTGAATTGTGTATGTTAACAAGGCCTACGTTTTTAGTATAGTAAGTTTTTGTCTATCTCTTACGGTTTATTAGTTATGCCAAATTAAGCAAAATTCATCCAGAATAAACAGGTCTTTAGAAGCTATTCCCAGAAAATTCAAGATATACATTTTATTTGTCAGGTAAATATCTTTAATTTACGAAATTTTAATCAAAATCGTTAGAGCAATTTTTGAGAAAATCAAAATTTTCGAAAAAAGTTCCATGTAAAGGGTAGCTGGAGGTGGGGGGACTTTTCTCAAAATCTTCGTGTCGCATTCCTGGAAGATACTAAACTTAAATCCCAAGTTTGGTATTTTACCTACTTTTCGTTTTTGAGTTATCGTGTTCACAGACACACGGACACACACACACACACACACACACACACGGACCTTTTTCTGGAAATGCTTTTTTTGGATTCAGGGGGTCCTAAAACATGTATTTCCAGTGAAATCTCGACGTCGAATTTTTGGGTGGAATGCAATACTTCGCTATCCCTATGTACATTGTACATACGGGGCCAGAGAAAGTAAAAAGGGATGAGGCGAGAGAGTACGAAGGACGGCCAAATATAATAACGACAGGAACAGTCCTGTGGGGTCCCTAACATGTCCTGATTGGATATCCCTGGGCCTCACCTATAAAGTTTACTTACACTTGTGGGTAGGCCGTTGTAGAAGGTTAAATGTCAGGGGGGAAAAACCTTTAGCTCCTAGACTCATTCTCAAATGAAATTAGAGGAAATTGCGGTCAGGGATATTTTGTATTGTTTGACGCCTATACGGCACCACAGGCGATGTGATACTGATTATACATGAAGTGATAATTGGGAAAGAATAATGAAAAGAAAACTCTCCTGTCCCAAATTTAGAGTCGCTTGCCAGCATTTGCCAGTTATGACTGAGAAAACCCCGGAAAAGCCTCAGTGTAGGATATCGGCTCTAACGAGTTTTGTATTTTGGAGCTCTCGTTCACGAACCCGTATATTAAACACCTCGGTTCTCCCTTTTGCTAAGAGCGGATGAAATGAACCCTATGTCATTTGCTCTGGGTGTGTGTGTCTGTGTGTGTCTGTATGTGTGACAGAAATATATTCCTGTGAGAATTCCACACTGCAGCCATTGGCTTATTATACATCTAACCTCAGGAAGATATATGGATATGAAAGTGATATCAATGCCGGCCGAAACCGGATGGCGGGGAAAGAGCCACCGTAGAGGGTCCCTAACTATTTCAAAATAGTTCTTCATCACGATGAAGGAAACAAATAGGAGCCCGAGTCAGCACGTCTGACCGAACTTCCTGGGTCTACAGACGACTTCCAACGCCATGCCACCGCCGAGAGCTGCATTTCCAGAGCGCAGTCTCTGCAAAAGTTTTTTTTGACACTTACAATTGAGATGAAATGAAGGGATAGGAAGTGTGGGGGAATGAAGTATCCTCCCCATCCTAGTGATCTGGGAAAAAACCCCAAAAAAGCATAATTCAGAGAGGTCAGTCGCTGAAATTGATCCCACGACCTCCCGAATAAAATGCTTGAGCCGCCTGATTTGGTGCTTGCTCAGTGTACAATTGTAACTGCAGGGAACATAACTTCGCGCTTCTGGTAAAAAAACCTTTACTCAAGTCAGAGCAAAAATTTGAAGTACGATATACTCAGTTGTTGAATTGTAGAGAATCCTTTGCCGAAATGTGTCGATGGTTGCCGAGTCCCTGGAATCATGGCTAAGGTCAATATTACGATGATGACAGTGTGCCCAACTCCGGGCTAAATTGTTCCGGGGCTTGACGTTTAATCCCCGGAGTCCCACGAGTGCAACACATCATTCCAGGGCTCGATTCATTCATTACTCGCAGTGACAGGCCTGCCCTCTTGAGGACACACAGCTAACTTCTGCATCCCAATATTTCGTTCAGAGTACGCATCTCAAAACAAACGTCACACCTTTTTCCTGGAGGTTTCTGTTTCCCCAAGATTGAGTATCCACTGAGCCAGAAAAGCTTCCAAGATCTCTATTCCGATTTTGTAGAGGATATAATACATAAGTACTCATTTTTTGAGCATTTATACGTATTTCTGGCTTTGAGGAAACATTCATTGGATTATATATTCCATAGAAAAGTCATAGTAATTTGTACTGCAGCTGAAAAAAGCGAGATGGTTCTGCGGCAGCATGTGAGGCTTGCATTCGGTAAGTCTTGGGATCAATTTCCATCGCCTATGGTTTTATAGTGGTTTGCCCTGGTCGGTAAGCAAATTCTCGGTGATTTATCCTTCTACCACAGATTTCCTGCTACCATAATGTTCTTTCATCTATTTTAGCACTGTGTGGTGGCACAAGGACAATTATTTCCAGCATCTTCTATGAAGAAGGTATGCAGTTGCTGAATTTATAATTTACATGACCGCTGTATGTGCTTGAATTTAAGGGATCATTAATATCTGACTCCATCAGACGCCAGCGTGCCAAGAAAATTTCCTTTAGGCCGGCCACGTGTCCAAACAAAGACTATATTATTTAATTCGCAGCAGCTAAGTGTGAGCTACACTTTATTCATTTTACTAAGGTCAACAACCAGGCATAGATAATCGACCCTCACAACAAGGTTAATGTTGGTGAACTTATTACTGGAACCACCATGCTCAACAGCTGGTAGTAATTAAGCGTATGTTTGCCTAAGTACCACAAGGTAGGTTAAAGAGGCGTAAGGAAGTTTATTTTATTATTATTATTTTTATAGTGTTTACCACTCGTTTTTACTACATATGGCATCGCAGGGAATGACATTGATGATATATGGAATGGGATGGAGCACCTCTGGAATGTGATGGCGGGAGAAACCGGAGAATCCGAAGAAAACCCGCAGCTGCGTCACTTTGTCCACCACAAATCTCACATCCGGACGGTTGGGATCAAAATCGGGCCGTCTGGATGAGAGGCGAGTGGTCTTACCACTCAGCTAGGGCGCGGCCACTATTATTATTATTATTATTATTATTATTATTATTATTATTATTATTATTATTTTTAGCAGTGGTCGTAAGCTTTCACGGCCGAGTCCAAATTATAACTGGAAGAATTTTCCGGGCTGAGAAGCCGTGGTCTGCTGTAGTTTTCAGGTGTAGACGTTTCGTTCACGACTACGGTGACTATCTACAATGGCGTGGTCTAAGTCTTCTCGGTGAAGGTTTGGTCGCAACTGACTCGTTGATTCAGATTTGTTT